>AP025075.1:23157575-23207854 GCA_036186865.1 Eustoma russellianum | reverse complement strand
AAATTCTTTCTGAACCTTCTGAAAATATTTTAGAAGGACTAGATGATCAAAAATATTTGTCTATATTAGAAATTGTTACTTCACAAAAATGGTATGTGAAAATTAACTTATTAATAGATGATAAATTTTGTAAGGAATTAGTTGCATTAATTGATAGTGGTGCAGATTTGAATTGTATTCAAGAAGTGTTAATATCTACTAGATATTTTCAAAAAACTACACATTCATTAAGTTCTGCTAGTGGGCAGAAATTACATATTAATTATAAGCTTCCTCAAGCTTATGTATGTAAAGATCAGGCATGCATTCCTGTTAGTTTTTTATTAGTTAAAAATATTACTAACCAAGTAATACTCGGTACACCATTTTTACAAATGTTATTTCCTATTAAAAATATTGATAAAACAGGCTTTATAGGAAATTTCAAAGGAAAAGATATTACTTTTAAATTTATTGCAGAACCTTTAACAAGGTTTATAAATAATTTTACAGAATCTGTAAAAGCAAAAGAAAATCAAATAAATTTCTTAAGACAAGAAATTACGATATTAACTATAGAAGAAAAATTGCAAAATCCTAAATTCTAGGATAAAATCAAACTATTGCAGAATGAGTTTTCATTACAAATATGTAATGATCATCCTAATGCTTTTTGGGATAGGAAAAAACATATAGTTTCTCTTCCATATGAAGAAGAGTTTG
Source organism: Eustoma russellianum (assembly GCA_036186865.1). Lineage (NCBI taxonomy): Eukaryota > Viridiplantae > Streptophyta > Magnoliopsida > Gentianales > Gentianaceae > Eustoma > Eustoma russellianum. The sequence goes on along the minus strand of AP025075.1, from coordinate 23,207,152 downwards.
ATGAAAAAACAATTCCGACGAAGGCAAGACCTTGTCAAATGAATTCTGAATATTTAGAATTATGTAAGAAAGAAATATATATATATATATGTATATATATATATATGTATATATATATATATGTATATATATATATATGTATATATATATATATGTATATATCTCTGTCTGTGTATATGTGTATATATATCTACACGCACACATTTATATATATATGTATATATATTGTATGTATACATATGTATATGTATATATGTGTACGTATGTGTATATTTATATATACATCTGTGTGTGTATACATAGATATGCATGTATATATGAGTGATCCATAAATGGGTATGTCTCGCTTATGAAGTGCAGAAGGAGTCGTCTACCATAGATCTCTGAATTAAACTGGAGTAGTCGTCCACCAATGTTTTTTTAAAAAAGCATGTCTTGGTTTTGCAAAGAGATGATGTCAGATTTATCACCAAGTAATAAGTATGATGTGGGGTTTACGCCGTCAATTCTCCGTCAGTTGTTTGTAATGGGCTGTTAGCCGACCTGCACAAAGGAACAAGGTCAGAGGACCCGGGATCTATGGCCCCGGGTAATACCCTCCGACGCTCAAGTCAGTAGAGGCTTTTTATGGAGAGGTTTATATACTGGTAATAGTTTGTGTGTAGAAGGTTTTCTGGTAAACCTGGCTGTTTTTCACCGTTGGGAAGATGAGTCACAGTTGTAATTTGTGAATTTTCCCTTCCCTTTTTCTCTCCTGTTTACTGCCTTTTATATGGCATCTTGGGCAAATGCATGGACAGAGTCCAGAAATCGTGACATGCAAGGAGGTCACAATGATGACTCTTACTCTTGCATGCTCGCCAAATGGCACTGTAATGAGCTGAGTAAGCTGGCTGGGGATATCTGGCTAGGAGTTTAACCTGGTAGAATTACCCTGGGTAAACTTCTAGAGCCGAGGCCAAGCCTTCCAAAGATAATCAGAAGTGCCCAGGATTACCTGGGGCATGGGGTCGGCTTGTTGAGACGTAAGTGGCCGACTTTAGAGAGCATACGTCGGCCTATCATGATGACCGCAGTTGACGTCACAAGCGTGGCCTGCTATCATCGGCCGAGATGGAGCTAAGGCCGAGATGCGCTGTGGCCGTTTGGCCGAGATGCGCTGTGGCCGAGATGAATTATTTGGCAATATATGACCTTGCCGAGCTTTGGGCCGACCAGTGGGACTTAACGTTTTTATACCCATATCCTACCGTTGACTGTTGTTGACTAACAAGTGGTATTTTTTGGTTCATCACTTGCCCCCAGATTAGTTTGGCCGAGCTGACCTGAGAGGGCAGACTAATCGATTCAGAATCTTTAACAAGACGTCCTTTCAATGACGATGTGTCAACCTTTGATTAGACTGCTCTGCGCATTTACTGGCTGCACAAAGTACGAAGCGTTGGTGGCGTATTTGGATGAGCTGATCAGCCCAAACTGATCAAAGTCATAATTACACCGTCTTTTTAGCACGTGTCCGTCTTTGATTGGTCTGTTCTGTGCATTTACTGTTTGTGCCGAGCACGAAGCGTCAGTCACGCAGCCTTCTGAATTTGGCCGTTTCAGGTATCGAGGAGATCATACCAAGATGACCTTTGGGCTGCCGAGATAAAACCTTATAAATAGATCCTTCAAAGGTCATTTGAACTTTTTATTCGTTCTTGCTTTCTGCTCCGGCAATCTGCTTATTCCTCCGACATCCCTTTCAAACTCCGACGACTCAGATCTTGCTCAGCCTTCTTCCAGTCTTCTTCTCTCTTCCCTTAAGGTCTTCTGTAAGTCTTCTTCTTCAATTTCTCATTATGTCTTCACCTTCCCTTGGTTCGCAAAATTTTTCTGAGGGTGATTCTTACGCCACCAGCGGTGGAGATAACTCTGGTTCTCCACCTTTGTTCGTCAGATCAACCTCTGCTGATGATCTTCCCATCAGTAATTTACGCCAAACCACCGGTGATACTGCCCAGTCCAGCAGAGCCATCACCGTGGTCAATTCTTTGCCGGAGCAAGCAGGGATTGCTCCTGCTCTGGCATCTTTAAACCCCCCTGCCCCACTGAGGGACCTATCTCTATTTTCTGGGGTCATTGAGAGAGGTCTACCCTCTCCCCTTGTCCAGGAGTCTTTCTCTACCCTGTCTGAGGCTGACCTGGACAGGATTTGCAAATTCCATAAAATTGACAAAAATCGATTCAACCCGATCCTTCCCTTGCCTGGTCAGACTGCTTATGATCCTCCTAGGGATTATGAAGAGAACTTGAGGAGGCCGAGCTGAAGAGAGCTGACCTAACTCAAGAAAACACAAATCTGCGGGCCAACATTTCCCAACTCCAGCATAGGGCCGAAGATGCTGAGATGAAGCTGGCCACTTCCAACTCAAAAGTGGATGAGTTGGAACACAAGGTGGCAGATCTGGAGCTGACCTCCACTCAGACTCTAAATGATAATGAGTTTCTGAAGAAACAAATTGTTGTGCTGATGCAGAAGAGCAAAGCTCTTGAAGAGCAACTAGGCTTACTGTGTCACCAACTGATTGAGGCTAAGATCAAAACAATTGTGGACTTCAAGAAATCCATGTTTTTTTGAAGAAAACATGATCCTTCTGCAGAGCTCAGCAATGGAGGTCGGCCGAAGAGAAGCCATTGATCTCTGCTCAAATGTTTATCCAGACCTGGACAAAGAGGATCCTCGCCTGGCTGAACTATACAATCCTAGCGCTTCCCAAGAGTTTGAAGATCAATTCCAAAAGTTTGTAGATGGAGCTGACTGGAGGGAAGAAGATGATTAGGCTTAGGGTTCTCTTTGTAATCCTTAGCTGAGTAGACATCAATGTATTCTGAACTCAAATTCTTCAATGAAAAATCTGCCTTATGTAGTTTACTTTTTCTTCTTTTCTGCTTTCAGCATTTTCATCAAGTTTATTCTTCAAACTTATTGTTGCCAAGTTCCCATGTCGGCCTCGTTAAACTTGATCAATTTCACTGAAAATAAACTAAGTCCCCAAACCATAAAACAAGCCTGTTATTTGGCTGACCTGATTCATAGATAAGCCAAAAATGAACTCTGCACTGTTTAAACCAAGCTCTGACTTTGACGATAATTATAATCCTAAGTCTTGAATTTGTAACATTACCTTTCAGCGCAATTTTATCTAGCTCTGCTAGGTCAAATGAGGTATGTACATTGTTCTGTTTCACCTCGGCCTCTTTATGTTAAGAGGATTTTTAAAGCTTGTTTGTACAAATTTTCCCTCTGGAGGATTTTTATCTCAGACCTGCTAAGGTTTTGTTCTACCCTTTAACTGGTTTTTGCCTCGGACCTGCCGAGGTCTTGTTTTACCCTCTGGCAGGCTTTTGCCTCGGCTCTGCCGAGGTCTTGTTTTACCCTTTGGCGGGCTTTTTCCTCGGACCTGCCGAGGTCTTGTTTTACCCTTGGGCGGGCTTTTGCCTCGGACCTGCCGAGGTCTTGTTTTACCCTTCCGCGGGCTTTTGCCTCGGACCTGCCGAGGTCTTGTTTTACCCTTTGGCGGGCTTTTGCCTTGGACCTGCCGAGGTCTTGTAAGAGTCCATTTTATAGTGCCCGAGACTCACTCGGACATCGTCTAATATGGCATTGGCGATAGAAACAAGTTCAAAACACTTTGATATATACAATAGAATTACATCACTGATGTAAAAGCCAAAGATGAGAAGAGTGCCAAGTCCGGGGGAGAGTCCAGCCTTCTAAAGTTTGTAATTTGTACGCTCTAGCCGAATGTACTTCAATTATTCGGTAAGGACCCTCCCACTTAGGGTTAAAAGTTCCTGCTGGGATTGCATGACTGACTTTATTATTGCGCATCACTAGGTCTCCCACTCGATAAGATCTCGGACGCACGCGAGAGTTGTAATTTTGGGAAACCAAGTTTTTGTATTGTGCCATACGCATGTGAGCTCGGTCTCTTTTCTCCTCAAGCTCGTCCAAGTTTAACCACAATTCTTGGTCATTGCCTAAGGCAGAGTAATAATCTACTCGGGCTGATGTAGAACCGATCTCTGCAGGAATAAGGGATTCAGTGTCATATACTAAAGAAAAAGGAGTTTCCTTTGTAGAAGTAGATGGCGTAGTGCGATAGGTCCATAGAACGCTGGGTAATTCATCCACCCAACTAGTTCCTGCCTTATCCAGATGCTTTTTGAGACCATCTTTAATGATCCTGTTAGCAAGCTCTACTTGGCCATTTGATTGAGGATGGGCCACTGAGGTGAAGCGTTGCTTGATATGCAAATCGAGGCACCAACTTTTCACAGGGTCTTCGGCAAATTGCCTTCCATTATCCGAGATCAAAACCTGTGGTAGTCCGAAACGGCAGATAATATTCTTCCACAAGAACTTTACTTGTGCCCCAGTTATAGTGACCAAGGGCTCAGCCTCTACCCATTTGGTAAAGTAATCAATAGCTACCAGCAAAAATCTGACCGAGCCGGGAGCTCGGACAGAGGCCCTACTAAGTCCATTCCCCATTGTACAAACGGCCAAGGGCTAGAAATAACAGCTAACTCATGGCTCGACAAATGAGATGTCGGTGCATGAGCTTGACAAGATTGGCAATTTTTGACTGGCCCTTCTGCATCCTTGCGAATGATAGGCCAATAGTAGCCAGCTAAATAGCATTTGCGGGCTAAAGAAAGTGCGCCAGAATGACTTTTGCATATTCCCAGATGCAATTCTCGGAGGATATAATCTCCCTCGTCTTCAGGTACGCAACGCAACCAAAGATGTGAAAAAGACTTTCTATACAGCTGATCATTAAAGAGAGCGTACCTGGAAGCTTTTAGGCGAAGACACCAAGCTTGAGATTTATCCTTCGGGTGGGTTTGATGTTGCAAATAGGTAACTATTTCATCCATCCATGTATTGTGTTAGTCTTGCTGCAATATTTCGTTACCATCAAAAGCACGATGCTTTACTAGCTCCACGCAATCTTTTTTCCTACCGTAGCCAAGGTGGACAAGGCCAACCGAGATGGTGCATCGGCCCGTTTGTTGGCCGACCTGGGGATGTGTTCCACCATAAAGTGGTCAAACATTCCACTCAAATGTTGTCCCTTGGCCAAGTATCGCTTCATATTGTCCTCCTTGGCCTCATAATCTCCATTGATTTGAGAGACTATGAGCCGTGAGTCACTTCGGACAGTTATTTGCTGTTCTCCTAGTTTTTGAGCAAGACTCAGCCCGACTATTAAAGCTTCATATTCGGCCTCGTTATTGGTGGCCACAAAGTCAAAGCGCAGGGCATATTCCAACTCTTTCTCGTTTGAATTGATTATTAGGAGACCTGCTCAACTTCCTTCTTTTGAAGAAGAGCCGTCTACATATAGGATCCAGCCTTGTGTTGGGATGTGGTCCTCCTCAACGAATATTCCCTCAGCAAAAAGTCTGCTAAAGCTTGAGCCTTGACGGAAGTGCGTGGTTGATACTCAATATCATACTCAGCAAGTTCCATAGCCCACTTAGCAGCCCGGCCAGATGTGTCCGGCCGGGACAAGATTTGCTTCAAAGGCTGGTCTGTCACCACTATTATAGGATGGCTTGGAGATAAGGTTGGAATTTCCTTGCTGCCACTATCAATGCTAAAATTATTTTTTCTACATTGGGATAACGCACTTCGGCCCCATGCAGAATCTTACTGGCAAAATATATGGGTCTTCGCACGGTGTCCTGCTCCCTGAGCAAAACTACACTTACTGCCTTATGGCAAGTTGACATGTAAACGTACAAGACCTCCTCTGGAAGGGGGGATGTCAGCATTGGTACCTCGGCCAAGTGCGCTTTCAAATCATCAAATGCCTTCTAGCACTGGTCATCCCAGAGGAAAGCAGTTCATTTCTTCAAAATCTGGAGAAAAGAAGTGATCTTTCAGCGGATCTGGATAGAAATCTGCTTAAGGCGGCAATCCTGCCTGTCAATCTTTAAACCTCTTTAATGTTCCGAGGTGGGTGCATATCTTTGAGGGCCTCAACCTTGGTCGGGTTAGCTTGCACACCCTCCTTAGAGACCATGTATCCGAGAAACTTCCCCATACGTACTCCAAAGGTACATTTTTTCGGGTTTAGTCTCATACGTGCATCCCTTAAGATGACATACACTTTGTGAAGATTCGAGATATATTGATCAAGAGACTTTCTCTTGATCAACATATCATCAATGTACACTTACATAACTCGGCCGATCTGATCTCAGAACAGCGAGTTGACTAGGCGCTGGTACGTAGCTCCAGCATTTGTTAGTCCAAAGGGCATGCTAGCATAACTGTAAGTACCTGACTCTGTAATAAAGGAAGTCTTCTCTTGATCCTCCTTCGCCATCATGATCTGGTGGTAGCCTTTGAAAGCATCAAGAAAATCAAAGACCTCATAACCCAAAGTAGAGTCTACCAACCTGTCAATTTTTGGTAGGGGTAACAGTCCTTCAGGCATGCCTTATTTAGGTCCGTATAATCAACGCACATTCTCCAGGTCTTGTCGGGTTTGGGGACCACAACGGTGTTTGCCAACCATATTGGATATAAAACCTCTGCAATAAACTTCGCCGAAAGAAGTTTTTTGACCTCCTCTGCTATCACCTTATTCCTTTCAGGAGCAAAGTTCCTCTTTTTCTGCTTAATAGGTCTGACCTAAGGGTCAACATTAAACCGATGCTCGGCTAAGGCAGTTGGGATTCCAGGCATTTCCTTCGCTGTCCATGCGAAAATCACCGCGAACTCCCTCAATAAACTTTAGAGCTGAGCCAAGGTCTCGGCAGGCATCCACGTTCCAATCTTTATGGTGTTGTCTGGCCGAAGTGGACCTAAGATGAACTCCTGCACTGCATCATCCGAGTGCAGGCGTTCCTCAGCTGGGGGAATCAGATCATCCAGACTGACCTGCTGGACGGTCCCACATCCCTAAGCGGCCATGGCATAACAACTCTGTGCTGCTTGAATGTCCCCTTGAAGTGTAACCACTGCAGCTGGAGTGGGAAATTTCATGATAACATGCAAAGGGGAAACTACTTCTTCCAAAGCCACCAAGGCTGGTCGCCCCAGCAAAATATTATATGCCGACCTCTCCGTGATCACTATAAAATCCATCCTCAAACAGCGATAAGCGGGAGGCTTTCCAAAGTTGACGCTGAGAGTGACCATGCCCGCGCGGCCAAACTGGTATACCGGTAAACCCGTATAGAGATGAGGCCACTGGTGTCATTAGGGAATCTGCCAAACCCAACTGTTTATATACACTATAATACATTACATTTACAGCGCTTCCGGTATCCACATATACTCTACGTACTTCCACAATTTTGTCAGGTGCCAAATGTATGCACAAACCTATCACTAGACCCGTATTATTAGAGTCTAGTGGAACAATGTCTTCTGGTTGTAGACCAGTTCCCGAGCTAACCTCATCTTTTTGGCAGGAGGCCCGGATGATGTTCCTGATGATGGGACTTAGGTCGGCACTTATCTTTCTGAGGACTTCTTTGAAAGTCCAAACGATTATACAGACGTGAACGTGGGTCATAAAATTGCTTCAGATGTCCTTGCTCAATCAACTTCCGAATCGCCTGAGCTGACTGTCGACAATCTTCTGTGTCATGGCCGACGTCCTGATGATAACGACAATACAACTTAGGATCCCTCTTATCCCTGGGACCTGCCAGGGGTTTAGGGTCCGTCCACAATCCATCTTTTTCCATCACGGTCAAGATTCTATCTTTGGAGGCTAAAAGGGGCAGACCTTCCCTGCCTCGTCTACCTCGGCCACCCAAGCGATCAAACACACTGCGCCGGTCGGGGTCTTTTCCCTCTCGCCGGTCTCCCTTCGAACTGGGCCAGGCTTCTCGACGAGAACTCCGCTCGGCTTCTTTCTTTAATCGGTTTGCCTCTTCACCTCGGACAAACTGATGAGCTTTCTCCAGACATTCCCTCAAGGATGTAGGTCTTTCTACAGCCAACTGAGAAAAGAGGCAGCCTGCTCGAAGGCCATTGATGAAGGCAGCTGCTTTCACTCTTTCATTTCAGTCACTAACCTGCAGTGACTCATCCGAAAAACATTGCATATACTTCAACACTGATTCCTCGGGACCCTGTCTCAAGGTCATCAAGTGCGAAGAATTTTTAATAAAAGGCGCGCTGAAAACAAATTGAGATTTGAATTTTTGTGCCAACTATCTAAAGGACTCCACTGATTGTGGTGGGAGCTGCTGAAACCATCTCCTAGCCTTTCCCCACAAATACATAGGAAACGTTTTACAACGCAATGGATCGGGCACATTTTTCAAACTCATAGCCGTCTGAATTGGAAGAGATGATCAGTGGGGCCTGAGGTTCCATCATAAGTATCAATCTTAGGCACCTTGAAGTTATCTGGTGCCAGATACTCTGCGATGTCCCGTGAAAATGGACTCTCCTAGATTACCCTCATGTATTCTGGCCTAGGTTCTTCAGAATGGCTCCTCGGCCTAGGCTGATTTTCGGCCTCTTGACGCACACTTTTAAAAGATCGTGGCCTTACGCCAAGGCGCAACCTAGGCAAAGGCATCGACTCCACTGTCGGGGCTCTAACACTGCCCCGTCTGGCATCCGCTATGAACCCTTGGGGACCATGAGAGGATTGCTGCTGAGTCTTCTCCCAGGGATGGAGAGAGAAGCGATCCTCCTCCATATCCTCAACCTCAGGGCATTTTCCTTTGAGCCGCTCCACTACGGCCTCAAACACTTCTAAGTTCTCAGTCACATACTTCATGGCCTTATTCCACTCATCCACTATCACCGCTGGTGCCTTTTTCGTACCCAGTTCAGGCCCTCTAGAATCCTGTCCAGGATGACCAGAATGAGTATCTCTACGACGATGAGGATTAGAGGACTCCCCCAACCCTTCTAGTGGTGCTCTTCCCATCACAACTAAAACTTTAACAGTATATCTACTACCACTTGTATGACGGAGGTTCAGGCCCTCCTTCTAGCGCCAATTTGATGATGTCAGATTTATCACCAAGTAATAAGTATGATGTGGGGGTTACGCCGTCAATTCTCTGTCAGTTATTTGTAATGGACTGTTAGCCGACCTGCACAAAGGAACAAGGTTAGAGGACCCGGGATCTATGGCCCCGGGTAATACCCTCCGACGCTCAAGTCAGTAGAGGCCATTTATGGAGAGGTTTATATATTGGTAATAGTTTGTATGTAGAAGGTTTTCTAGTAAACCTGGTTGTTTTTCACCGTGAGGAAGATGAGTCACAGTTGTAATTTGTGAATTTTTCCTCCCCTTTCTCTCTCCCGTTTTCTGCCTTTTATATAACTGCTTGGTCCAATGCATGGGCTGAGTCCAGAAATCGTGACATGCAAGGAGGTCACAAAGATGACTCTTACTCTTGCATGCTCGCCAAGTGGCACTGTACTGAGCTGAGTAAGCTGGCTGGGGACATCTGGCTAGGAGTTTCACCTGGTAGAATCACCCTGGGTAAACTTCTAGAGCCGATGCCAAGCCTTCCAAAGATAATCAGAAGTGCCCGAGATGACCTGGGGCGTGGGGTCGGCTTGTTGAGACGTAAGTGGCCTACTTTAGAGAGCATAGGTCGGCCTATCATGATGAGCGCAGTTGACATCACAAGTGTGGCCTGCTATCATCGGCCGAGATGGAGCTGAGGCCGAGATGCGCTGTGGCCGAGATGAATTATTTGTCCATATATGACCTTGTTGAGCTTTGGGCCGACTTGCGGGACCTAACGTTTTTATACCCATATCATACCATTGACTATTGTTGACTAACAGGTGGTATTTTTTGGTTCATCACAAAGCAAACAGATCTACACTATGAAACAAACTTTTTCTTTGTTTTACTCTCATTGAATTTAGTTTTAAAACAAGATTATATGTTGGCTGATTTCAAGGAATATAATGTATTTATTATTAAGTGATCAACCTCATCGAAACAGCCACCGAATAGGTTTTGTGACATATTCGTTTACCTTCACAACAATAGGTGAACAAAATATATATCACCCCATCTCTAATTATATTTTTATTTTTTATTTTTTATTTCAATTGGAAACAGTATCATGGAATTGTTCATCCACAATGGATGTGATTAAGAAAAATTAAGGAATAAACCCATTGGTGGAATGGGAGGAAAAGGCATATTGCGGAGTTTGTTGAGCGTTGTCTTGTGTGTCTACAAGTAAAAGCAGAGCATCAGTGACTCGGCGGTTTATTGCAACCTCTAGAGATGCTCAAGTGTAAGTGGAAGCATATCACGATGAATTTCGTTATTGGACATCCTAAGACTCGCAGCGGGAAAGGTACAATTTGGGTGATCGTTGATCGACTTAGTAAGTCAACACATTTTCTACCTGTGTCGATCAAGACGTCGAGTAGTGAAGTTGGTGGGCATATATATGGATGATATTGTGAGCTTATATGTGACGCGAGTCAGTATTATTTGTGATAGAGATCCGTGCTTCACATCACGATTCTGGAAGGCATATCAGTGTGCTGTGGGTGTTGAAATCTGAATGGGCACAGATTTTCATATGTAGATAGATGGGCAGTCGGAGCAAACCATACAGACTTTGGAGGACATGTTACGTTCTTGGGCTTTAGGATTCAAGGTAAGTGGGATTAGTGCATGAAGCAAATGAGTTATCATATAATAACAGTTACCACAGTTCGTAAGTGTCGATCTTTGCTCTACTGGGATGAAGTGGGAGAGAGAGACATCATAGGTCTAGAATTGGTAGAGAAGACCTTAGATAAGGTCAAGTTGATTCACGACCAATTGAAGGCAGCTCAAGACCACAGTATGAGTTGGACAGACTCCAAGAGACGACTGATAGAGTTTGAGGTTCGAGAAAAATTCTACTTGAGGATTTCTCTTAGGAAGGGTGTGATGAGATTCGGTGTTAAAGCGAAGCTGAGCCCTCGGTTTATCTGTCTATACGATATATTAGAGAGAGTCAGAGCAGTCTCATATCGGTTAGCGTTACCCCCTACATTGTCGCAGGTACATGACGTGTTCCATGTATCACAGTTGTGACGTTATGCACATGATCCAAGCCACATCCTAGAGCAGAAGACATTGACAAGTCGAGATGATGCTACATATGAGGAGGTACCAATATGTGTTACGGACCGAAAGAAGCAAATATTGAGGAAGAGGTCAATTTCGTTCGTAAATGTGCAATGGAGTAATCATTCCAAACGAGAAGCGACTTAGGAGCCAGAGCAGCAGGTGATGAAGCAATATCCTGAGCTCTTCGCTAAAAGTACGTAAGTTTCGAAGACGAAACTTTAATAGTGGGGAGAGAATGTTACGCCCTGAATTTTTCATTTTGTCAAAATGTATTAAATATCGTATTTTAGTAATGTGGATATATGCTTGTGTGATAAGTTCTTTGGTATATCGATAAACTAGTGAATTCGATAACAAATGCTTTCGAACATACGATAAAATTTAAATAAGATTAGTCGGCAAACACTTAAGTTGTATGGCTAAACTAATAACTTTTTTTCATTCACAATGGATGTGATGAATTTTGTGAGTCCTGCTTGAAGAAATTTTACAGTATCCACCTGATGATCAGAAGTTAATAACAAAAACCTCACCTGTCAGTTGGCACAGTCACAGATCTCTACGATATTGGATTTATTGTTAAGATGTTGTTTGTATTTGTTAGGATAAGTTTGTTGAGATTGTATTTGTTAGGATAAGTTTGTTGAGGATATCCCTCATTTATTCTCACAAACTTGTATATTAACCACATGATTAGTGGTAGTAAAAGTGTGAAGAAATACTACATTGTTTCCAATTCTTTATTCATGATATCTAAATAAGAGATCCTTTTCTATTTTACCAACAAACCCAATCGCTGACACATAAATAAAAAGTGAGGGATCAGCAGCAAACTGACAGTAGTGATAGCGGAGGTAAATTTGGAATACCAATTACAAGAAGCTTGACGCAGACCGTATAAAGATTTATGTAATTTGCACACACAGGTCTCCCACTTACGAGCAAAACCTTGGGGAATCCGCATGCATACATCCTTCTCAAGATCCCCATGAAGGAATGTATTATTGACATCTAATTGATGCAAATGCCATTGTCGAGCAATATCGACGGCAAGCAGACATCGAACAGTAACTAACTTAGCAACTGAGCAAAGGTTTCAGGAAAAACAACACCTTCAGTCTTTGTATAACCACGAGCAACCAAACGAGCTTTATAGCACTCAATCGTACAATCAGGATGGTATTTGACTTTATAGACCCATTTGGAGTCAATAGCCCATTTGTTCGGAGGCAAGGGAACAAGGGACCAATTATGATTGGCTTCCAAAGTATCAATTTCTCTCTGCATGGCATTGCGCCAATGAGAATGTCAAACTGCCTGATGAAAAGAAGAAGGCTCATATGTGGCTGAGATGGCTGCTAGGAAACCGTGATGGGTCTGAGATAATTTAGAATAAGAAAGGAAGTGTGATAAAGGAAATACCGTAGAGTTAGCTGAAGGAGGAGAGTGCAACGATGGCTCAAGTGATGGCGGAAAAGCAACCTCAAAGTCAGCCAAGTGACGGGGAAGATGCAGGGAACGCGCGTTACGGGAAGGTGGAGGTGCAGGAGCATCCACTTTGGGCGAGTCCAAAGAGGCAGGAAGCACAGCATCATCCCATGGCATATGCCTCCAGCGAAATTGCTTGGCTTTGCTGGTTACTTGAAAACGTGTGTGTCCCACTTAGCGCGCCTGTCCCGCTCTGTTGCGACAACTAAGCCGCCTTACACATTGTTGCCAACCCCGTTTTCCATGAGCGCACTAAACACATCAAGATTGATTGTCATTTTGTTCGTCAACAGTACCTATCCAAGACTGTGCTCCCCCATAAGGTCGCCTTGGATTCTCAATTGGTCAATATGTTCACCAAGGTTTTGGGTCCTGATCGCTTTCATCATTTACGCAAGTTGGGCATTCTTGACATCCATGCTCTAACTTGAGGGGGAGTATTGGATTTATTTATTTTGGTTAAAATGAAAATTATATTAACCATGAACGAGGCATCATGAGGGGGATGCATCCCATAAAATCCATGAAACATACATACTACCATGATGACTAGAGGCACCTAAAACAACAATAAAAAATGTGCAACTCAGAATTGAGTGTGTTCAGGACCCTGAACATATGCGCTTGAAGTCTATCTGATACATCCCCAACCACTAGCGTGGTGCCTTCAAAAAATAACTGGTTTCTGCAATGCCAAACCATATAAACTGCGGCAGCCAAGCTGATTTGATAGCCTTTAACCTGATTGTGTTTCCTCTTAAATTCCTATTACCCCAAGCAAGTATCTTGGGCAGGCTGATTAGTGATTGAGGCAACCTGAAAAGGACTTGTAGTGCTTCCTAAATTGGGCTGACTGTTGGACACATGAAAAATAGATGCTTTACTGTTTCGTCATAGGGCGAAAAAGGCAAGTGTTATCCGAGATGAAAGGCATATTACTCTTAGTATCCAATTTCATGGAAACAGCCAGCCAGAAGATGAAGGCATGATTATGAGTAATGGATGAATCCCACACTAGGGAGTGCCAAGGGACCTTAGAAATAGAGTACCTATAATATTATATGATGCAATGGCCCTTAGTTTCTGCTCAGACGCCCAAGAATCCAATAATGCATGTGCTTGCTGTATGTTTCCTTGCCTAGCGATCAACTCATATCTGATGTTAAGAAGTGCCTTGATGAGTGGAGAATGTAGCTGAGTAATAGGTTGGGATCATAAATCAAGCTCCATTTTGTATCTTGTACTTATCTATTTCACCCATATTAGATCTTTCTTGAGATGTAGGTCCCAAAGATTTTTGACCAACAATGCTTTGTTCTAAGCTTTTAATTGCAAGATTCCCAAGCCACCTTCAGATTTTGGAAGACAAATTTGTTTCGAACATACCTTTGCCTTTCTATTCCCAGTTATACAACTGGCCCAGAGAAAATGAATGCAAATACGATTTACCTGATCTATAACTTACATTGGGACATGCAAGGCATTGAGCCAAAAACAGTGTAGTCCTTGTGGAATTGATTTGATGAGAACTACCCTATCAGCATATGAGAGATGTGTATTCTTCCAAAGGTTACAGATTGCACTAGTTTGTTGAGATAGGCAGAATAATGAGAAAATTGTAATTTGTGGCCTGTCACTGGTAGCCAAGGTAACTAAAGGGCATAGTGCCAGGGGAAAAAGCAGGACGTGAGATGCCATTAGCTACGTTATTGCCCAAACCAGCATTGAAGAACTTAAGACTTTGTGGCATTGATGTTGAGCCCTGAGATGACACTAAAACCCTTTAATTTGTCAATCAGCTTCATTACATAAGTAGCATCCCCCGGCAAAAAAAAGCATCAAGTCATCAGCAAAGCTTAATGGGTGATTTTCTGACCCTGACACTTAGGATGGAAGTTGAAATCTTGATCAAACTCTAGTTGATTTAGGGACCTAGACAAATATTCCAAGCCAATAACAAACAAGTATGGGGACAGTAGCAACCATGTCTAAGACCACGCCTTCCTTGAAGAAAGCCAGAAGGAGACCCATTGATGGAGATTGAATATGAGGTGGATTTATTGTTGAGATGTTGTTTGAAGTTGTTGGGATAAGTTTGTTGAGATTGTATTTGTTGGGATTGTATTTGTTAGGATAAGTTTGCTGAGGATATTGCTCATTTATTGTTACAAAATTGTAGATTAACCATATGATTGGTGATAGTAAAAGTGTGAAAAAATACTACATTGTTTCTAATTCTTTACACGGTACGTGAAATATACTGAAACCAAACACATTGAACAAACAGACCAAGAAACACGCTGATGAAACATTTGAAGTATTACAATGTTTTACAACGGGAAGGAAAAAAACCTATTGCTGTCAAAAATTGAATCAAGCAATCAAAAGATAAAGCAGAGAATGAAAAAGAGGAAGATAAGCCAGAGAAAGAAACAAAAGCACAGCGAGGAATTGATGCTTCAAAGATTAACCGTCTGAGAACGGGTCAATACTCAACCCGTTTTTGTACAGCAGTTATAACAGAAAATAAACACAAAATTACTAAACTACCGTTATTATCAAAACGCTACAATACATGAACTAAGGGCAAAAGTGTCTTTCATTCCTATTTAAAAAACTCCTGCGCGTCTTCTTCTTCTCCAACCTCCTTCTTCCTCACTTAACCTATACAACACCTTCCACTCCCGTGATCCATCCACGCAGCCTGGTCAACAATCAATCCTAATCTCTGATTGTGGTATTAATCCAACGTACAGAAATTATCCTGAACCACTTGTCACAGATTGTGCTGGTTTGTTGTCTTCTGCACTTCTTCCTTTAACAGCAGCTTGCTGGTGAAGGCCTCCTTCAACACCCACCTCAATCCTGGCTGAGAAAACAGATTGCAAACCCCTAAAGCCTCAGTCAGGATGCTTAATCTGTGTGAATCTAATGCCTTGGTGAAAATATCAGCAACCTGCAATCTAGTATTATTAGGCATAGGCTAGATAGTACCTTCTTGGTACTGGTCTCTTACAATGTGGCAATCAATTTCTATGTATTTGGTTCTCTTATGAAACACTGGATTTTCCACAATATAAATGGCACTCCTATTATCACAAAATTGATCAACTTGCTTACTATGATCAACCTGCAAATCCTTCAACAAATAGAGTATCCATTGCACCTCACAAGTGGCTAAGGCAATAACTCTATATTTCACTTCTGATGAAGACTTGAAGACTGTAGTTTGCTTCTTAACCTTTCAAGATATCAATTAATTTCCAAGAAATACAAAGTATCTTGTTACTGATTTCCTTGTCTCTGAGCATCCTCCCCAATCTGAGTCTAAACAGGCTGTCATCTTCGAATAACGTGTACTTAGATAGAAAAGTACTTGCCCTGGTGTGCCTTTTAGGTATTTCAACACTCTCTGTGCTGTCTTGAGATGTAAGCTAGTAGGAACATCAAGAAACTGGCTGAGTTGTTGTACAACATAGGTAATATCTGGTCTGGTAATAGTCAGGTATAAAAGTTTCACAATCATTCTTCTATATCCAGATACATCTTCTATAAACTCTGTATCATTATATGTCAACTTCAGGTTTTGCTCCATGGGGCTCTTGGCAGGCTTAGAGGCAAGGGTTCCAGTTTCTTGTAGCAGCTCCAACGTGTACTTCCTTTGGCATAACACAATCCCTCACTGAGACCTGACCACTTCTAAGACCAAAAAATACTTGAGAGAGACAAGATCCATAATATGAAAGACCTAATGCGAAGAAGCCTTTAGAGCTTGAATTTCAGAGGGAGAATCACTAGCCACTAAGATGTCATCTACATAAACCAGAAGAACAAGGAATGTGCGTGCAGTTTCTTTGGCGATGGATTGTTTGTAGCCACTAGATAAGAGAAACTGAGTGAGTTTCTCGTTCCATTGCGTACTAGCTTGCTTCAAACTATGCAAGGACTTGGTGAGCTTACATACTGTACCAGGAGCGGAAGATGATACACCCTCAGGCAGGGTCATATAGATTTCCTGATGCAAATACTGTGAAGAAAGGCATTATTGACATCAAACTGATGAAGATGCCAATTTCTAAGGGAAGCTAATGCAATGATGAGACTGACATTTGTCATTTTGGCAACAAGAAAGAAGGTATCGTTGTAATCAATCCCAGCTTGTTGAGTGTATCTCTTAGCCACCAACCTAGCCTTATACCGTTCAATGCTTTCATCTGCCTTCTTTTTTATTTTGTATACCTACTTGCATCCAATTGGTCTTTTACCTGCAGGTAACTGGACCAAACTCCAAGTATCATTAGCCTCCAAGGCTGCTAACTCAGCTGCATAGCTTGCTGCCAGTGAGCTGACTGTGCTGCTTGATGATAGGTTGTAGGTTCTTGCTGCAAACTAATGTTAAGCACATAGTTTTTGTATATTTGTGTTAACTGACGTAATGAGTAATGAGATTGAAGAGGATACTTAGGAGCAGATATTCTTGGAATTTCAGTGGTCTTGCAACTGTGAGTATGTGCTGGTATTTTCTTTCCACCACACTATTCTGTTGTGGTGTGTATACACAACTTATCTGATGAATCATGGCATGCTTCACATAAAACTCAGGCATATTAATCTCCTGACCATTATCTGCTCTAAGGACTTTAATGGTTTTTCCAAATTGAGTGGTAACAAATTGAGAGAAGTTTTGTAATAAACTTCTAACTTCACATTTTGATTACAACAAGCAGACCCAGACATATCTACTGTAATCATCTACAATCGTAAGGTAGAATCTTTGGGCATACAGTGTGGGGTGCCTACAAACATCAACATGGACAAGATCAAAAGGATTTTTACAAACTAAAAAGAAAACAGGAAAGGGGTGCTTTCTGAGCTTGCCTAAGGGACCTATGAAGCAGGGAATGGAGAGTTCTTGTGCTGACACTGAAGCATCATGCTTTTGGATTTTCTTTATTGTGGGCATTGAGGCATGCCCCAACCTGCAATGCCATAATACACTAGCTTTGTCAGACACTTTTGTAGTAAGACAAGTTGGCACAGCACTCAAGACTGCAGTCCCTTGTAGGTAGTATGAGCCATGGAACAATTTAGATAAACCAATCATCCTCTTGGACAATTGACCCTGTATCAAACAAGTGTGACAGTGAAACTGAATAAGTAAGCTAGGATTAGAAGTGAGCTTACTAAGTGCTAAAAGTTTGAAGGCAAAAACTGGAACATACAAGACATCTTTGAGAATCAGATAGCAATTAACAACAACTGTGCCAATATGTGTTGCTGAAACTATCATCTTGGTAGGCAATTTAATAGAGATGTAGTTTATAGGTCTATAAGAAGAAAATAAGGAGAGGTTTGATGCAATATGATATGTTGCACCAGAATCCAAAATCCATGTGTTTAAGGCATTAGTAGGAGTGTTACATGCCAACTTACCAGTCTGAGCAGACATGACAGCATCCTGAACAGAAGGCCTCACTCATTCCTCTGAACCCTCTTCTTGCTTGCTCAAGCACTTCAGCAATTTCTGATTTTGATGAGGAGTTAACAACAATGACTGAACACTCCTTTCAATCTGACTTATCTCAGGTTCTACTTCAACCAGCTCAGACATATTAATTCTAGGTTTAGATGGAGTAAACCCAGGGGGTACCCGTGCTTGTTATAGCATATGTCAACAGTATGTCCTAACATACCACAATGAGTACATTGATAACGTCTGTTATCCTCTTGAGAGTACATACCATTACCTCTTTTATATCTAGCCGTCTGTTGCCTTTTCACATAAGCATTGGCAATCAGACCTTCTGGATTTTCAACACCATCACTCATAAAGCAGCATTACCATCAAGAACAACTACAGAAGACTCGGACATAACTTTTCTCTCAAATTTTAAAGCCATTGAAAAGGCAGTATTCATATCAGGTAGGAGTGTCATCACAAACACTTGTGATTTAACTGGATCAAAATTATCATTCAATCCTTTACAAACTTAATGACATAGTCACTCTCAACAAACTTCTTCATCTCTACAGTTACATTGCACCTACAACCTCTGCAATTACAGGTAGGCAGAGGTCTTAAAACCATAAGTTCTTCCCAAACTACTTTCATCTTTGTGAAGTAATAAGTCACAGACAAGGTATCCTGCTCTATGCAGTAGAAATTTTCAAGTAATTTAGAGAGTCTAAATGGATCCGTACTACCATACCTTAGAGTCAAATCATTCCACATATCAACAACACTATTACACCACATAATACTTTGCGTAATAAATTGAGAAACAGAATTCATTATCCAAGATTGTACCATAGAATTTACTTGCCTCCATATAGGATATAATGGATCAGTCTCCAATGGTTTTGGAATTGTGCCGTCAATGAAGCTTATTTTATTCTTCACTAACAACACCTTCTGAAGGTACGACTCCAGGTATGAAAGTTGTGAGTGCTTAACGGAGGCTGAGCCAACACAGTCGAAGGATTGTCACCAGAATACAGATAGAAAGGATTCTACAATGTGTTCTATAAAGTTTGATTCTGATTTGTTTTTGTTCCAAACATTATATTCTGTGAGTTACTCTCCACAGGTGTACCTCGATTATTGCTTGGGGAAGCCATTACAGAAGCAATTCAAAATTAACAAAAACAAGGATACAGTCACATTATATTCTCAAGCCAGATCAATGATGATCACAACAAGGCTATGATACTATGTCAAAAACTAAATCAAGCAATCGAAAGATAACGCAGAGAATGAAAAAGAGGAAGAAAAACCAGAGAGGAATTGATGCTTCAAAGATTAACTGTCTGAGAATGGATCAATGCTCAACCCGTTTTTGTACAGCAGTTATAACAGAAAAAGACACAAAATTACTAAACTACCCTTATTATCAAAACGCTCAATACATGAATTCAGGGCAAACGTGTCTTTTCGCTCCTATTTAGAAAACTCCCGCGCGTCTCCTTCTTCTCCAACCTCCTTCTTCCTCACTTCACCTGCGCAACACCTTCCACTTCTGTGATCCATCCACGCAGCCTGGTCAACAATCAATCCTAACCTCTGATTGCAGTATTAATCCAACGTACATAAATTATCCTGAACTATCTGTTACGGATTGTGTTTGTTTGTTGTCTTCTGCACTTCTTTCTTCAACAGCATCTTGCTGGTGAAGTCCTCCCACCGCCCCTCCCCCGGGTTTTGGACAAACTAAGGATGCGGATAAAAACGACTGGCAGTTGTCCCCTCAGAAGCTGATGTATCAGCTTCCTAGCTTATTTTATAAATGCTGGATTATTTTCAGGCCTTTTGGCTCCTAACCTTTTTCTATAAATTAAGTACAAAACTAAGTAGACACTCGCCTCAAGATTCAAAGCTTTCTCATTGTGAAAAAGAAATGACCATCATCACTTTCATGTTCGTCTTTTGCGTCATCAGCTGTGGTTAGTTTTCTTATGTAGACTATGGATTGCAGAATTCTTTTGAATCCAATATTGCCAAACTATTCCGTTTCTATCCAATTTTTCATCTTCCTAACTTTATTTCAAGGATATTCTTAAACGTAATTTTCTCTTGAGATATTGTAGCTATCGGCATGGATGCAGCTCCGACTTTACGCACACAGGAGGCTGATCAAATAACTTCAAAAGGCAAAGCTGTTGACGATACTGCGGCGAAAATAGTGCCCATGGCCATCAAAGCAGGTACTTTAACGGATTTTTAGCAGCTTGCACAGAAATGTTTAACGTTCATAATTTCATATTTACACTGCATAGAGAAGAGGGTTAGCTCATTTTCTTCCTCCTTCCGTCATGTGCTTGTTTATTATTTTTGTCTCACTGGAATTAAACTCTCTCTCCCTTGGAACAAAGGTATTGTTTGCTGGTCACTTACCCTTCTCACCCTAGCGATAGCTGGATAATGATGACGATGATGAGTATGACGACTTGTTTATATTCAAACTGTCTGTATTACTTAATGATGAAGAAGCTGTTAGTCTCTGTAGTTTTGTTGATAAATGTTATTTTATGATCTCTCGTTTTTCATTTTCCACTTTGTTCTGTAGCTGTAAGTGAGGCGAAGAAAGGTCAGATTGACGAGGTTGGGGAGCCAAAAAAACTGCTTGGAACCCTAATTCCTTTAACCAAATTGAAGCTGCTTGATGATCTTGTCAAAATTCATACGAAATTTGAAAGCTAACGGCTAAATGTATCAATGTATATGATCAATTCGAAGAAAAGAACAAAAACGCTCTATGGCGCCAAAATTTTGATAGCCTCAGCTTGAGGAGGAAGAAGATGAAAAACAAACCGAAATTTTATAAAATGTTCATCCATCTTTGCATTACAAACAACATACGTATTTATACTAGTCTAAGGAACAATCTAGAAATATAAGATGGCACGTGGGAGAAGCCTGCATCCAGCACCGAAACCGAATTAGACACAGCAGAGCCTCAGCATGCATCACTCGTGCCAAGCCGCACATGTAACTATCGTGCCACCGTGCCAAGCGTGCCACCGTGCCAAGCGTGCCACCTTGCCAAGCGTGCCACCGTGCCAAGTATGCTGTCGTGCCAATCACCCTAAACATCCCAAGCATGCCAAGCCTATACACACCACTGTAAGCCAACTGTGCCTACGCGTGCCAGAGCTCACGTACCATGCCATCCAAGCTACAACCGTGCCAAGCCACATTATAACATAGGCCCTTTCTTCTTCTTATTTTCAACTATATCTTTAACAGATCTTCCACATCCATGTGCCGACGATATCTGTTACAATTTAGTTAATGATTGCAACTCACCTTGCATATGCGATCTCTATACCACTGGATCATGCTATGTCCCATAAGACCCCTTTGGATGTACCCGAAACAGATCATCATCACGCCAACTTATCTCGTCTAATTTCACTTTTATATTCTCAGTAATTTGTTTTCAAACAGTCGATTACTAGCCTAGATCAGGCGGTAGTATGCTTCTCCTATTTCTGTAACATTAAATGTTCAAACGGTGAATCAATCTTGGGTTCAGTTGAATAAGTTGCATCCTTTTTATGTCCTCGTTTCTGCATGATAATAATTATGGGCGTCATAATAATTATGTCCTCGTTTCTGCATGATAATAATCAATCTTCAACAGCTTCTATGTTGCTGCTTTTCTCAAGATCATTGGACGATTATGCTTGTGCTGGTTATGAGACATGGTGATTGTACAGCTCCATGCTCACACGACACTTCTAACACTGTCAAAATTGCGTGAATCGATCAAGAAAAAACTACACAAGAATTAACCATTGAAAATGGGAGAGAATGGAACAATTAATGAGAAAAATCTTCTTGATCGAATGAATTCTACTGCAGAGAATGCAGCATTTTATATAGACGGATGAAAACAAATCAAAGAAGAAAAACATGCTAAAAGTACTAAACTACCCTTCTATTTACAACAGAAGCTGCTACATCATTAAGGGCATATACGTCATTTCACAACATTTAAACTTTGCCGCCTTCATCCTTCTTCCCAATCCTTCCTCTGATCTGTTGCAACGCACCAAGGTGCTGCGCACTCATTCAATCGCATGCGTGCCCATCCTTAACCGCTTCTAACCGTTTTGCCAGCGATCAATTGATCATCTTGGCCTTTGATTCTCACTCTCGATCCAACAGATTAAATTTGTTCTATATTGCTTGATCCGATTGCACTGTTTGCTCAAGCTCCATCTTATCACCATCTTCAACATCCCTCCTCAAACTTGACTTGCTATATATGGTACATACTCCCATTGCAGAAGTCAGGTGTTGCAATTTTCTTGAATCAAGAGGTTGGGTAAAGACATCCGCCAACTGCAATTCAGACCTGATGGGCATAGGATGGATGATCCCTTGCACAAATTTGTCTCTAACTATATGACAATCAATTTCTATGTGCTTTGTTCTTTCGTGAAATACTGGATTTTCAACAATGCATATAGCACTTTTATTATCACAAAATAGCTCTAATGGTCTCATCTGTTCTACCCCCAGATCCTTCATCAAGTATAATATCCACTGTATTTCACAAGTAGCAGATGCTAAAGCCCTGTATTCAGCTTCTGAAGAGGACTTAGAAACTGTGGTCTGCTTCTTAGCTTTCCAGGATACCAACGATTCACCCAAAAACATACAATATCATGTTATTGATCTTCTAGTCTCAATGCATCCACCCCAGTCTGAGTCAGCAAACCCCTTTAACTCTAGATTGCCTGTGCTTGGATAAAACAACCGCTGTCCTGCTGTGCCTTTTATATATCTCAATAACCTATGTGCTATCTTGAGGTGAAGCTCAGTTGGTTGATCAAGAAACTGGCTAAGCTGTTGCACTGTAAATGCAATGTCTGGCCTTGTTAACCTTCCATAGCCTGAAACATCTGTTATTTGTTGAGAGTCCTTATGTGCCAATTTCACATTCTGTTCCATAGATGTCTTGGCAGGCTTGGACCCAATAAAACTAGCCTGTTCTACAAGCTCCAGTGCGTACTTTCTCTGACATAACATCACCCCCTTTGGGACCAAGCCACCTCTATGCCTAAAAAGTACTATAGGGTGCCAAGATCTTTAATCATAAAAGCCTGATGAAGAGACTGCTTGAAAGATATAATCTGAGATAAAGAGTTGATAGCCACAATAATGTCATCAACGTAAACAAGCAAAACCAGAAAAGAATCAGGAGCAGTTTTGGCAAACATAGTATAATCTATTTTTGACTGAACGTAACCTTGAGAAACCAAGAAGGACGTAAGTGTAGTGTTCTATTTTCTGCTAGCTTGTTTAAGACCATATAGGGACTTATGCAATTTACAAACAGCATGAGGTTTGTCTGATGAGAGTCCTTCTGGTAATTGCATATAGATCTCTTGGCTAAGGTCACCGTGAAGAAAAGCGTTATTTACATCAAGTTGATGAACATGCCAACATTTGATAGAGGACAAGGCCAGTAAAAGCCTAACCGTAGTAAGTTTAGCAACAGGAGAAAAAGTGTCAGTATAATCCACTCATAATTGCTGAGTATAGCCCTTGGCAACTAGCCTGGCTTTGTACCTTTCTATACTGCCATCTGGGTTGTACTTTACCTTGTAAACCCATTTACAACCAATGGCTTGTTTTCCTGGGGGTAAAGAGACCACTAACCATGTATGATTAGTTGCCAAGTTAGCTAACTCCAGTTGCATTGCCTTCTGCCAGTGAGGAGATCTGGCTGCTTCCTGATATGAATTAGGTTCATGCTGAAGACTAATATTGAGAACATATGCTCTATACTCAGGAGATAATGCATCAAATGACATGTAATGCTCAAGAGGATGAGAGGTGGAGCAAGGAGTTTGACATGAAGAGGTTTGATGCAGAAGGTTACAATAGTAATCTTGAAGATATTTAGGTGGTTGTCTGACTCTAGCAGAGAAATTAGGATTATCAAGATTTAGGGGCAGGCAAATTTCAATTCCAGTACAAGGATGAACTTCTCTTTGAGATTCAGAAGAATCAAGTGAAAATTGGTCTAAACATGGGGAAGTGTTTGATAGAGTATTTGAAGCAGTGTTATCTTCAGATATCATGTTTGGAATATTATGTGTGTTTGAAGTAGGTAATGGTAACATTTCTGGGGATATGACATGTTGTTGACATGATGATTGATCAGCAGATGATGGAGGTCTAGGAGATGTATCAGTGGAAAAGTCATTGTTGGAAGACGAACTAGTGGTGGTTGAATTCTCAAACGGGAAGGTGTGTTCATAAAACTGAACATCCCTAGAAATAAAAATGGCTTTGGTATGCAGGTTAGCATGATATATCCTTTGACATTATGAGGAAGACCAAGATAAACTGAGGGAATTGATCTAGGTGCAAATTTGGACTTGTGAGGTGTAGTATCTGCAACAAAAGCAAAGCAACCAAATGTCTTTAATTGATGATATGAAGGAGTGGTCTGAAATAATAACTGATGGGGACTTTTATGGTTCAGTAATGGAGTAGGTGGAATATTGATGAGTTGGACAGCATACTGGGTGCAGAATCCCCAGTAGCCAATAGGTAAATTTGACTGGAATTTCAATGCTCTGGCCGTATTTAGAATGTGCTGATGTTTTCTTTCAACTATCCCATTTTGTTGGGGAGTGTTGACACATGTGGTTTGATGGATTATGCCCTTATTCATGTAAAATCTAGGCATATTAAATTCATGGCCATTGTCTGACCTCAGCTCCTTGACATGTTTACTGATTTGGTTTTGGACAAACTGACAGAAACTTTCAATCACATCTCTTGTTTCTGATTTTTGTTTGAGAAGATATAGTCAAATATATCTTGTAAAGTCATCTACTCTGGTGATAAAGTATTTTTGACTATAAACAGTAGAATATTTATGAGGTCCCCATATGTCAACATGTATGAGATCAAAAGGTGTTTTTGAAATAGAAACAGAGACTGGGAATGGACTTTTTGTCATTTTTGCCAATGGGCATATAGCACAAGAATACAATTGTTCAGGCAAGGTAATAGAAGGATCAACCTTTTGTACATCCTTTATTCTAGGCATGGATGCATGACCTAATCTATAATGCAATAACAAGGCAGGAGAATCTGAAAGCTTAGCAGCAGCTGACAAGCACTTTGAGTGAGATGAAGAATGAACTTTCTTGCCAGGACCAGAACCTTGCAAGTAATACAAGCCTTTATTCAATTCAGCTGAACCAATCGTATTCAATGAGACTTGGTCCTGAATTACACAAGAAGATCCCATGAATTGAATCAATACAAATGATGTAGCAAGTAGTTTGCTCAGAGACAAAAGATTATAGGCAAATCTTTGTACAAACAACACATTGTGTATGATCAGTAAAGGATTAATAACAAATGAGCCAACATGTTCGGCTACAACTGAATTTTTATTGGGAAGCTTAATAGACATGTTCAAATTATTAGTACAGCTATTACCTATTTCATTGCCAGATAAAGCAAACATCACTGCTCCTTGGCTTCCACCAAACTGCACTGGAGTCACAGCAGATTGACTAGGATCCTTAACATTCAACAATGACATTAGCCTTTGAGTCTGCTCCTGAGTCAAAAGAGGTGATTAGCATGAGTGTCCATTCTGATCATGCTGCTGTGAATAATACTCCACATCATGAGCTTCAGTCTGATTAGCTTTTGGTTTATATCGTGGAGGAAAACCATGCTTCTTATAACTCCTTTGTTCAACATGTCCAACCATGCCACAATGAGTGCACTGTGGCCTTCTTGATCCTTCAGGGAAGAATCTGCTACTTCCCCTTCTGTATGGAATTCCTCCTCCTCTACTATTAAATGCATTCACATTAACACTTACACCTTCACTGCTCTTAGACATCAAAGCGGTAGGATTATTTATAAACTCTCCAGATGCAACACTATTGCTCAGGTTTCTTTCATATTTCAACACCATCGCAAATATAGTGTCTAGATTAGGCATAGGTGACATAACAAATACTTGAGATTTCACTGCATCATAATCATCATTCAGACCTTTCACAAATTTGATCACACAATCACTTTCTACATATGCTTTCATGTTAGCTGTGACATTACAATTACAACCACGACAGGTACACCAGGGGATTTTCCTTACGGCCATTATCTCTTCCCATACTCCCTTGAGTTTAGCGAAATAGTCACTAATAGAGTATGTTTCTTGCCTTACATTGTAAAACTTCTCAAATAAATTAGAAAGCCTAAAAGGATCACAACTTCTATACCTTCGGTTTAGATCACTCCATACCTCTGCAATAGTGTCATACCACATCACGCTTTGGGCAATTGCAGGAGATACACTATTCATGATCCATGAGTGAATCATTGAGTTGACTTGTCACCAGGAACTGTATTGAAGGTCATTAGGATTGGGAGGTGCAATGGTACCATCAACAAAACCAATTTTGTTCTTCACGATCAAGGACATCGAGAACATCCTACTCCAGGTATGGTAATTGTGAGAATTTAGAGGAGGATGAGCAAGAATTGTCGCTGGACTATTTGGATGGAGATAGTAAGGATTAGAATTTGAAACATCCATAGGTTGAGTACCATTCCGTGCATTATTCGCCATCACACACAAAAGAAAACCAGAAACAACGTTTACTACAAATCAGAAGCACTGAATTGATCGCTCTGATACCATGTCAAAATTGCTTGAATCGATCAAGAACAAACTACACAAGAATTAACCATTAAAAATGGGAGAGAATGGAACAATTAATGAGAAAAATCTTCTTGATCGAATGAATTCTACTACAGAGAATGCAGCATTGTATACAGGCAGATGAAAACGAATCAAAGAAGAAAAACTAGCTAAAAGTACTAAACTACCATTCTATTTACAACAGAAGCTGCTACATCATTAAGGGCATATACGTCATTTCACAACATTTAAAATTTGCCTCCTTCATCCTTCTTCCCAATTCTTCCTCTGATCTACTGCAACGCACCAAGGTGCTGCACACTCATTCAATCACATGCGTGCCCATCCTTAACCGCTTCTAACCGTTTTGCCATCTCATCAATTGATCATCTTGGCCTTTGATTCTCACTCTCAATCCAACAGATTAAATTTGTTCTATATTGCTTGATCCGATTGCACTATTTTCTCAAGCTCCATCTTATCACCATCTTCAACAAACACCAAAACCTGCTTGGCACTTGTGACGATGGTTAGGTTGAAACTTACGGATGTAACCTTTATTGCACATATATAGGAAAACAAATGACAAACGCATTGTGTTTGGCTGATTAAGAACCGGGGCAAATAAGGGTTACCCCTACTGGCATCAAAAGAAAGGATCATGTCTGTCATGGAAAGAGACATATTGAGAACGAACCCACAACACTTGCAGGGCCTATGATTAAAAAGGATCCAAAGTTTTACTACAAGTACTACAGAGATATCGGTATCCAACTTGATTCATGCAATACATATATTAATAATAATTGTTAAGTGTCAATGCGTCAGAGTGAAGCTCTCTATGTAGTCAAATTTACATTATTCAAGTTTCATTCAATAAACTCAACTGAATTGTTCTTCTGTATATATAGTAATAAGCAAATGCGGACCTAAAATAACTTGATGTTTTTCTTGATTTTCATACTCGAATTTGCGTGTTTGATTCTTATTTCTAAATTATCGTTGACCTGCCACGACTGCTAATACTTAAATAACACTGAATCGTATAAGATTAGATTTCTCGGGTCCAAAGGTACTGAAGTTGTTTTTAATCTTTCATTCCCCCTTTTGTGCATATATAGGGAAACAAAGATGGTGACTTAGAACCTTGTTTCTCAATAAAAAGTGTAATGGTTTTTACCGTTGGACGTACTTAAAACATCCCTATCTTTTCGTTAGATTTGTCTTTTCAAATAATGCTTTGGTCTCATGTAAGATGTTTCCAATACTATATGTATCTTTGGTTTATATTGCTGATGATGGTTTGTTGATGAAATCAAATTTGCCTTCAACTAAAAAAAATCAGACTTGATCAAGGTCTATTGAAGATGTTGAGCTGATAAGACCGAAAAGAAGATGCGTTAGATCAGAGTAGGAGGTTTGTTGAAGAGGTTGGTTCGGTGGCATAGAAGGTTGGCATGTTGGATATGCTTGGCATGGTACTTGGCACGCTTGGATCGATACTTGAAATCCTTGGCACGGTCGGCACGGGGGTGAAGCACAGTTGGCTCAGCAGGTACGTCTGACACGCTACTTGTTCTTTGGCACGCTGGCAGCAGGACTGAAGTTTGGTGCGTGCGTGCCACAGCGGACCGAAACTTAATCTACACATGCTTATTACATTCTAGTTAGTTCTATAGCTAGTATAAATTCTTAGAATGGTTGTAAATAAGAAGAGTGTAGAAGAAGATACAAAAATGTCTTAAAACTATTCCCCGTTTTGTATGAGAGCGCACTTTTGGCGCCATTTTATAGTTTTCTCAAACTCTGCCAAATTTGGTTAGTTTGATTCGTGATCTCTCTTGTTCATCACTTCATTTTAGTTTGTGAGTTGATTTTAACATGGTATCAGAGCTCTGGTTATGTGCCATTATTCTCTGATCACTGTAGCTTGAATTTCCTCTGCAAAATTTATTTCGTATTCGAGTAGTTCACAATTTCGATTTGATCATGGCAAATACAAGCGCTGCTTCCTCCAGTTCTTGTAACAATCATTTTTGCAATTAAAATCAATCAAACAATCCATATTGCTTGCATCCAAATGATAGTCCCACGATCGTGCTTGTTTAACCGCCTCTCAATCCGCATAACTTTCATTCATGGAGCAGGACTTTTCAAATGGTGTTGTTGGTGAAAAATAAGACGTGCTTCATTGATGGTTCTATGCCAAAACCAGCACAGAATGATCCTCAAATTCAAGCTTGGAGGCAGGTAAACACCATGATCCAGTCATGGATCATGAATTGCGTTTCTCCTTCGATTGCACAAAGTATTTTGTGGTATGATAATGCGTTAGATGTCTGGAATGATTTAACCATGAGGTATGGTAGTGGTGATCCATTTAGATTGGCTAATTTGCTTTCTGATTTTTATGCTGTGAAGCAAGAGAATCTTAGTGACAATGATTACTTTACAAAGCTGAAAATGCTATGGGAAGAATTGACTACGCTAAGATCTATTCCAAAATGTGATTATCTCAGATGCACTTGCGATATTACTAGAAAGGTGAATCAGTTTATTGAGAATGATTATGTCATAAAGTTTGTAAAAGGTCTAAATGAAGAATTCGATCCTGTGAGATCACAGGTGTTTCTGATGACACCAATGCTGGATATCAAAACTATATTTGCTATGGTCTTGAAGTTTGAAAGGAAGTTAGTTAACAATAACACATCAGTTAGTTTTTCCAATGCCTCGACGGCTTTGATGATTAATAATGATGAACAAGAAAATTTTGTGGCTAATGCCTTTGGTAATAAAAGGCAGGGACAAATGTATAGAAGGAGAAATGGAAGGTTTAATCAAGAGGGTAACAAGAGGCTACAGTGTACTCATTGTGGTATGATTGGGCATACCAGTGATAAATGTTACAGGAAGCATGGTTTTCAACTTGGATTTAAGTTTAGAAGCCAAGTGAATGTATCTGAAGTAATAGATGAGAAGGCTGGACTTGGCAATGATGATCAGACGTCTGTGAATTCTGCTGGTTTGTTAGCGCAGCAAACTTCTGGTCTTACACCTAAACAGTTTAACAAACTTTTAAAATTGTTGGATACTGATGACAATATTGCAGGAACAACTGTGAATAATGAACTACATGGTGCTGTGATGACTGCACAGGTTGATAGGCCTAAAGGTAGATATTCTGAGAGTATTGATTGTGTATGGATTTTGGATTCAAGTGTTCTAACCACATCCCTTCTTCTTTGTCTTTGTTCCATTCCTCTTATTCCATTGATCATGTTGCTATTAAGTTTCCAAATAATATTACAGTGGATGATACTCACAGAGGTATAGTCAGACTAAGTAGTGGTCTTGTTCTAAAGGATGTTTTACATGTGGCTTCGTTTTCTTTCAATCTTGTTGCACTCAGTAAGCTCACAGATTCCTCCCATCTGCTTGTTTCTTTTCATGACTCTAGTTGCTTTATTCAGGATCAGTTGTCCAGGAGGATAATTGGTTCAGCTAGAAAGTGCCATGGGCTTTATTATCTGCATGATTCCAGTTTGTCTCTTCAAACTGAAGCTTCAAAGTGTCCTCTGTTGCCTTCTGTTTTTTCTAAACCAGGTTGGAGTCAAATTCTTATCTTTGGCATGCCAGACTTGGACATGGTTCAACTGCTAGAATTCAGGAAATACACAAGTTGTATCCAGATGTTCCTTCTTTCAGCTTAAAGAATAAATGTACTGTTTGCCCATTAGCAAAATTGAAGAGAACTTCTTTTCCTGCTTTTGTTACTAGCTCTAAGCTTCCTTTTGATGTCATTCATGTAGATATATGGGGTCCTTATAGACATCCCACCATGTATAATCAAAAATACTTTCTGACCATTGTGGATAATTGTTCTAGGTATACTTGGATATACCTGCTGAAAGAAAAGTCTGAAGTTAGATCAATTTTGCAAAGTTTTTTTCATTATGCCTCTACTCAGTTTAATGCCCATATCATAGTGATTATAAGTGATAATGGGCTTGAGTTTAAGTTGTCTTATTTTTACATGAAACATGGGGTTGTTCATCAAACCACATGTAATTACACTCCTCAACAGAATGGGGTAGTGGAAAGGAAGCATCAGCATCTGCTTGTTGTATCTAGAAACTTTTTACATATTCAATACATACTAAAATGTTCTAGAATATTCAAATTAGTGCTGATTGGAATATACCATATGTGTATAATTATTGTGTACTATTTTAAAAAGCTTACAAAAATAAAAATCAGCACATGGAAATTCTACATCACATGCCTAAGACAGCTTGCTGGAGCTTATGTGGAGCTTAGTTGGTATCTTGATTGGTAAAGAATAGACTATACAAGTTTAGTGACATAATGGAGGGAGCTACACAAGGTCAAGGAGTGCTAAGTAAGCAAGGCCAAGAAAATCATCCAATCAAGTGTTGCCAAGTAAGCAAGTTGATGTCACATACATACAAGGCATTCTTCCAAGGACTTAAAAGAGAATTTCCAAGGTTAAGAAAAGCCCTAGAGTTGGCGGCCAAGGCAAGATAAAAAGAAGAGAAGGAGAGCCATTCAAAAGCAAGATACGTCTCACAATTTCAAAAGAAAAAAAAGTCTCTCTACTCTCTTCTTCTACATTTCTTTCTTCTCCTTCTCTCTCAAGCCTATTTTATCTATATTCAAACATATTGTATAGGCTTCATTCATACCACTATACACGCCATATTGTTGTAAAAGGTTGATCAAGGTGTGATCAAACCTTCATCCGCTCGGTGGTGGTGTTCGTGATCATTGTGATTGCTTGTTTCGATTGTAAAGGGTTAGAGTTGGTGTGTAACTCCATCAACCCTGTGTGGTAAGGTGTTATTTTGTTTAGTGATAACTGAGGAAGGTGTCCTCGAAGACTGGAGTAGGTTGATTTAACCGAACCAGTATAAAATACCTTGTGTTCTTTACTTTTCTGCACAGTACTTTAAGTTTCCTGCACTTTGCATCTATTTCATTGCAATCTTAAAAATAATAAACAAATTTCAAAAATTGTAAAAGTTTTCAGAAACATAGCCACATCTTCTAAGTTTCATTTGGCGCAAGTTTCAATCCTTTTGGACAAGTATAAGTCATTCAAACGTTAAAAGTTCTGAGACTAGTACAATCTGATTTTCAGACTGGCAAAGGTTGAGAACTTGAATGTATTTGACATGCTTCCTAAATGAATTTTTCAAAACTGTTTCAACCCAATTAAATACATATAATAAGGTTGTCATTAAATTTTCAGACCATATAGAGCCACGGATTAATCGGAATAAATTCTTCAAATCAGACTATTGTTTCTGGTAGATTTGCGCAATCTAATCTCAAACAATTTTTCAAAGGGTTAAAGGTTGAATTTTGATATGCAATTTTTAGGAGATACTCAAAACATCTGAGACTACAAGATCTCCAAATTTCAGAATTTTTGAAGGCCTATAACCTAGTTTTTGAAACATTGCAAAACAAAGCCTGAAAACAGAAACTGTTTTCAGAAGTTGGGTTTTTGGATCAAAACATTTTAAAAACCAAATTTTCCGCAGCCACTATTCAACCCCCCCTTCTAGTGGTTCCTTGCATGTTCTAAAATTGGTATCAGAGCGCAGGTACACTCACAACAAGGAGATCCAACGATCTAAGTGAGATGGCAACCACTAGCTTCAAAACCGAACAAGAAGGTATGTCTAGTCAAAGGCCTCCTCTTTTTGATGGTGAATCCTTTATTCAATGGAAACAAATAAAGAAACTTTTTCTTATGGCTATTGATATTGATCTATGGTCTATCATAGAAGACGAACCATTTGTTCCTTCAAAATTATCTAATGTAGATGGTGTCACACTAGAGGTTGTAAAACCAAAACAAGAATATACTGGTGATGACAAAAAGAGACTAAGCATGAATGCTAGAGCCATGCAATTACTCTTGAACAAGCTAAGTAAAAGTGAATCTAGTTAAATTCTAATTGCTCTAGTGCTCAAGAGATGTGGAGAATTCTTGAGATGAAACATGAAGGGACTAGCCAAGTAAAAGAGTCCAAGATTAATATGCTTATGTCCACACTTGAGTCTTTCAAATTATTGCCAAATGAGTCTATTATTGATATGGATCTACGCTTGACTAACATCTATAATTCTCTTGAGTCTCTTGGCAAAGCTTTCTCTACGCAGAAAAAGGTCCAAAAGGTACTACGAAGTCTTCCATCCCAATGGGACCCTAAAGTCACAGCAATAGAGAAAAGTAAAGAAACCAAATCAATAAAAATGGAGGAATTAATCGAATCGCTAAAGGTATACGAAAACAAACTAACTTTAAGGAAATCTGAATTAACGTCAAAACAAGGTAAGACCATGGCTTTTAAATCAAATGAATACGTCTCTACTTCTTCTGATCACGTAAATGATAGTGATTCCGAATCAGACAATGATGACTTAATACTATTGGCTAAAGGTTTGAGAAAATTCATGAGAAAGTCATTTAAAAACAAACATAAGGCTACTTCTACTAAAAGAAATAAAAATAAAACAAATGACAAGGACGTGAAGTGCTATGAATGCGGGAAACTTGGACATTTATCTTATGACTTCCCTAACAAGGACAAACAAACAAACAAATACCTTGACAAGGATCGGACAAAAACTAGACTCGTCTCGGAACCTAAACAAAAGAGAAGAGCTCTCAAGGCCTCCACTTGGAGTGATACATCCGACTCTGAAACCGATACCGAAGCAGAGACGGCCCAAGTATGCTTTGTATCCAAAGCATCAAATAAGGTATCTTCCAATTCTGACTCTGAATCTGAACCTTCATATGATGATCTTGATAGTCAATATTTAGAATTGCATAAATTCACTAAGACTCTCGCAAAAGAAAAGAAACAATTAATTGAAGACAAGAAGTTGTTATAATCTTCTAACACGAATCTTGTTTCTCAATTAAATGATTCAAAAGAAGAGTCGTCATGCATCATCAATTAAAATCAGAGATCTCATCATTAACTACACATAATAATGAAATGAAATCCGAGATTTCAAATTTGAAATCAAGAAATGCGGATTTAAAGAAAATGATGAAACAATTTGACACAGAACTAACATGCTTGGTCGCATCATTTTATCACAAAAGCATCGATGGTGATGAAACCGGATTAGGATACATTGAGTAAAACAAAACATCAATTAAAAAAAACCAAATTCATTTTGTCTAAGAAAATAGAAACACCTAAGACACATATGACGCCTAAGAAGACTCCTAGGCCCCCTATTCCTTCATCTCGACATGCTTCTTATTCATATAACACAAGATATAATTATGTGCCGTATAGATATGAGAAGAAACCATTGATACATACACGACATTCATTCCATGCATCTAGATCACGCACTATGCACACTAACACTAGAACATATCAAAAACACACACCATATGGTGCGCATAAGGGGATTCTCGGCCAAAGGCCTAATGCGTTCTTACACCATGTCTACTATGTTGCTCCTTCATCTACATTCTTACCATTTGCTAGACCGAGAAGGATCACCCAAGTATGGGTACCGAAATATACTTTTACAAAGAGATGAATAACTAAATCGTAAGGACCCAAATTAAAAGGGTACCTAAATCATTGTTGTACATTGCAGGGTATCCATACATCAAAAGACACATCTACCAAGTGCTTCCTTGACAGTGGTTGCTTGAGGCACATGACGGGTGACCCGAGCTTGTTTCAAAGTTGAAGAAGGTCACAAAAGGTAGATCGGTGACCTTTGGAGACAAAAATGAAGGAAGAATCATTGGAAAAGGTACAATCGGAAGCCCAAGTACCCTTCAAATCTCCAACGTCTTCCTGGTAAGTAATCTATCCTATAATCTACTTAGCATCTCATAGTTCATTGACAACGGTTTTGATGTGTGTTTTACTCATCCATATTGCAACATAATAAATAAAAATAGAGAAACAATATTGAAAGGAGAAAAGAGAAGGAAATATTTTTACGCTTTCTATGAATGACATGTTAGACGCTAAGATTAAGTATTTTATATCAAATAAACCTAACGTTAATTTGTGGTATATACGATTAGGACACATTGGCATTTCTATACTTGAAAAACTTCAACAAAAGAACCTAATACAAGGATTTCCTAAATTTGATTCAGATAACTTTCAGTTGTGTGAATCATGTATTAAAGGAAAACAAACACGCGAGTCACTTAAACCCAAAAATGAAATTAGCACGTCTAGAGTTTTAAAATTACTACACATTCATTTGTTTGGTCCTAGTCGTACTAAGAGTCTCGGTGGACGTCATTATGCATGTGTTATCGTTGATGATTTTTCTCGCTATACTTGGACTTTATTTCTTGCAAATAAAGATGATAGTGTCATTGAAATTGCAAAACTAATAAAACAACTTGAAAATGAATATGGTTTGAATGTGAAAAAGATTAGAAGCGATAGAGGCAATGAATTTAAAAACAAGGATATGATTGCGTTTTGCAAAGAAAAAGGAATTAAACACGAGTTTTCCACCTAGAACTCCACAATTAAATGGAATAGTAGAAAGAAAGAATATGACACTACAAGAAATCACTAGAACCATGTTGTATGAAAATAAATTGCCTTGATTTCTGTGGACGGAAATCGTAAATTGTGCATGCTATATAGTTAATCATTTGACCATTAAAAAGAAAATAAATAAAACTCCTTATAAGATAGTAAATGATCTCATGCCTAAAATTGATTACTTTCGTGTGTTTGGCTGCAAATGCTTTGTTTTAAATACAAAAGATAATTTAGATAAGTTTGAATCTAAATCAATTGAATGCATTTTTGTTGGATATTTGGTGAATTCTAAGGCATATAGATGTTATGATCCCATCATTAGAAAAATTTTAGAATCCATTCATGTGAAGTTTAATGAATTTGGTGAGGTTGCAAAAGATAAAGAATATGACAATGATTTTGAACTAAAACCCGTGTTAGATGATGTAGAAGATGATGGCGTGCATGATGAATTGAACACACTAGAAATGCATGATCACTTAGAAATACATGAAAACTTAGAGAATAATCAACCAAGATAACATAGGGATCACCCACACGATCTCATTATAGGCGACATTACTCATGGTGTTCGACCATGTAGAAGAATAAATCCGGATGAAATAAACCAATTTCATGCTATGATATCTGAAATTGAACCTAAAAATGTTTTTGATGCCTTGAGTGATTCTTCTTGGATTGATGCTATGCATGGTGAACTAAATCAATTCGTAAGAAATGATGTATGGGATTTAAACTAAATCAATTCGTAAGAAATGATGTATGAGATTTAGTGCCACGACCACAAGATAAGAATATAATAGGAACAAAGTGGGTGTTTAGAAATAAAATGAATGAAGAAGGAAAAGTTGTTAGAAACAAGGTGAGACTTGTAGGACAAGGATATAATCAAGAAGAAGGAATAGACTATGATGAAACATTTGCACTCGTAGCACGTTTAGAAGCCATATGACTTTTACTTGCTATTGCTTGCATGAAAGGTTTTAAACTCTATCAAATAGACGTAAAAAGTGCATTTTAAATGGTTTTATACAAGAAGAAGTATACATGAAGCAACCACCTGGTTTTGAAGATTTAAAATACCCCGATCACGTGTACAAATTAAAGAAGGCACTATATGGCTTAAAACAAGCACCTAGGGCTTGGTATGACCGTTTTGCTACTTTTCTTTTAGAAAATGGATTTAGAAGAGGCAGCATAGATAGCACCTTCTTCTTGAAACAAGATAAATCAGATTTACTAATCATTCAAATTTATGTTGATGACATCATTTTTGGATCTACATCTCAAAAACTTGTTAAAGAATTTGAAACTTGCATGAAATCCGAGTTTGAAATGTCTATGGTTGGTGAATTGAATTACTTTCTTGGCTTGCAAATTAAACAAACGAGTAAAGGTATATACATAAGTCAAGTGAAATATGTGAATGGCATGACTAAAAAGTTCAATTTTGAGAACCTAAAACCCTCTTCCACCCCTATGAGTGTCACCACTAAACTAGATAAAGATGAACATGGAAAAGACTTTGATAATGCTTTATTTAAGTCTATGATTGGTTCTCTGCTCTATCTTACTGCAAGTAGACCTGATATCATGTTTAGTATGTGTATGTGTGCACGTTTTCAAAGCCAACCTAAAGTGTCTCATTATAATGTTGTGAAAAGAATATTTCGATATGTTAAGCACACCCCACTTTAGGAATTTGGTATGATAAAGATTGTAAATTTGACTTGCATGCTTATACTGATGCAGATTATGGTGGATATAAAATCGATAGAAAAAGCACAAGTGGCACATGTCAATTTATAGCAAAATCTCTAATTTTATGGTTTTCGAAAAAGCAAGCAAGTGTGGCCTTATCTACTACCGAAGCTGAATACATGGCACTTAATCTTTGTTTCACACAATTACTATGGTTAAAACACCAACTTTCTGATTTCGGTATCACGGTAAATCATATTCCAATCTATTGTGATAGTATGAGTGCCATAAACTTGTCTAAGAACCCCGTACTACACTCTAAGACAAAGCACATAGAAATACGATATCAATTTCTTCGTGATAAAATAAATAATGGTGATATTGTTATAGATCATGTACGCACTGAAGCACAAGTAGCTGACATATTCACTAAGGCACTAAATCAAGCCACGTACGAAAATCTTCGTTCTAAATTAGGCATGACTTCTGCTGATTTTATTTGATATTTCTTTCCATCTTTACATGCACTTTTGATTTTCTTTCCAAAATGAAGGGGGAGAGAGTGCATGATTTAATAGAGAGCGAGAGATTGATTGCAAAAATCAAGGGAGAGAAAACTCAAAATTCGAAATTCGAAATTCGAAATTTGAATTTGTGCACGATTGGAGAGGGATCGATTAAATTTAAATCATGTACTAAGATTATTTTGTAAATCATCAAAAGCAGGAGATTTTTGAGAAAAAAGGTTTGAGTGATTCACAAAAGTGCATGATTTAAATAACGTGTGCTAAAGAAATGCATGACACCTTTTATGACTTGACACGTTTTTGCAACAAACTTGCCTTATATACTTTATATATAATGTTGTCGTACTAACAAGCTATGAAGCTTTAAAGATTACATCAAATGGCAAACATTTGTTGTGTTTGAACTATTTTCAGGTGCCACCATTAATGAACTAAACTAGTTCATTAAGTGAAGCACTTAGTTAAATAAACTAAGTAGTTCATTAAATGGAGAAATAGTTGGAAAGGCATAAAGGCAACAAACTTGGAAATGGAAAGTCTCCTTCTACCTCTTAAACCAAACGTTTTTATATATTTAAATATATACATTCAAATTTTTTCTAAAAAGGCACTATACACATATATTCCAATGTACTGCCGACACGTTATATATATTACGAACGTACGTCAACGTCACACCACTATACTTACCTCATATTAATGATTAAATTCAGGTCTTATATCATATGATATAAGTCATGGTGATGACAAAATTATTACGACGCGTTACAAGGTTGTAAACCAAAAATTGTCGTATCGGGTGACTACTGAAACTTTGCTAACGTGTCACGTACTTGCCATATATAGATGGCCAGTACCTACACTTCAAAAATGGCCACAAATTTCATGGCTTACATGGTATATTCATCCATAAAATCATTCCATGTTGGCATACACAAATCACCCCCAATTAAGGCCAAATTATGGAGATTTCAAATTCGATATTTTTGCCACATGGGATGCCACTTTTAATCATCTTTTAGAGATGAATATTCAATTTATTCTATGTATATTATACGTGACATAATATATATAACATGTGCAAAAAAAATTGATTTTAATCAGAGAAAAATCGCTTAATCAACAAAAGTCGAAAATTCAGTTTTCTATGAACACGACACATGGAACGTTTTTTTGGCATGACATGTAACATGTATCTAGACACTTTTTACATATTCAATACATACTAAAGTGTTCTAGAATATTCAAATTAGGGCTGATTGGAATATACCATATGTGTATAATTATTGTGCACTATTTTAAAAAGCTTACAAAAATAAAAATCTGCAGATGGAAATTCTACATCACACGCCTAAGGAAGTTTGATTGAGCTTATATGGAGCTTAGTTGGCATCTTGATTGGTGAAGAATGGACTACACAAGTTTAGTGAGATAATAGAGGGAGCTACACAAGGTAATATTTCAAACTATGTTACAAATGTAAAGTGAATTGAGGTGGACGAAATTTGAGTCTTGATTTTAACAAATTTGCTTCTCCATTTTCAATGGATTGATGTGATGATAATATGGTAATAATTTGAAGATCTTGAGATTTAGCACGTGCTGAAAATTTCAGCATGTGAGACAAAGGAGTGGCCGAATACTTGGTCTTGATTGAGACAAATTTAATTTGCAAATTAAATGGGATTAATTATGTGATATTTGACAAGGTTTTTACTACTAATTTGACATATTTTTTAAGAGTAATTCTCAGATTTTTACAGTCATCAAGTGATGACAAATCTCATCAAGTCAAGGAGTGCCAAGTAAGCAAGGCCATGACAATCATCCAATCAAGTGTTGCCAAGTAAGCAAATTGTTGTCACATCTATACAAGACATTCTTCCAAGGACTTAAAAGAGAATTTCTAAGGTGAATAAAATCCCTAGAGTGGGCGGCCAAGGAAAGATAAAAAGAAGAGAAGAAGAGCCATTCAAAAGCAAGACAAGTCTCACAATTTCAAAAGAAAAAAAAGTCTCTCTACTCTCTTCTTCTACATTTCTTTCTTCTCCTTCTCTCTCAAGCCTATTGTATCTATATTCAAAGATATTTTATAGGCTTGATTCATACCACCATACACGCCCTATTGTTATAAAAGGTTGATCAAGGTGTGATCAAACCTTCACCTGCTTGGTGGTGATGTTCGTGATCATTGTGATTGCTTGTTTCGATTGTAAAGGGTTGGAGTTGGTGTGTAACTCATTAACCCTGTGTGGTAAGGTGTTATTTTGTTTAGTGATAACCAAAGACTGGAGTAGGTTGATTTAACCGAACCAGTATAAAATTCCTTGTGTTCTTCACTTTTCTGCACATTACTTTTAGGAGTTAATTGCACCTGGTATCCATTCTTTCCCACAAAGTTTTAAGTAGCATCCAATGTTTCATGAAACACACTTGCCATCCAAACTTATAGGGTTAATAGACACCTGGCATCCAGATGACCTGCTGGTCGACCGTTGACCGCTGAAATCGACCTTTGATCGGATTTAACCATACTTTTAACCCAACTTTAACCAAAGTTCACAATTTTACCTTCAAAATTAAAGGAAAAACAAAAGTTTAAGAAAAACTAATTCAAAAATAAAAAAGAAAACCCCCACCCCACCCTCCACTCCCGCCATCCACCTCCCTTCCCTACCAATCCACCTTCCTTTCTCCTACCCTCTTCTTTCTCCAACAATGTCAGCAGAAACCCAAATTCCCTCATTTCTTCCCCACATTACCAAACCCAAGTCTCCTGATCTCACATTCATCACTCTTTCTACTTATCTTCTCCTTCTTCTTCGAGTTGGGTTATGCTCCAGTTGTTCATGGAGTTTTTTTTTGATATAGCGATAATCCAAGGTCTAATTCACACTTTAAAGGGTTAACATAATTTCCTAACCAGCAGTTGTGAAAATTTACCATCCTCTGCCTTAGATGGTCTACTGGCATCAGCGAGAAGTTGTTAATAGGTACACAAAATAACTTTCCAACTTATGAATATCTACAAAATAGTGTAGTAACATCGTCAACCCAAGAGGCTCCAGTCATGGATTAACCAAAGCTTAACCATATATTGCTGAGGTGCTGACATGCCAATCTCGCAAATCAAACTTCCATTGGCTGAGAATCAGTTAAAGGTTTTTGCTTTTTGCCTTTAGGTTTCTTTCTACCTTTCCCATGTTTTGGCTTCTGTTTTTGCTCGACAGCCGGCTGAGTCTTCAGGAGATGTTGATAAACTGCATTAACTGGATCTGCCTGGAAATTCGGATCATTAAATACGTTCCTTTCTGACGAGGGAGTTCATGTCAGGCAGAACCTCCGAAAGAGAGGAGAGATCATATGCCTTTATTTTCTTTTGCCGGCTCCGTAGTTTCTTTTTCTTTTTAATAGCCTTTTGAGCTCCCAAGGCAGTGAGTGTATCCCTCACCTTAGCATAGAACTGCAATTTCTTCTCGAATTTGCGGTCCGCATTGGATTCTCCGTTCGTCCTTGAGCCAGGTTTCCCCATGACTAGATTGCTCTGCTCAACCACCGATTCCGGTTACGAGAGCGAAAGGAAGGTTTTGATGCTCCAGTTGTTCATGGAGTTTTTGCAACTGCTGTTGAGCTCAATGTGTTTGAGATCATAGCAAAAGCAGGCCAGATGCTCATCTCTCTGCTACCTGAACCCTGTTTGAATGCTTCATGCTCTTCATCTCTCTACTTGAAAAATAAATCTCAATCTCAAACGAATTCTCCAATAAATGCAGTCGGCTTCCCCATTGAAGCAGAAAAGCATGCTTCCGTGCAAAACTCAAAGCTAGTCTCGTGTTATCCACCATTTCTACACCCTGCAATCTTTCACAAGACCCTCTTTCCTTTAGCTGCCTCTGCTGCAGGTTATTTTATAGCAGAAAGCATCACAGGAGAAAGAGAAAGATGGTTGAAAGAAAGTGGAATTAACCATGGTTTGAAAATTTTGGGCGCCAAGTGGGAGAAAAGTGAAAAATAAAAGAAAAATTGCTAAAAACCGCCTATAGTAGGTGATTTCCCGGTTGCCGGATGCCAGGTGTCTATTAACCATATAAGTCTGGATGGCAAGTGTGTTTCATGAAACATTGGATGCTACTTAAAACTTTGTGGAAAAGAATGGATACCAGGTGCAATTAACTCTTACTTTTAGTTTCCTGCACTTTGTATCTATTTCATTGCAATTTTAAAAATAATAAACGAATTTCAAAAATTGTAAAATTCTGCAAAAACATAGCCACATCTTCTAAGTTTCATTTGGAGCAAGTTTCAACCTTTTTGGACAAGTATAAGTCATTCAAACGTTAAAAGTTCTAAGACTAGTACAATCTGATTTTCAGACTGGCAAAGGTTGAGAATTTGAATGTATTTGACATGCTTCCCAAAGGAATTTTTTTAAAACTGTTTCAACCCAATTAAATAAATATAGTAAGGGGTTTGTCCTTAAAGTTTCAGACCAT
Organism: Eustoma russellianum; assembly: GCA_036186865.1. NCBI lineage: Eukaryota > Viridiplantae > Streptophyta > Magnoliopsida > Gentianales > Gentianaceae > Eustoma > Eustoma russellianum. The sequence continues at coordinate 23,165,043 of AP025075.1, read as the reverse complement.
TTGGAGCCAAGGATTAATCGGAATAAATTCTTCAAATCAGACTACTGTCTCAAGCAGATTTGGGCAATCTGATCACAAACAATTTTTCAAAGGGTTAAAGGTTGAATTTTGATCTGCAATTTTTAAGACGTATGCAGAACATCTGAACTACAAGCTCTCCGAATTTTAGAATTTTTGAAGGCCTGTAACCTAGTTTTTCAAACGTTGCAAAACAGGGCCTGAAAACAGAAACTGTTTTCAGAAGTTGTGTTTTTGGATCAAAACTTTTTAAAACTAAATTTTCTGCACCCACTATTCAATCCCCCCGTTCTAGTGGTGCCTTGTAGGTCCTACAAACTAGATATCAATAATGCTTTTCTTTATGGTCAATCGTACCAAGAGATTTATATGACCTTACCACCAGGAGTTGAATCCCCTATGCCTAATGCTGTTTGTAAACTTCAAAAGTCATTGTATGGCCTTAAATAGGCAAGTAGACAATGGAATGAAAAGCTCACTCTTTGCTTGTTGTCTCAGGGTTTTCAACAGCCCAAGAATGATTATACTATGTTCACAAAGAAATGCTCAGGTTCCTTCAGCTAGTTTATGTTGATGATATAATAGAGACCAGTGATTCTTTGATTTTGATACAGAGTCTCAAGGATCATCTTCATTCTACATTTCAAATTAAAGACTTAGGCACCCGAAGATATTTTTTAGGTCTTGAGGTGGCATGATCTCAGGGGGGATTATGATATGCCAAAGAAAATATACAATGGAGTTGTTTGAAGAGACAGTGTTCTTGGGTGCCTAACCTGGAGTGACACCTATGGAACAAAATCTGAAGCTTGAGCATAATGACTTACCTCTAACTGAAGCTTGAGCATAATTCACTAGTTCTCTAACTGATTTCTGTTTTAAAACTTCTGTATAAGTTGAATCAGTTTCCAACTGATTCATTCGAGCAGCATACTGAAAATTCTCCAGCTCCAATCGGTTTGCAACTTCTTTTCCTTTAGTTTATACATTGTTAGTTGTTTTCTTAATTGAATGTTTGGTTGTGACATCAAAATGTATCATAGTATCAGAGCGATGGATTGATGCGATGCTATTGTTTGGTAGATTAATTAAGTTTGTTTTTCCTTTGAATTGGATTATTTGAGTTCTATTGATTTGAGCCTTTTCTTTTTCAATTGATCGTGATTCAATGATTCTAAATTCGAATGCCTCTGCTTCCAGATGTAATCAACCACAAATTGCTGAAGGTTCTCAGCAAAATCTTTACTATTTCCATCAGAATGATGGCCCCACCATTGTCTTAGCATAACCACTACTAACTCCTCATAACTATCACACTTGATGCAGTACCTTTGAGATGGCCATGGTTGTTAAGAATAAGGCTGGCTTCATAGATGGCACAATTGTAAAACCAATGCCAACAGATCTTGAATTTCTCCTTTGGAAGCAAGAGAATACTATGATATAGTCCTCGATCACAAACTGTGTGTCTCACTCTATTACACAAAGTATCATGTGGTTTGATAGTACATTTGATGTATGGAATGACCTTAAGTTGAGATATAAGAGCACATATCCCTTCAGATTATCAGATTTATTGGAAACCTTTTATGGAATTAGGCAGGACAATCTCAGTGTCGATGAATAATTTACCAGGCTGAAGGTTTTTTGGGATGAGTTGATGTCTGTGAGGCCCATGCCTACATGTGTTAGTAGAGGATGCAGGTATGATGTGGCAGGAAAGATGAAGCAGTTTGTAGAAAGTGACCATGTTATCAAGTTCATAAAAGGCTTGAATGAAATTTTGATCTGGTTAAGTCTCAAGTGTTTGTCATGACTCATTTGTCTCACATCGACACAACCTTTTCTATGGCCTTGAAGTATGAAAAGGAAGTGGTGTGTGGATACTGGAGTGGTGCCATTTGAGAACAACCACACTGTCCTGATGTCTGATGGCACAAGACGCTTCCAATGCACTCATTGTGGCATGATTGGACACACAGCAGAGAGATGCCACAAGAAGTATGGTTTTCTACCAGGCTTCATGCCTTGAAATCAGGCAAATATGACTGAGTATGCAGATGTAGAATTAGAGGTTTTTCAGCCTGATCAACAAGCAAAGACACTGCAGTCATTGATGTTGACTCCTCAATAGAATCAGAAGCTCATGATTTGGCTTAATAAGCTAGACGATAGCCAAGCAAGAAGCACAACTTTTGCATGTTAAAACACTGTCTTGTCTACAAAGGTTGAAAATGTGGCAAGTAATTCTGCAATTAAAGCTTTAGGTACATGGATTTTAGATTCAGGAGCTACTGACCATATTACCTATAACCGTCATTGTTTGCATCTTCCATACCTGTTAATCACATTTCCATAACGCTCCCTAATAACATGTTTGTGCCTTCCACAGACAAAGATACAGTTGTGGTCAATAGGCTGCTCACTCTGCATAATGTATTGTGCGTGCCATCCTTTACCTTTAATCTACTTTCTTTGAGTAAATTAGCATCTAATCCCAGCCTAATCATTCAAATTCATGGTCCTTCTTTTTTGATCCAAAATCAATTGTCCAAGAGGATGATTGATTTAGCTAGAATTTCTCATGGCCTATACTACCTGCATGGTGATGCTTTGATGTCACAACCCTCTGCTTGTGTCTCCATTCCTGACTCACCTTCTATGCTATGACACCTTAGACTTGGGCATGCTTCTCATTCTAGAATAAAAGACATCCAGAAGCAAGACTCTTCAGTTCCAGGAGATCCCCTTGATACACCCTGCACTATGTGTCCCTTAGCTAGAATTCATAAACTTAAATTTCCTGTATCTGCTTTTCTTTTTGAAAAACCTTTTGATCTTGTTTGTGTAGATATCTGGGGGCCTAATAGGCATCCTACCTTGTATGCCTTAAGATATTTTTTGACTATAATAGATGACTGTACCAAGTTTACCTGGATGTATTTGATGAAATCTAAGGAAGAAAAAAGTCATATTTTACAAAGCTTCTGTTTGTTTGTTCATACTCAGTTTGAAAGGCATGTTAAAGTTGTGAGAATAGACAATGCTAAAGAATTCAAAATGAATGATTTCTATATGTGGCATGGCATAATGCACCAAATAGTTGCATCTATACCCCATTACAAAATGGTTTGGTTGAAAGAAAACATCAACACCTTCTGGTTGTGGCCAGATCCTTGCAGTTTCAGGCTAACCTACCCATGTCTTATTGGGATTTTTCTCTTCTTCATGCTATCTATTTGATAAACTTACCTCCAACACCAGTGCTTCACCATAAAACATCCTTTGAGATATTTCATAACAGACCTCTTTCATATCACACACTTAAGTTTTTGGGTGTCAAACTTATGCCTACAACACAGATCTTCACAAGTATAAATTTACACCCAGAGCCATATCATGTTTGTTCCTAAGTGTTTTATAGAATGCAAGGGAGTGTATCTTATAGAACTTGGTAAAAAAAACCTTTGCGTCCAGGGATGTTCAGTTTCATGAGCTTTCATTTCCCTATTCAAATACCACCATAGTTGATTCCATCATACCTTCTCACTCCACTTTTCCCATCACTTGACACTGTGTGACCACTTTCACACCCTCCATCCTCTTCTCCTTCCTGCAGTGCACCAGATGGTGAGCCCTCCTCATCTTCAAACTTATCATCTGATTGCCCATCACCACTTCCATCATCACCTCTATTATCATCACCTAAATCCTTATCACTTGAGGCCCCTTCTAACTTAACAACCATCATCCTTAACATACCTTTATCCTTTCCTTCACCTGATTTTATTCCTTCTACTGCTCCTCCACCAGATCCAATTCCAACAAGAAACAGAAAGCAACCTTCTTACCGTAAAGATTATCATTACAATCAACTGCATACTGATAGTTCCTCTTTGTCTTCTATGCCTCATGATATAACCTATTCCATTGAACATTATTATTCCTTGGGTCATTTAGCTCATGAATATAAAAAGTATGCACTTAACATTAGATTGCAGTTTAGCAGCTTTGGAGGCCAATGATACTTGGACTCTTGTACCCATACTGTTGATAAAAAACCCATTTGATGTAAATGGGTCCGAAAGATCAAAAGAAATGCAGATGGAATCACCGAAATGTACAAAGCCATGTTGGTAGCCAAGGGCTACATTCAGCAACAGGGGTAGACTATGAGCATACTTTTTCGCCTGTAGCTAAAATGTCCACTGTCAGACTAGTAGTGGCCTTGGCTTCCATCAAGGCTGGCATTTGCACCAATTAGATATTAACAATGCCTTCTACGATGGGGATTTTATCAAGACATCTATTTGAACTTAGTAGAGGATGTTTTTGCTTCTACTCCAAATGCAGTCTGCAAACTTAATAAATCACTTTATGGACTCAAATAGGCTAGCAGGAAATGGAATGCCAAACTGACCTCATTGTTACTTTCTGCTGGATATACACAATCTAAACATAATTACACAACATTCTTTTGGCTCCTTCTTTGTCTTACTAGTGTATGTGGATGATGTGGTTAAAGCCATTGAGTCTTTGCTTGCCATTCAGAACCTTAAGGATAGTGTCCATCACGCTATCAACATCAAGATTTGGGTCCCTTTAAGTATTTTTTTGGCTTAGAGATTGCCAGGTCTTAGGGGGTTTGATGGTGTCTTAGAGAAAATACACTCTTGAGCGGCTGGAAGATACAGGATACTTGGCCTCTAAGCCTACCAAAACTCCCATGGAACAGAATCTCAACCTTGCTTATAATGACTCTAGACTGACTACGGATGTGTCTGCTTATAGAAGACTTGTTGGAAGGCTGCTATACCTAACTATCCAAAGGTCTTACATTGCCTACACAGTGCAGCAACCAAGCCAGTTCTTTGACACACCAACTGAGTCACATCTGGCAGCTGCACATAAACTTCTAAGGCACTTGAAGGGTAGTCTAGGCAGAGTCTTGTTGTTCCCAAGCACAGATCCTTTAAATTTGAAAGCATTTCAGATGTAGACTGGGGAGGATGCATAGAGAGTGCGAGATATGTGACAGGATATTGTACATGCATCGGAGATACTTTGGTGTCTTGGAAAGCCAAGAAGCAAACCACTGTCTCTAAGTTATCTTCAGAAGCAGAATATAGAGCTCTTGTCTCAGTAACTTATGAGGTTCAATGGATTCTCTACCTACTGCAGGATTTGGGAGTATCACACACTGAACCAGTTGAGCTTTTCTGTGACAACAGGATTGCTATCTACATAGTGGAGAACCCTGTGTTCTATGAGAGAACTAAGCATGTTGAGATAGACTGCCATATTGTAAGGGATAAATATTAGGAGGGTGTGATCATACCAATGCAGTTATGACATAACTTCAACTGACAAATTTGTTTACAAAGGCACTACATTCATGGAGACTTGACATCCTGATTGAGTCTTTGGGAATGTGCAACAACTTCTCTCAGTCAGGATTGAGGGAGGGTGTTGAGAAAGTGAAAGAAGAAGAGCTAAAAAGCACAGCAGCTTCGCATTCAGGAAAATGAGAAGGCAAGAAGCACAATTTAGTTGAAATAGCATTGCGACTAGCTGGATAGTTGGATCAGCTGTGCAATCAAAGGTTGAAAGCTTAAGTGCTGCGGAATGTGGATAAAAGCAATTGATTGAAGTTGTATTTTGAGGTAGAAGAAGTTGAGTACGCGGGATTTGGTTCAAACACTGTGAATATACAAGATTGTCCTTGCTAGTTATGTGTAGAGGGTTTAGTAAGCAGGGGCAATAATGTAAAATCACTAGGTTTCTAACTGATTTTTTGTTTTGCAACTTCTGTATAAGTTTAATCGATTTCCAACTGATTCACTCGAGCAACATACTGAAAATTTTCCAGCTCCAATGCGTTTGCAGCTTCTTTTCCTTTAATTTATGCATTGTTAGTTGTTTGCTTGATTGAATGTTTTGTTGTAAGATCAAAATTATCAGATTTTTAATTTAGGGAGAAATTGATACCTTCATTATAAAATAAATAAAATGGTGTCATTATAAAAAGTGGTGTATTTATAATTGGCCTAATCCTATATGGTTACAAATTTATATTTGAACTAATCCACATAATCGACCCCTGCTATCCCCACATATTTCAGAATAAAATTTCTTTCAACTTGCTTCCAAAATTTCGGTATGTAGACTTAGTCCTTCACTAGTAAGATAAAGAATTCAGTCCAAATAGTAAGGACTAAGTCTTTAAGGAAAGCCAAATGTTTTCCCCTTGTCTTCAGGTACCAAACGGAGAGAAAAAAAAATATGTAACACTGTAACAACGAAGATTCCCTTTGCATCAAACAAAGATTCCTTTGCATTTTAGATTGTCTTTATAAGTCGAGTTGGCATTTTTGTCCTAGTCATTAGCTTAAGATGTGTGTATGCCATGATTTTATTAAAACAATTTATTTTTTATAAAAAAGAATCTTTACTTATTGTCCAAAGTGATTCTTTTTTATGATATCTGAAATATATTACGCAACACTAGTATAACGATAGAGGCATGAAGAAGATTTAGCCTATTAATTAATTGTGGGGCTTATGGAAAGGTCCATTTTTCCCCCAGCCAAAACGTTCTCATTCTTCAACTTGACATCTAGTCGTTTTGTCTAAAAAATATTGTCGTTGTTAACTTTTTAACACGATGTATGTTATATTATGTTAAGTAGTTTTATATGATAAATTTTTAGAATAAAGAGAGGATTTCACAAATTACGATCAACGAATGTCTGTTTTCTTCGGTTGAGTAGGATGACATCCCATGTTGCTCACACTTTCAGACACAACCGTTCAAACAGTGAAGAAAAGCTTCTAGAATATTAGCGATGGAAAAAAAAATGGTCGCAGAATTCTCGTGCAGCTCGGCTGTAGATGCTATTACTTCGTGGATGGTGGATGGTGTTCTCAAACCTCGACTGACATATGAACACTTTAGGGAGAAAGGTAGGAAAGTCAACTAGGACAAGATCATCTGGGACTCAGCAGTGACTCACAAACACTATTTTACGTTGTGGCTTGCCATGCTGAACAGGCTTCCCACCAAACACAGGCATGTTTACCTCGACGACCATACATGTCAGCTCTGCTCGGCGGGACAAGAGACAATTCAACACATCTTCTTCTCCTGCTTGGCCACCAGACAGGTTTGACTATCCACGTCGACCTGGATTGGTCTTCCGCGGGGAATTAGTTCCATCCATAGATTGCTGCCTGGAGCTCACACAAACTTAAAAGAAAGACACTCAGAGCCAAGGTAGCAAAAATTGCCTTGGCTGCTACGATGTACCTCATCTAGCAGGCGCGAAATAGATAAGTTTTCAAGGCACAAAATTTGTATTAAGGGATGTAGTACATAGAATACGCACTCAGACATAGGTGTTGTTTCTATTGTTTAAAACCGCTTACATTACCGAATTGGTCAGGTAGGTGT
>AP025075.1:23049702-23157565 GCA_036186865.1 Eustoma russellianum | reverse complement strand
TATTGTATGGGATACATCCCTTTGATGTTTTGATATTCAGACAATACAAATTTGTATTTGACCCAAAAAAATAAACTAACAAATCAAATACATCACAATTCAAACCACAGCCCTTGCAATCCAAACTATTACTTGTGTTTGTAAACAAAAATGTGCCAAACGATGTACAATCTTTCTGTAAATAAAACATCCATGTATGGACTTCAAGCATAAGTTTATCTCTATGTTTGTATTTAGACTTCAAGCAAACTTAACTGTATCTTTTATGCTTGCATTTGGAATTCAAGCAGTGGTCTTTGATTTTGATGTTGACTTGAGGTTTAGATTTACTACATCAAATTAATTGGTCATTGCAACTCACCACGGAAATGTGATCTCCATGCCCCTTGATCATGTTGGAGAAAATTGGGAGAAATAGGTCAAGTTGCAAAGTGTGGTTAGCAACGAACTCGGAGTTGAGTTATTATTAGTTTCATTAATGATGAGTAGAAACTAATGAGTCCTTAATTATCTACGTGACTAGTAGATAATTTTAGGCTTTTAAAACACTAAATTCCGATATCGGGTGAATGAGAAATTAATACTCAAAATAAATGAAAAAATTAGCTCAGCTCGGCCCGTGCCATGGCATGGGCTTAGGTTGTGGACTGAGCTGCGTGCTTGATGGTCTCAGGTTGCAGATTGAGCTGCATACGTGATGGGCTCAGGCTTCAGGTCGGGCGGCAGGCTGTATACTACAAGCCGGGTATTACAGCTAGCGGGTCAGATCTTATCAGCTGGGGTTAGATTTGTTTGAGTTTAAACTTCTCCAGTTTGTTGGCATTGGCTAAGGTTAAGTTTGAAAAGTTGTTGAGCTTTAACCATGCTGAGCTGACCTGAAGTTGTTATGATTTGAAGACTTAGATTAACAGTTATTAAATCCAACAGCTGTGGGTAGACTTGATGCGTTTATCTAATCCAAGGGTTTAGGACGGGCAGATATCTGATTCTATGACCGTGGTTGAATTAGTTGTAACAAACTGACCTCAGAATTTCCCTATAAATAGTGGCCGAGCTGACCTCGGTGGTCACTCAGTAAAAATACAGAAGCCTCATCTTCTTCCTCTCACTCTGCGATCTCTCTCGGCATAATCATTCTCCCGCATACACAAAACATCTTTTGCGTTTCAAGTTATCCGAGAAGTTAAGACAGCTTATAGGTTCGTTGAGTTCATACGCTGCAATGCCGCTTGTCTGAACTAACTCCGTTATATCTTGGGAGACGCGGCTAATAGCACAGCATTCTTGTTCTGCTGTGCTAAGGTATTGAGGTCGGTAGGTCGACCATCTGTCTAGAACGCAAATTCGATTGCGCTGTCTGGACTAATCTGACCTGACTGATCTGATGTTCTGAGGTACTGAGGTCGGCAGGTCGTCCATCTGCCCAAAACGCAAATTCAACTATGCTGTCTGGACTAATTTGGCCTAACTGATCAGTCCAACCTAAGCTGCTCAGCAGGTCGGCTGTTGCTTTATTTCACAAGCACGTACTGTACAAAATTTTACTTTGATTGTCTCCAATATTCTTAAGACGTATTGTATTGATTCTATATTGATTCTCGTTGTTTTTCTGAGACTTACAGAAATGTAAATGGGGAATGAAAGCTCGAGCTCTGTTGAAGGCATTGTCGTTCAGAGTGCTGCACCTATGGCACCAAATGCTGGGGTGTCGATGACTGCTCCTCCTGTACAAGGTCCTACGGTGGGCCAAGTGGAGAAGCTGGAGAAGTTCAGTGGGAGCTTCTTCAAGTGATGGCAGCAGAAAAAGCTGTTCTTTTTGATTGCCAAGGGCCTAGCCACGTTATTGACCAAGGACCCACCTGTGGTGGATCATGTGGAGGACCAGACCCAGAATATGCAGAACAAGTTGTATGTTGAAGCATGGAACTTCAACAATTATGTGAGTTTGATTCATCTTCTGAGTTCCTTCGACAACTTCTTATATGGTTTGTACTGCACGTGGTGAGCTTTAGAGAAGAAATACTGTATAGAAGATGTCGACACTAAGAAATTTATTTTCGACAAATTCATAGATTTTAAAATGTCAGATTCTCGCACTTTTGTTTCTCAAGTTGAGGAACTTCAAAGTTGGTGGCCGAGATGAAAGAGGATGACATGTTGCTCAGTTAATCTTTCGTGGTGGCTGTAGTGATTGAGAAGCTACCTCTTTCGTGGTGAGAATTCAGAAGCTATCTCAAACACAAGAGAAATGACATGACAGTGGAAGATCTGATTGTCCGACTCCACATAGAGGAAGATAATCGCAGCTCTGAAGGAAATCCATATGTAAGTGCTAGTCAGGCCAAGTCCATGTTGCAGAGGCCAAAAAGAAGAAAGGCCAGCCTGGGGTAAACAACAAAAGCAAGCAGATAGCGAAGCAGTTCACCAGGAAATGCTATGACTGCGGCATTTAGAGGCATGTCAGTAACGAATGCTAAAGCCCAAGAAAAAGCAAACTATAGGCAAAGGCAAACCTCGTTGATGTCATGGTGATCTAGAACTCTGTGCCGACTGTGGGGAACATACGTGAATGGTGGCTGGATACTGGCGCCACGAGACATGTCTGCTCTAGTAGAGAGATGTTCATGGAGTACCAGCCTGGAAACAATGAACAACCTTACATGGAGAACTCTGCCTCATCAAAGATCGAAGGCAAGGGCAAAGTTGTTCTGAAGCTGAACTCATGGAAGCATCTGACTCTACAGAATGTGTTGCACGTCCCCGACATTCAGAAGGATTTGGTTTCTAGAGCTCTTCTAGTCATGCATGGATTTAGAATAGTGTTAGAGTACCATAAAATTATTCTTTCGAAAAATGGCATGTATTTGGAGAATGAGTACTTGTCGAATGGGTTGTTTAAATTGAATGTCATCACTAGAACAATGCTTCCTCTTCTACTTACATGCTGTGTCTTCTTGTTTATGGCATTTTTATTTGGGACATGTTCATTATAAAACAATGCAACCAATGGTTAATCTTGACTTGTTACCCAAATTAAATTTTGACGAAGAAAAATACCAAATATGTGTTGAAGCGAAGATGGCAATGGCGCCATTTCCTTCAATAGAAAGGAACACTGAACCTTTGGATATAATTCATACAGATGTATGTGATTCAAAGTTTATGTAAGGGAGAGGTGGTAAAAGTATTTTGTAACTTTTATCGATAATTGCACACGATACTGTTATGTCATTTTGCTAAGTAGCAAAGATGAGGCCATCGATGCTTTCAAAGACTATAAAAATAAAGTTGAGAATCAACTTGGCAAACAAATTAAAGCAATTCGTAGTGACAGTGGTGGAGAATATGATATACCATTTAATGAATTTTATTTAGAACATGGCATTATTCATCAAACGGCTGCACCATATTCACCTCAATCGAATGGTATTGCTGAACGCAAAAACTGAACTCTAAAGGAGATGATGAATGCTATGTTGATAAGCTTGATCTTACTTCAAAAATTGTGGGGGGAAGCCGTTCTCTCAGCTAACGTCATTTTGAATAGAATTCCATCTAAGATGATGGATGAAACCCCATACAAGTTTTGGAAAGGCCACAAACCTAGTTACAAATACTTGAGAGTGTGGAGGTGCCTAACAAAGGTTATTGTACTTAGACCGATACAAGTTAAAATTGAGCCTAAAATGATTGACTGCATATTCATAGGATATGCGATAAATAGTAGTGCATATCATTTCTTAGTGCACAAAACGAATATTTCCTGACATACTTGAAACGTTGTCATGGAGTCAAGGAACAAAATGTTCTTTGAAGATGTCTTTCCGAGGAAAGAAAAAACAAAGAAAAAACGAGTACAGGTAAGCGAATGCGTGAGGCAACTCCTCAAAGAAATGAGGAACTTCGTCAAAGCAAGGGAGCCAAAATACCAATTTCGTTTGGACTGGATTTTCTAACCTACATGGTAGAAAACAAGCAAAAGAACTTTTCCGAGGTGATGTAAACTATAGAATCTCCTTTCTGGAAAGAGGCAATTAACAATGAGGTAGACGTGATTCTTCAAAATCACACTTGAGAGTTGGTTGACCTTCCACCAGAAAGTAAACCACTCGGGTTCAAGTGGATTTTCAAGAAGAAGATGAAAGAGGATGGGTTTATCGAAAAGTATAAAGTCAGGTTGGTAGCTAAAGGCTATTGACAAAATGAAGGCTTTGAATTTTTTGAGAGTTACTCACCAGCAACTAAGATCACTTTCATAAGGCTGCTAGTTGCTATTTCTGCACTTTATAACCTGGAAATCCATCAAATGGATGTGAGGACTGCCTTTCTGAATGGTGAGTTGGAGGAAGAAATCTATATGGAACAACCCAAAGGATTTGTGGTTCCAGGAAAGAGTCAAAAGTCTGTAGACTTGTAAAGTCGATGTACGGACTCAAGCAAGTCCCTAAACCGTGGCACTTAAAATTTGATCAAGCTATGCTAGTTAATGGTTTCAAGATCAATGAGTGTGACAAGTGTGTCTACATTAAAAAAAACACAGAATGCATATGTGATAGCATGTTTTTATGTAAATGACATTCTAATCATGGACAGTACTCATGATATCATCTTAAATACGAAGAAGATGTTGACAAGAAACTTCGATATAAATGATACGGGAGTTGCCAATGTTATTCTAGGGGGATAGCTGAGGGACTTATGTTGTCACAAACTCGCTATATTGAATCTATTCTAAAACGCTTCAATATGGTTGATGTGAAACCAGTAAAAACACCACTGGACTTAAGTATACACTTAAGGAAGAACCGAGGCAAGCCGGTAGCTTAATTGCAGTATCGGAACTAGTCGAAAGTCTAATGTACATAACAAACTGTACAAAGCCAGACTTAGCATGCTTAGTAAACAAATTGAACAGGTTTACTAGTAATCCAAGTGATGATCATTGGAAAGCTCTGAAGAGAGTGATGAGTTGAAGTTTACAATGAATATTGGATTACATTATTCAAGATATCCATCAGTTTTGGAAGGCTATTGTGATGCCAACTGAATATCTGATAGTAAAGATTCTAAGTCCACCAATAGATATTTATTCATGGTTGATGGAGGTGCTGTGCCGTGGAAATCCAAGAAGCAAACGTGCATAGCTTGTTTTACTATGGAAGAGGAGTTTATATCACCAGATAAAATTGAGGAAGAAGCTGAATGGCTTCGGAATTTCCTTGAAGATGTGCCTTCATAGCCTAAACCAATTGCTCCTATTAGCATACACTGTGATAGTCAGTCAGCTATAGGACGAGCTCAAAGTAGCATATATAATGGTAAGTCTTGACACATGCATTAAAGGCACAATAGCATCAAGCAGTTGATCTCTAATGGCGTGATTTCCATTGATTACATAAAATCAAAGGAGAATCTAGTGGATCCGCTTACAAAAGTCTTGCTTAGAGATCGGATGTCAATTTTGACAAACGGAATATGACTAAAGCCTACAAAGCCTGAATCTTTGTAATGGAAACCCAAGCTTGTTGACTGGAGATCCCATAATCTTGGTTCAATGGGACAACTAAGCTATGAAGTTTCAGTGAGCACTTACTCATTCTGTTAAATAGAAGTGCTGTCTGCAGAAAAGTGAGGGTAAGCTGATGCTTTTAATGGTTCCTATATTTTGATATATCAAGTGGGGTATGTCAGAATACTCTTGATAGGAAACACCTATGTAAGTGTGAAGTGAGGCCGCTTCTATGAGAATTTGTGAGGCATGAATTCTCTAAGACACTTTCTGAAACTAGGTAGTTCAAGGCCGAAACAAACACAATCATGAGAACCAAAAATATGTTAAAGGAAATGTTATGGGAGTACTGTTGTCTAGGTTCACAATAAAGGCCAGTTAGTTTAAGACATCAAGTCACTTATTAGCCAAGTGGATCCGATAGTATATCACTAAGAAAGGATCAAAGCTACAAGATGCCTCTTCTGATGCAACATTTTCTTGTCTGAATTTTCGGTAGAGTTTGCATATGCATGTGCATTAATTCCCATTCATGTGGGAGATTATTGGAGAAAATTAGAAGAAATGGGCCAAGCTGCAAACTGTGATTAACGACGTACTTCGAGCTGAGTTATGATTAGTTTAATTAATGATGAGTAGAAACTAATTAGTCCTTAATTATCTACGTGACGAGTAGATAATTTTATGCTTTTAAGCACTCAATTATGATATCGAGTGAATGAGAAATTAATGCAAAGTAAATGAGAAAATCAGCTCAGCTCGGCCTGTGCCTGGGTATGGGCTTAGGTTGCAGACTGAGCTACGGGACTGATGGGCTCAGGTGCAGATTGAGCTACGACCTGATGGGCTTAGGCTGCTGGTCAGGCAGCAGGCTGCAGGTTACAAGCTGGGTATTACAACTAGCGGGCCATATCTTATCAGCTCGGTTAAAGTTTGTTTGAGTTTAAACTTCTCTAGGTTGTTGGGATTGACTAAGATTAAGTTTGAAAAGTTGTTGAGCTTTAACCGTGCTGAGATGACATGAAGTTTTTATGATCTGAAGGCTCAAATTGAACAGTTATTAAATTTGACGGCGGTGGGCAGACCTGATGCGGTTATCTGATCGAAGGGTGCAGGCTAAGCAGGTATCTGATCATATGGTTGTAGTTGAATTAACTGTAGAAAACTGACCTTCGAATTCCCCTACAAATAGAGGCCGAGCAGACCTCTGTGGTCACTAAGAAATATACTGAAGCCTCATCTTCTTCCTCTCACTCTACAATCTCTCTCTCTCTGCATAATAATTCTCCAGCATACACAAAACATCTTTTGCATTTCAAGTAATCCAAGAAGTCTTGGACGCACCTCGAATTCTCTACTCAGTTGAGCTGTTGAAGTTGTTGCCAAGCTGAGATCTGCACTGTGCTGAGTTCTCTGTTTGGTTGAGAGCACTCGTTGTTTTACAGCACTACCATCTTGAGCTCTGCTGGTGTGCTGAGCTCGACTGGAGTGGCTGATAGCATAGCACTGTTGTTGTGGTATGCTAAGGTACTGAGGTCGGCAGGTTGGCCATCTGTCCAGTATGCAAATTCGATTGTACTGTCTGGACTGACCTGACATGGCTCATCTGCTGTGCTGAGGTGCTAAGTTCGGCAAGTCACCCATCTATCCAGAACGAAAATTCAATTGTGCTGTCCGGACTAATCTGACCTGACTAATCAGTCTGACCTAAGCTGAGCTCGGCATGTCGGTTGTTGCTCTATTTCACAAATACGACGGCATAAAATTTACTTTGATTATCTCCAATATATCATGCTATGTCCCATAAGACCCCTCGGATGTATCCGAAACAGACGATCATCACGCCAAGTTCTCGACTAATCTCACTTTGATATTTTCCAGTAGTTTGGTTACCAAATTAGTTTTTAATAGTTGACAACTAGCCTAGCCAATGCGGTAATATGCTACTCCTATTGATGTACGCTTGAATGTTCAAACGGTGAATCAATTTTTGGTTCATGTTAATGGCAAAGTCGGATTTTCCCTTTGATTACAGATGATCCAAATGTATAGAATATGTTGTCAAAGCCTTATACAGACATAATTTGTTGTCCAAACTAATGTTCCCATAAATCTACAAAAATTAAATAACATTAGAAGTCCTGAAGTTGTTACTTCAGTGAAAACCCTCCGATGTTCAAGTCAGTTATGAGCTTTACCATATTTGTGTTTTATAATATTAGAGAAACGTGTCTCATTTGTGTGTTTTGGCTAGAATATTTGCTTATTCGATTGAGCCTTCATGTATGTTTGACATCATTTGCTTCTTTTGTATGTTTGGAAAGACAATGCATGTTGAAGAGCCGTGGAGAGAGTGTTAAATTTGCTGCCTTACTTGTGCATGACTGTCAGGTCGCCACACATGTCGCGCTGCATGATTAAGTGGCTCGTTGTTAAGGGTCTACCTGACAGGTGTCTCTTTGACCGAACAAAGGTAAAAGATTTTAGCCTAGGAGTTGATGGCTAACCCATACGCGATGATCGCGGTAGTCATTAGGGACGAGTTGACCATTGTGGCTAATGTAGGGTTAGCATCTGAGGTGCCTAACTCTACATTGACCTGAGGTTCTCTTCGACACCAAAGGGACATATTGCGACCGGTGGGCCATGCCGACGTATCTGTGATATTAGACCCGAGTAGAAGATGTAAATTTTGGGCAACTTGTGCACTTAAGAGGGTCAAATGACGTTGGCTAAAACATGCCAGGTTGATTATACCGGCATAGTTTAATCATCATTAATGACTAAGTTGTATTTTTGGTTTTCTGTTGCTTCTGCACAAAAATCTATATGGGTTTAATTGATGAAAAATTTGGGTGATACTCACTGGCATCTTCTATTTGTTTCTTTTATTTTCTTATGTCTTTTTTTTGTCAAGAGTTAAGAAATAAGCAATAAACATATAACGAGAAAGATTAAAGTGACTCTTATAGATGAACGATAAGGGAGTCAAGGTTACGATGGTATAAGCATGTGCAAAGACGTACTGTAGATGCACCTGTTAGTTGGTATTAAACAATGAATGAGTTACATGCTAAAGAGAGAGGACAATAGAAGACAAGAGGAGGGACAATAAGGAATGATGACTTATATGACAATTATGGATCATATAGCTGATGTCATGTAGATGGTATAAGATTTAAGTAGAAATTTTTAGGTACTTAGGTTGGAATCACAGTTGAGATGATATGATATGATTGAAAAAGACGTATTCTAAAGGGACATATTATGTTTAGGTATTATGAGACATACAAGAAGGGAAGGATTTACTCTACGACTAATAGCAAATAAAGCAAAAGAAAATAAATAAATAAATGTATAAAACGCGAAAGGAATATTGATCTATACAGCAGAAATTACATAATGAAAAAGGTTGGATTGTTCTCATTGTTGATAGTTAAGAAAGGATAGTGAGGGGTGAATAGAGTGTTTGGCAATTTTGTGCAATTTTCTTGTTTGGCTCAACTAAAATGAAATTCAAAATCAAAGCAAGAATGGGAGATGAGAGGCAATGAATGAGTACATCGAATATAGAGTGGTTCAAATCGTAAATGATTCTACTCCACTACCACTTTGTTGCCAAAGTGGATTTTCAACAACTACTCTTCTTATTAAAGCTTAATAAGAACAACCACAACAACACTTACTCTAACACCTTAGTGTAAGCAACCACAACAACTTCTTGCACAAAATACACTTGTGCAACAACGGCAACTACAGCTCTAAGCAAGAACAACTTCTTGCTACCTCACAACTTCAACAAAGTTCTCTTCAAGAACTTTCTCACAGTGGGTTGAAGAAAATAGTAGGGTTCACACTTTCTCACTAGTCTAAACACAAGCAAGAGATCAAATATTTACGGTTCCTCTTGTGTTAGACTCTCTATCTCTCAATATACAACAATGAAGAACAAAGAAAAGCTTAACAAACTTTAAGCGCTTTGACAAATATGAGAGAAGTATACTACAATGAATACAAAAGTTTGATGATGGTGAAAGTGTGTTTTTGCCTCATCTAAGCTTCATCCATTCATAGAAGAAGTTCACCACGTTTTGGAGCCTTCACCATGTCTTCAAGTCAATCTCTAAGTCTTGAAAAATTGAAAATAGCCTTTTGACACTCTATGGAGTGATTTGATCTTTAATAGCCACCCTAGAGAATCTTAGACATGGATAAAATAGTCAAGGAAGCGTGTATTATGTTGGAGTAAAGTCCACAAGAAATTTGAGCAAGATTGAAGAGAGAAAACATCATCAATCTCCCTTGGATTTTGTTCCAACGTTCAAAAAAATTTGAATTCTGTAGTACATCGATCGATCGGTGTCTCTTACTTGAGAGACTGATGTATACATCGATCGTTCGATGTCCCATAACTTAGAGATCGATGTCTCACAGAAAGTTTCCAGGTTTGATCTTTCATACACCGATCGATCAATGTCTATTCTTCTAGAGATCGATGTATACTGTGATCGATCGATGTCCATGATTTTAGAGATCGATGTCTCACAAAAACTTTCGACTTTGCACAAGTCTTATATAGATCGATCGATGTCTCTTCCTAAGAGACTGATGTGTACATCGATAGATCCATGTGAGAGATCGATGTCCCACATTACGTTTTTTTGCATTTTGCTTCAAATTTCAAGTGTTAATTTCCTTTTTACCTTTTTCAAAACATCTTTTAACTTCATTAAAACATGTAATATCCCAACAATCTCCCCCTTTTTGATGATTCCAAAACCAAGATTTTTAAAAGATGTTTTTGCATTTATATTTGAGTTATCTAATGGCTTCAAAAACATGGAATTTCAATCTCCCTCTTTGTTCATGCGTTTTATGCTCCCCTAACATCGTGTACTCAGTGATCATGTCAAGAACTTCCCCTTAACCAATCATACATCAAAATCAAGCTATGTTTTCATTTTTTTTAAATAATCAACATATATTTGACTTTTCCACATGTGTGCCAAGTATGCTAAAATTGCTATTTATATTTCAAGCAAGTAATCATTTCATATCTATTAAGCAGTAAAGCATGTTAACAAATACCAATGTGTTTTATTTCATAGTAAGCAAAATATACGAATTTTACTCCAATGAACTTCTCAAGCACTTAAGCATGTTCATTTGCATATCACGAAATAGAAAAATATCTCAATATCTCAATGTACTTCTCAAGCAATAGCAAAATATCTCAATGTACTTCACAAGCAACTAAGCATGCATATCAAGCAATGTAAAAGCATATCAAGCAAAGAATAGCATCAAGCATAATACTTCTCCCGCTTTTTGAAATTATGAAAAACCATTAAACTAAAGAAGAACTAGATACGATAGTCATTCTAGGCTAGAAATACTAAGGGCAATGGGAATTGAGGAATCATAGTCCTAATCCTCGTTTGATGAGAAAGCTAGGCCTGGGATGCACGCCTTCATTTTGGCTTTGAATCTTGCAAGTTTGTTCTTCAAATATTCCACTTCATGTTGAAATTCTAAAACTTGTGTAGGACCAGTATAGCACTACTATAGGGGGGTTGAATAGTGTGTGCGGAAAATCTTTTTTAAAAAGCGTTTGGCCCAAAAACCCCACTTCTGAAGACATTTCCTGTTTTCAGATCGTGATTTGAAATAATTAAACGACCTAGTTAAAGACCTCCAAAAATTACAAAATTTGGTGAGATTCTACTCTCAGATGTTCGGAGTAGCTCATGACAAGTTTAAATTAAAATTCAACTCCTAACTCTTTGAAAATTTGTTTTTGGTCACATTGCGCGAATCTGCCAGAAACCGTACTCCAACTTGAAAAATTTATTCCAACTTATTTATAACTCCAAATGGTCTGATAATTTCATGACAAACCCCTTAAGATATTTATTTTAATGATTTGAAGCAGTTTTTGAAAATTCCTTTGGAAAGTATGTCAACCACGTTGACGTTCTCAACTTTCGCAACTCTGAAAGTCAGATTACACTAGTCTCATAACTATTCAAGTTTGATTGACTTATACTTGTCCAAATGAGTTAAAACTTGCTCCAAATGAAAACTAAGAGGCGTGGCTATGTTTTTGAAACATTTTACGATTTTTGAAAGTCGTTTGTTATTTTTACTCTTCCAATGAAGTTGATGCAAAATGCTGGAAATCGAAAGTAAAGTGCTGAAAGTAAAGATACCAAGGATTTTATACTGGTTCGGTTAAATCAACCTAATCTGGTCTTCGAGGACACCTTCCTCGGTTATCACTAAACATAAGATAATACCTTACCATAAGGGTTGCTGGAGTTACACACCAACTCCACCCTTTTACAAACGATACAATCAAGCACACTGGATCATGAACACCTATTGAATGAAGGTTTGATCACACCTTGACCAACCTTTTACAATAATGTATGATTGTGGATGGTATAATCAAAGCCTATACAATATTTTGAATATATGAACAATAGGCTTGAGAGAGGAAGAAGAAGAAAGAAATGTAGAAGAAGAGAGTAGAGGATCCTTTTGCACTTGAGAGAAAATGAGAGTTGTCTTGCTTTTGTTTGCACTACCTCTCTTCTTTTTAAGCTAAAGTGGCCGCCCCCACTAGGGTTCTTCCATCCTTCATAATTCTATTAATGCCCTTGGAAGATTACCTTGTGTAGAAATGACACCATCTTGCTTACATGACACACTATGATTGGAGAGATGACTTGGCCTTGCTTACTTGGCACTTGATGATTGGTCCAATTTGTCATCATTTTATTGAGCTGTAAAATCTGAGAATAACTTACAAAACATATGCCAAAAGGAATTCAAAATGTTTTCAAACAATCACCGTTCATTCCCTTCAATTTGGGAAGCAAATTAGGGTGCATTAAAATCAAGAAATTGGCCGTCTTATGCCATGTGCTGAAAGTTTTCAGCATGTGGCTATTTTTCAAATCCTTTGAATTGTTACATTGTGTAGTGCCCTCTTTTATATCACTAACCTTGTGCGGCATATTCTCCACCAATCAAGATTCCAACTAAGCTCCACATAGGCTCCATCAAGGCTGCAATTGGCATGTAAGAGGACTTATACATGTGCTAAATTTCATTTTGGTAAACTTTGTCAAACTTTCCATTTCCATGTTTGTTGCATTTATGCCTTCTCCAAATATTTCTCCATTTAATGAACTGCTTAGTTTATTTAACTATGTACTTCACTTAATGAACTAGTTTAGTTCATTAATGGTGGCACCTGAAAATAGTTCAAACACAACAAATATTTGCCATTTGATGTAAGATTTAAAGCTTCAAGGCTTATTAGTACGGAAACATCATATAAGAACTATATAAGGCAAGTTTTATGCAATATGTCATGCATGTTTTTATGCAATATGTCATGCACGTTTAAATCATGTATTTTGAAATCACTCAAACCCCTTTTTCTCTACAACTTCCTCATCCAATTCATCAGATTCTACCACCAATCCTTTGTGTGGTGTTGGTGTGGGATTGATAGGGTTCATCCTATTTTGTTCATCAATAAGAATTTCATGAGTAAGAAGATTACCGGATAGCTCGTTAAGTGTAAGAGTCTTAAGATTCTTTGATTCAATGATGGCAGTGACTTTTGGTGTCCATTCTCTTGGCAAAGAGTTGAGGAGTTTTGAGACAAGGTCCTCGTTTGAGATTTTCTTATCTACTATGGAAAGTTGATTCACTATTCGTGTGAATCGGTCGATTGTCTCCTCAATCTTTTCATCGCTCTTCATCCCGAACATTTCATATTCCTTCATGAGCATAAGACTTTTGGCCATTCTTATTTGCTCAGTCCCTTCGTGTATCACTTCGAGCCTTTTCTATGTTTCATGGGCTGTTTCAAGACCTTGGAGTCTTATGAGCTCGGTGATGGTAAGAACACTTGAGAGAATATTGAATGCTTTGCCATTGATGGCAAAGTTTATCTTCTCTTCATCGGTGTAGTCATCCTCATCTTTGAACATTGATTCTCTTTTTGAATTGGTAATCATAGGAACTTGGATTCCTTTGACGACTCTTCATATATCAAATCCACAGTCTTTCAAATGATTGATCATTCAAAATTTCCACAAAGAATAGTTTTGGGCATCAAACACAGGTGCTTTAGTATTTGATCCTAAGAATAGTGCAGTTGGCATGGAAGTTGAAGTGTAGGATGAAGAGGTTGTCATTTCCATGATCTTTAACCTTGCTACTTGCAAAGATTGGCCAGGGAATCAAGGTTAGGCTCTGATACTAATTGTTAGGTCCGTAACACGCTCTACAGGGGGGATGAATAGAGTGTTTGGCAATTTTGTAGAATTTTCTTGTTTGGCTCAACTCAAATGAAATTCAAAATCAAAGCAAGAATGGAGATGAGAGGCAATGAATGAGTACACCAAATATAGATTGGTTCGAATCGTAAATGATTCTACTCCACTACCACATTGTTACTAAAGTGGATTTTCGACAACTACTCATCTTATTAAACGTTAATAAGAACAACCACTGCAACACTTAAACTAACACCTTAGTGTAAGCAACCACAATAACAAATTCTTGCACAAAATACACTTGTATAACTACAGCTCTAAGCAAAAACAACTTCTTGCTACCTCACAACTTCAACAAAGTTCTCTTCAAGAACTTTCTCACAGTGGGTTGAAGAAAATAGTAGGGTTCACACTTTCTCACTAGTCTAAACACAAGCAAGAGATCAAATATTTGTGGTTCCTCTTGTGTTAGACTCTCTATCTCTCAATATACAACAATGAAGAACAAAGAAAGGCTTAACAAACTTTAAGCACTTTTACAAATATGAGAGAAGCATACCACAATGAATAATGAAGCTTGATGATGGTGAAAGTGTTTTTTGCTTCATCTATGCTTCATCCATTTATAGAAGGAGTTCACCACGTTTTGGAGTCTTCACCATGTCTTCAAGTCAATCTCCAAGTCTTGAAAAATCGAAAATAGCCTTTAGCCACCTTATGGAGTGATTTGATCCTTAATAGCCACCCTAGAGAATCTTAGACATGGATAAAATAGTCAAGGAAGCATGTATTATGTTGGAATAAAGTCCACAAGAAATTAAAGCAAGATTGGAGAGAGAAAACATCTTAAATCTCCCTTGTATTTTGTTCCAACGTTCAAAAAAGAATTTGAATTCTACAGTACATCGATCGATCCATGTCTCTTACTTGAGAGACTGATGTATACATCGAGATCGATCGATGTCCCATAGTTAGAGATCGATGTCTCACAGAAAGTTTCCAGGTTTGATCTTTCATACATCGATCGATCGATGTCTATTCTTCTAGAGATTGATGTATGCATCGATCGATCGATGTCCATGATTTTAGAGATCTATGTCTCACAGAAACTTTCAACTTTGCACAAGTCTTACATAGATCAATCAATATCTCTTCCTGAGAGACTGATGTGTACATCGATCGATGCATGTGAGAGATCAATGTCCCATGGTACGTTTTTCTCACTTTGCTTCAAATCCCAAGTGTTGATTTCATTTTTACCTTTTTCAAAACATCTTTTAACTTCATCAAAACATGTCATATCCCATCAGAGGCGTAATTTTATTTTTATTTTATTGATTAACCATGGCTTCCATTTAACAAATTGTAAAACATAATTTGTATTCCAGTACTATATTTAACATGCTCTTATGTATTGTATTGCCAGACTTTCGTATCAGTATAAGGGCGAACTGGATCTGGCGATAAAAATGATTCCCTGCGGCAATAGCTTTTGTAAAATGGGGTCGGTTGAGCTGGCAATATGGTTCAGATTTTATGTCCTAATTATGTGTCTCATTTTTATATCTTATGTGTAAAAGTTTTCATTGTAATTTATTCTTTTCCGTTTGTATTAAATGTACTTCTTGGCTTATTCATATTGGACAGAGAATCTAAACCGAATTCAAATTTGCTGCCTTAAGTCCAAGTCCCGTTCCCATGACCTATATGGAAAAATTGTCGTTTTAATTTTTTTTAACCGCCTCTTCCTTTTACACATTGCAAATGGAAGAAAAAATAGGGTTGAAAAAATAGATTTGCCATTTAATTACAATTTATGTCGTCTTCATAGTGAACCGAGTATAATAGAAATTTGGTTGAAAGGGTCAAAAATTTTACGCGAGTCCATTATGAATGTCTTTCCACCGTTCATTTGATTAAACTCTTAAACTAAACATATATTCTTGCATACGGAGTCTGCAAGTTCACTACTTCACTTACACCCCGAGGCACGTCACTCTTGATGTATTCTGGCAATGCCTCGAAGAGCATCCTAAGGACCCATAAGATCTTTGAGTTACATGTATTGGTCATTTAGGCCTGTGTTTATGGTCCTGCTCTGAGATTGTCGTTACGGGCCAAGGCTCAACTCAGATGAATATAAGGCACACCCATCACATACATATATGTGTATGTGTGTCTATATATATGCATATGTGTATGTGGGTCTATATATATGTATATATGCATATATATATATATATATACATATATATATATACATCTATATATATACATATGATATGGATTGTCGCATGACATCGACTTGTGGCGGGACTCTTCTTACCGAACTTTCTCGGAAAAAGCGCAGAGCTCGGAAGGATCTTCCACCACCTCCACCATCCTCAATGGTTACTAGACGGGGAAGTCATCGTTCTTTTGAAATATAGATAGATTAGCAGTCCCACGACTGATCATTTGATTTCGTTTTCTTTTATTTTAGTTTGTAGTAACGGCTACCCTCGGCCATTTAACGCGGGATATTTGATGCATAAATAAAGTCCGGAAGGCATCCTTCCGTTTATAAAAAAACATCCATATATATACATATATATATATATGTATACATATATATATATATATAGATATATACACATATATATATACATGTGTATATATATAGAGAGAGAGATCTATATATATATGTGTGTGTGTGTGTGTGTGTGTATATATATATATATATCTGTCTGAGGCAGAAGGAATGGATTCTGCAAATAATCTTCTATATGATATACGAGGATGATTCCCTCTGGCGATCGCGAACCCCGGCGGCACTAGCCGCCGCCGCCGGCTGATTTCCTTCCTTTCGCTGCTTATTTCCGATCATTCCTGCCTTCTCATTGCTATCTCAATTCCCTGCTTTTGATTTTGACGGTTTTTTTCCCCGCTACTGGCATCGCGACGATCATGACGACTGCACCAAGTTTTGCTGCGGTCGTCGCCGGCGCAGGATCTTCAGGCAATATCGACATTGCGCCGAAATCGGTTTCCAGATATAAAGGTCTCCCGTAGATATCTTTTCTTGACGCTGAAATTGATGCATTGGCTGAACCCTACAGGTATTCTTTGGTTGCACTTTTTGGTATGGCAGGCCACCTCTAAAAATTATACGTGAGGTTTTTGAAAAAATTGGCTTTCATCAAGATTTACGCATCACATTGATTGATCAATCGCATATCCTACTGAATTTCCGCAATGAAGCGGATTACTTGCGCTGCTTTTATCGTCGTTCATGGAATATTTCTGGGTGTCATATGAGGATTACAAAGTGGACAGTAGATTTTGATCCAAGCGCTGATGTTCCTATTGTTCCAGTCTGGGTTGCGCTGCCATCGTTACCGATCCATCTACATCATCGTGCAGCCCTTTTTGAAATCGTTCGGCCGATTGGAACACCATTGAAATTGGATGTCGCCACTTTAGATGGCTTGCGTCCATCAGTGGCTCGGGTCTGTGTTGAGGTTGATGTATCACAGGGTTTGCCCCAAAAAATTTATTTGCAGGCAAAGGGAAGATTGATCTTACAATCAATAGTTTACGAGGATCTCCCATTGTTCTGTACATCATGTCACAGATTGGGTCATGCAGCAGCTGCATGTCCAACTAAGGAAAATGGTACGGTCCCCCCACCGCCGCCTCCTCCCCCGCCACCTCCTCCACCAAAGCCAGATCGTCCACCGCGGCAATGCTGGACCCCAATCAAGAAGCGGGTGACGGAACCGAATTTGTCTCAACCCGAGGTCACCATCTGCTCGGGCTGGTCACTACTCGCCAATGGCGGAAACACAAGCTGAGGAAGATACCCCTCCATCGGATCCAACCCATCCTCTCACTGCCACTGCCCACCCTGAAGAGGAATATTGTGATGCTGCGGATCAGCAACTACCCATTGAGCCAACCCACGTGGACACAGGTCATTCGTCTGACACGGATTTTCCCATAGAGGGTTCGGTCGAGGATATTTCGCATGTTTCAGAAGACGTTGCCCGTCGAATGCAGTGTATACCACCATCCCCGGATGAGGAGGTTTTGATATCACGTTTGACAGATAACGAAACTGCGACAGAATTCATACCAGTGGTGCCACAGCGTAAGCGCAGGGCTCGTAAAGATTTACCGCCTCTTCCACCTTCCACGATCTTAACACGTAGCGCTTCTCACATCTTCCAGGGAAGTACCTCTCTTTCTCAATGAATACACTAGTTTGGAATATCCGGGGCATGCGTGCCTCTTTGCCTAGATTAAAACAATTGATTTTAGAGCATCGTTTACAATTGCTAGCTTTGCTAAAGCCCAAGCATACTCCTTCCAGCATACGTAGATTTATGTTGCAGCTTGGTTTTACACATTCTTATGCTTCACAGTCGCATCGTATATGGTTGTTTTGGCGCGATGTTGAGTTTCGTTTACTTCATACTCAGGATCAGGATCAGGTGGTGCATTTTACCCTTCAGTCCATTTCTCTACAATGGACGTTTATATTTTCGGTGGTCTATGCCAAACATACGCCTATACAGGGACGCACACTTTGGCAGTCGTTGTGTGATTTTGCTAGTTTGTGTAATCTGCCTTGGATGGTTGGTGGTGATTTTAATACTTTTCGAACATTAGAGGACCATAGTGGACGGTCTACTCCATCTTTATCAGCATTACAAGATTTTAATGACTGTATCGAACAGTGCTCTCTCATGGCGCCTCCGCACCAAGGCTCTAGATTTACTTGGGCAGATGGGAGAGGTCTTGGCCGTATAAGACGCAGATTAGATTGGTTTTTTATCAATTCTTCCTTTCAGGACAGTTTTGCGGAGCTGCAGTTATCACATCTGCCGAGGGTTGCCTCTGATCATATGCCATTGCTCATTGCGTGTCAGCAGTGTGTGGCTAATCGCAAGCGCACATTCCGGTTTTTGGATGCCTGGTTACATCACTCAGATTTTCATACTTATATGAAGCAGGCATGGTTATCATATCCTACGACTGGCGGTATGTATGGTTTCTATAAAAAGTTATTCTCATTCAAAAAGGATATTCAACGGTGGAATAAAGACATCTTTGGCAATATTTTCAATAATCTCAAACATGCGGAGACTCAACATACTTTTGCAGAGGCAGCTTTTGATGCCCAACCAACTGAAGAAACCAGGGCTGAATATCATAGATCCAAGGCCGAATATCTAAGAGCATCCACCTCTGAATTACTTTTCTGGAAGCAAAAAGCTAGAATTAAATGGCTTAGTGAAGGTGATGCAAATACAAAGTTCTTCCATTCTATCGTAAAAGGGAAGCGGACACTCTTGCGTATTCAGAATATACGCGATGCAGAGAGCCAATTAATAACAGACTCGTCCGACATCATGGCAGCAGCGGTCTCTTTTTATACTGAGTTGTTTGCATCAGCATCAACGCAGAATCATTCTACTATCCTTTCGCACATCCCTCGGCTGCTAACAGACGAGGACAATATTACGTTGACGCGACTTCCTACAGTTGTTGAAGTTAAGGATGCTGTATGGCAACTGGACCCTCACAGTGCAGCTGGCCCGGATGGTTTCCATGGTATGTTTTATCGTTCCTGTTGGTCGGTCATACATTCTGATGTGGTTAAGGCTGTGCAGGAATTTTTCTTTGCTATTCCGCAGCCATCTGTTATGGCTAGCGCATTAATTACTTTCATACCCAATACGTCATCTCCGCAGACTTTCAGCAATTTTCGACCCATCTGTCTGACAAATTTCCTAAGTAAAGTGTGCACCCGCATTATAGCGACACGATTGGGACTGCTTCTTCCAAAGCTCATTTCTCCAGAACAAACGGGCTTCCTTCCTGGGTATGATATTTCAACACAAGTTTTACTGGCAAGAGAACTTGTTCATATGTTGGATAGTGGACCTCCACATTTATGCCTGAAATTGGATATGATGAAAGCTTTTGATCAGGTCAGTTGGGATTATCTGGAGCGTCTCTTGATACAGTTTGGTTTTTCAGGATTTTTCACTCGGCTCATCCTCAATCATTTCGTGCCACTACGTTATCCGTTTTGATTAATGGTGAGCCTTCACCAACATTTCGTCCTCAGCGAGGGGTTAAGCAGGGGGATCCTTTATTCCCTTTGCTTTTCATTCTAGCATCAGAGGGTTTCAGCAGAGGGTTATCATCGCTAGTGGCTGCGGGCCGTGTACAACCGTTTAGGCTTGGCCGTATTCCATTTGCCATATCTCATTTAGCTTATGCAGACGATCTCCTTATTTTCCTGCAAGGCACACGGCGTAATGTACGTCATTTTAAAAGGTTCTTAACGGAATATGAAACTGCGTCTAGTCAAAAGGTAAATTTTCAAAAAAGTAGTCTTATTCCATCGGCTTGCCTCTCCACAAGACGAGTTCGAAAATTACAGGAAATACTCGGGATGCGACTTTCGGCATTGCCATTTCGATACTTGGGTTCCTATCTTCACAAGGGTATTAATCGATCTCAGTTTTGCACTACTCTGTTACAGCATTTTGATGACCGTTTACATGGTTGGCATTTCCGTCTTCTCTCTTCTGTGGGTCGTTTAGTTTTATTGCGCTTTGTACTTTCTGCGCTTCCCCTTCATGTCATGGCGGCAGGAGGATTGCCAAAGTCTATCATTAAAGTGATTCACCGGAAAATGGCCACTTTTTATTGGGGGGATCGACGACATTGGGTTGCGTGGTCCAACATTGTTTTGCCAGTTGAAGAAGGCGGCTTGGGTCTAAGGGACCTCAATGCTTTACAGCGGGCATATCACTGCAGGATATGGTGGTTATATCATAAACAAGACACTTTATGGAGTCGTTATATGCATGCAAAATATGGACGGAGGGGAGATTTTCAACCACGTCTCCCGGATTCACCAGTCTGGAAGCTTATTTGTCGCATTCATACTGTATGTCTTTCGCACACAGTAGGCTCGGATACACATCTCACATGGCAACCTTCGCCCTCGGGAGAATTCACACTAAAATCTGCTTATGATGTCTGTCGATCGTCTAGACCAACATTGCTCTCAGCTAAGTTTATTTGGTTTAAACAGCATTCGCCATCCATCAAGATATTCTTGTGGCGAGTGTTCCATGCTGCTCTACCATTTGAAGATTATATTGGAAGTTATTCTGCCGCCCGTCCTATGCAATGCCCCTTTTGCAAGCAACACTCGGCAATGGTTGATCATATTTTCTTGTATTGTCCACCAATTCGATTACTATGGGCGTTCTATGCGACAGAGCTGCAAGGAGTTTCCCTCACTTCGCTTCCTCTACGCCAATATTTATTGTCTTGGTGGTATCGATCTTCTTCTGCTACAATATATGGGGTTCTTAAAATAGTTGTCCCTGGAATCTTGGTATATAACATATGGCGTTGCTATGCTAGTTTAGTGTATGGGGACCAAACAAACTTTTCTATATCTACACTCCGGGCTGCAGTCCATTTTGATATCGACATGTGGGTTCATACGCTCCACGGTTCCAAGATAGCCGCAGGACCTTCTCCTCCGATTTCATGGCTCCAAAAGGTTCACTCTCCGCGTCTCCAAGTGAAAATGGCTCACTCCTCCATCAGGACGATTCAAACTTAATGTTGATGCAGCTGTTGGACGCCACTATGCTGCAGCCGGTGTCATACTGCGTGATTCTAATGGCGCTTGTGTACGGCCCGTATCATTCCGTCTGCCTTCGTGTACGCCATTGCTAGCTGAAATACAGGCCGCTTTATTTGGATTGTTATATTTCCTTCCGTTATATCGGACGCTTATCATAGAGACAGACTGTGCACAAATGTTGCAGCGTTTACGTCAACGACAACCTGTCTTCGGCAACTTCCACCTCCGATTCCTACACATGCTGGTTATTCAAAATAGCTTGGACATTAATCATATATATCAAGAGGCCAATATGCCAGCACACTACCTTGCTCAACATGCAATGGCGTCGCCGCTCACTTCCTACTTTACTTCCTCCAGTCTGCCTCCTATGGTTCGTGCTGCAGTCACTTTGGACCTCACATCAGCGGTCTTGCGTATGCGGTAACCATTAAGTCTTCCGAATGGATTGGCGCACTTTCTTATCCCCTGCCTGTGCTCATGCGAGTGCAGGCAGGCATGGTATGTTGCCTATACTTTGTCATCTTCTCATCATTGATCTTCTCGGTACTTATGCACACGCTATTTTTCCTTCTGCATGGATTATACTTTGCGAGAGCTGGGGGATTATCATTGTCAATGGCGGGTGCCACACTCTCAATGTCTTCCACATGGATTGGCGTATATATGCTGTTGCTGCCTGCACTCTTGTCAGTGCAGGCAGCTTTGGTGAGAACAACATCTTGTCGTTACATTTGTTCAGTCTGTCTTTACTGTGCCTGATTGATGTTGTTTTCGGTAATACTGCTGCTGCATGGGCGTCTTTGCGACTTTCTTCTTTGATGGTTGCTACCCTCCTGAGTTTCTATATGGACTGGCTCATCTTTTGCTCTCCTGCCTGTGCCTCCGTTGGTACAGGCAGACCGGACAATTGGAAGTTTCTATGGTACCTTCATTCTCTTCATCAAACGATGTCCTCCATCACCGACATGAACTTACGCACCGATTCCCACTGCTTCAACTGGCGAGCTCAGCATACATCTGCATCTACAGAGAGCACACATTTGTACTACAACATCGATTTCACACATATTAATGACGGCCGTATAAATATGTACGCTCGCGAGGGTTTTATCCACAAGGGTGGTTTTTCCTGGCAAGGTTTTAATGCGGCGTATCATATACGACTGGAGATATGCTATTATTAGTTCTTTATTTTATTTATTCGCATACTCTGATATTTGTAATAAGGTTTTCATCTGCCAAAAGTGAGGCTTCGTATTAATAAAACCTTCCGTTAAAGATATATATATATATATATATATATATATATATATGTATATATATATATATATATCTGTCTGTGTATATGTGTGTATATATCTACACGCACACATTTATATATATATGTATATATATTGTATGTATACATATGTATATGTATATATGCGTACGTATGTGTATATTTTTATATACATCTGTGTGTGTATATATAGATATGCATGTATATATGAGTGATCCATAAATGGGTATGTCTCGCTTACGAAGTGCAGATGGAGTCGTCTACCATAGATCTCTGAATTAAATTGGAGTAGTCGTCCACCAATGTTTTTTAAAAAAGCATGTCTTGCTTTTGCAAAGAGATGATGTCGGATTTATCACCAAGTAATAAGTATGATGTGGGGTTTACGCCGTCAATTCTCCATCAGTTGTTTGTAATGGGCTGTTAGCCGACCTGCACAAAGGAACAAGGTCAGAGGACCCAGGATCTATGTCCCCGGGTAATACCCTCCGACGCTCAAGTCAGTAGAGGCTATTTATAGAGAGGTTTATATACTGGTAATAGTTTGTGTGTAGAAGGTTTTCTGGTAAACCTGGCTGTTTTTCACCGTCGGGAAGATGAGTCACAGTTGTAATTTGTGAATTTTCTCTCCTCTTTTTCTCTCCTGTTTACTGCCTTTTATATGGCATCTTGGGCCAATGCATGGACAGAGTTCAGAAATCATGACATGCAAGAAGGTCACAAAGATGACTCTTACTCTTGCATGCTCGCCAAGTGGCACTGTACTGAGCTGAATAAGCTGGCTGGGACATCTGGCTAGGAGTTTAACCTGGTAGAATTACCCTGGGTAAACTTCTAGAGCCGAGGCCAAGCCTTCGAAAGATAATCAGAAGTGCCCAGGATTACCTAGACGTGGGGTCGACTTGTTGAGACGTAAGTGGCCGACTTTAGAGAGCATAGGTCGGCCTATCATGATGACCGCAGTTGACGTCACAAGCGTGGCGTGCTATCATCGGCCGAGATGGAGTTGAGGCCGAGATGCGCTGTGGCCGTTTGGCCGAGATGCGCTGTGGCCGAGATGAATTATTTGTCAATATATGACCTTGCCGAGCTTTGGGCCGACCTGTGGGACTTAACGTTTTTATACCCATATCCTACCGTTGACTGTTGTTGACTAACAAGCGGCATTTTTTGGTTCATCACTTGCCCCCAGATTAGTTTGGCCGAGCTGACCTGAGAGGGCAGACTAATCGATTCAGAATCTTTAACAAGACGTCTTTTTAATGACGACGTGTCAACCTCTGATTAGACTGCTCTGCGCATTTACTGGCTGCACAAAGTACGAAGCGTTGGTGGCGTATTTGGATGAGCTGATCAGCCCAAACTGATCAAGGTTATAATTACACTGTCTTTTTAGCACGTGTCTGTCTTTGATTGGTCTGTTCTGTGCATATACCATTTGCGCCGAGCACGAAGCGTCAGTCACGCAGCCTTCTGAATTTGGCCCTTTCAGGTATCGAGGACGATCATACCAAGATGATCTTTGGGCTGCCGAGATAAAACCTTATAAATAGATCCTTCCAAGGTCATTTGAACTTTTTATTCGTTCTTGCTTTTTGCTCCGGCGTTCTGCTTATTCCTCCGGCATCCCTTTCAAACTCCGACGACTCAGATCTTGCTCAGCCTTCCTCCAGTCTTCTTCTCTCTTCCCTTAAGGTCTTTTGTAAGTCTTCTTCTTCAATTTCTCATTATGTCTTCACCTTCACGTGGTTCGCAAAATTTTTTTGAGGGTGATTCTTACGCCGCCAGCGGTGGAGATAACTCTGGTTCTCCACCTCTGTCCGTCAGATCAACCTTTGCTGATGATCTTTCCATCAGTAATTTACGTCGAACCACCGGTGATACTGCCCAGTCTAGCAGAGCCATCACCGTGGTCAATTCTTTGCCGGAGCAAGCAGGGATTGCTCCTGCTCCGGCATCTTTAAACCCCCTGCCCCACTGAGGGACCCATCTCTGTTTTCTGGGGTCATTGAGAGAGGTCTACCCTCTCCCCTTGTCCAGGAGTCTTTCTCTACCCTGTCTGAGGCCGACCTGGACAGGATTTGCAAATTCCATAAAATTGACAAAAATCGATTCAGTCCGATCCCTCCCTTGCCTGGTCAGACTGTTTATGATCTCCCTAGGGATTATGAAGCAGTCTACAAGGACTACTTCAAGTCGGGTTTCAACCTTCCTATTCCTGAGCCACTTGTCCGTATTATGCGGGATTATGGACTCAGGCTTCCTCAAATCTAGCCTAACGGCCTTAAACTCATTCTTTGTTATCTTCTTTTCCTTAGAATAGCTGAAATTCCTTTCAATGCTACTATTTTCCGAGCCCTTTTCGCGTGTCGGGCCTCGCATAGCTGGTACTATTTCAGCAAGCGAGCGTCTAACACAAATTTTCCTTTTGCTATCAATATTTCCACTTCCAATAAGAGATGGAAGGGGAAATTTTTCTATATCAAGAAATCTGAACTGTCGAGCAGAAACATCTGGAAGTCTGGCAGAGCTAATAACATGAGGTCAGGCCAAGACTACTGCGATGAAGTAGACAGAATTCGAACACTTCCCATAGTCATTGACTGGCAGAAGGTAGATTCTGAGATATGGATAGCGGCTGACCTGGACCACTCGGCTGTTGGTGATAACTACTTGCCACTCTTCCCAGACAACTTAATCATTGTCCGAGGTTGTTATTATTGTATTTCTTTTCAACAACATTCCCTTCTTTCTGTGTTTAACTGTCTGATCCCTAATGCAGGTGCAATGGCTGGATCTTCTTCCCGTTCTAGCGAAATGGCTGAGGCAGCAGCCAAAAAGAAGGCCCGTAAAGAAAGAAGAATGGCACCCTTGGTTCTGGGGGAGCTTCTACCTCAGCTCTGCCCCCAGTTCCAACTGCTGCTTCTGCCGAGCTCGAGCCAGTAGAGCCTGAATCAGGTAAGAGTTTTCCTCAACTTCAAAAATTTTCTAAGTGTTGAGATTTGTTTTTGTCTTGACCCGTTTTGCTTCTTTGCAGCTCTGCCAATCGAAATTTTGGATGATGAGACTGGGGCCGAAATTCAGCCTCAGGCTTTTGCTGAGCCATAGCCTTCGGCAGAGGCTGATGAAGGCTCAAACCTTCTCCTCAGAAAGAGACAAAGGGGTGAAGCCTCCAGCAATCAAGATCCAGGGCCATCTCATCCCTCAGAGATGGTTGTTGCTGAGCCGGCTGAGAAAAACCTGCCTCAGCCGAATGAATTTCAAGACCCAATCCTCATTGGGTTTTTAGAGGGTGATTCAGCTCTGGACCCCTCCATAGCCAGAAAGTTGAACAAGGTGGTAGTCCTGCCCTTGGATCATCAAAAGCTTAGGGCGACTGCCTAGGGCGAGCTGAAAAATTCCTTTCAGTCAAACATTGCTTTGGTAAGCAAAGACTTTCCTTGAGTGCTTTGTTTGCTTTTTATCACTTAACTTCTTCTTACTCTGCTTCCTTTGCAGGTCCGAGCTCAGGAGTTGGAAGCTAAAAATAAAGAACTTGAGGAGGCCGAGCTGAAGAGAGCTGACCTAACTCAAGAAAACACAAATCTGCGGGCCAACATTTCCCAACTCCAGCATAGGGCCGAAGATGCTGAGATGAAGCTGGCCACTTCCAACTCAAAAGTGGATGAGTTGGAACACAAGGTGGCAGATCTGGAGCTGACCTCCACTCAGACTCTAAATGAGAATGAGTTTCTGAAGAAACAAATTGCTGAGCTGATGCAGAAGAGCAAATCTGATGAAGACCAACTAGGCTTACTGCGTCACCAACTGATTGAGGCTGAGATCAAACCAATTGTGGACTTCAAGAAATCCAGGTTTTTTGAAGAAAACATGATCCTTCTGCAGAGCTCAGGAATGGAGGTCGGCCAAAGAGAAGCCATTGATCTCTGCTCAAATGTTTATCCAGACCTGGACAAAGAGGATCCTCGCCTGGCTGAACTGTACAATCCTAGCGCTTCCCAAGAGTTTGAAGATCAATTCCAAATATTTGTAGATGGAGCTGACTGGAGGGAAGAAGATGATTAGGCTTAGGGTTCTCTTTGTAATCCTTAGCTGAGTAGACATCAATGTATTCTGAACTCAAATTGTTCAATGAAAAATATGCCTTATGTAGTTTACTTTTTCTTCTTTTCTGCTTTCAGCATTTTCATCAAGTTTATTCTTCAAACTTATTGTTGCCGAGTTCCCATGTCGGCCTCGTTAAACTTGATCAATTTCACTGAAAATAAACTAAGTCCCCAAACCATAAAACAAGCCTGTTATTTGGCTGACCTGATTCATAGATAAGCCAAAAATGAACTCTGCACTGTTTAAACCAAGCTCTGACTTTGACGATAATTATAATCCCAAGTCTTGAATTTGTAACATTACCTTTCAGCGCAATTTTATCTAGCTCTGCTAGGTCAAATGAGGTATGTACATTGTTCTGTTTCACCTCGGGCTCTTTATGTTAAGAGGATTTTAAACCTTGTTTGTACAAATTTTCCCTCTGACGGGTTTTTATATCAGACCTGCTGAGGTTTTGTTCTTCCCTTTAACTGGTTTTTGCATCGGACCTGCCGAGGTCTTGTTTTACCCTCTGGCGGGCTTTTGCCTCGGATCTGCCGAGGTCTTGTTTTACTCTTTGGCGGGCTTTTGTCTCGGACCTGCTGAGGTCTTGTTTTACCCTTTGGCGGGATTTTGCCTCGGACCTGCCGAGGTCTTGTTTTACCCTTTCGCCGGCTTTTGCCTCAGACCTGCCGAGGTCTTGTTTTACCCTTTGGCGGGCTTTTGCCTCGGACCTGCCGAGGTCTTGTAAGAGTCCATTTTATAGTGCTCGAGACTCACTCGGACATCGTCTAATATGGCATTGGCGATAGAAACAAGTTCAAAACGCTTTGATATATACAAGAGAATTACATCACTGATGTAAAAGCCGAAGATGAGAAGAGTGCCAAGTCCGGGGGAGAGTCCAGCCTTCTAATGTTTGTAATTTGTACGCTCTAGCCGAATGTACTTCAATTATTCGGTAAGGACCCTCCCACTTAGTGTTAAAAGTTCCTGCTGGGATTGCATGACTGAATTTATTATTGCGCATCACTAGGTCTCCCAGTCGATAAGATCTCGGACGCACGCGAGAGTTGTAATATTGGAAAACCAAGTTTATGTATTGTGCCATACGCATGTGAGCTCGGTCTCTTTTTTCCTCAAGCTCGTCCAAGTTTAACCACAATTCTTGGTCATTGCCTAAGGCAGAGTAATAATCTACCCGGGCTGATGTAGAACCGATCTCTGCAGGAATAAGGGCTTCAGTGTCATATACTAAAGAAAAAGGAGTTTCCTTTGTAGAAGTAGATGGCGTAGTGCGATAGGCCCATAGAACGCTGGGTGATTCATCCACCCAACTAGTTCCTGCCTTATCCAGACGCTTTTTGAGACCATCTTTAATGATCCTGTTAGCAAGCTCTACTTGGCCATTTGATTGAGGATGGGCCACTGAGGTGAAGCGCTGCTTGATATGCAAATCGAGGCACCAGCTTTTCACAGGGTCTTCGACAAATTGCCTTCCATTATCTGAGATCAAAACCTGTGGTAGTCTGAAGCGACAGATAATATTCTTCCACAAGAACTTTACTTGTGCCCCAGTTATAGTGACCAAGGGCTCAGCCTCTATCCATTTGGTAAAGTAATCAATAGCTACCAGCAAAAATCTGACCGAGCCGGGAGCTCGGGGCAGAGGCCTTACTAAGTCCATTCCCCATTGTACAAACGGCCAAGGGCTAGAAATAACAGCTAACTCATGCTCGGCAAATAAGATGTCAGTGCATGAGCTTGACAAGATTGGCAATTTTTGACTAGCCCTTCTGCATCCTTGCGAATGATAGGCTAATAGTAGCCAGCTAAATAGCATTTGCGGGCTAAAGAACGTGCGCCAGAATGACTTCTGCATATTCCCAGATGCAGTTCTCAGAGGATATAATCTCCCTCGTCTTCAGGTACGCAACGCAACCAAGGCTATGAAAAAGACTTTCTATACAGCTGATCATTAAAGAGAGCGTACCTGGAAGCTTTTAGGCGAAGACGCCGAGCTTGAGATTTATCCTTCGGGTGGGTTTGATGTTGCAAATAGGTAACTATTTCATCCATCCATGTATTGTGGTAGTCTTGCTGCAATACTTCGTTACCATCAAAAGCACGATGCTTTACTAACTCCACAACAATCTGTTTCCCTACTGTAGCCAAGGTGGACGAGGCCAACCGAGACAGTGCATCGACCCGTTTGTTGGCTGATCTGGGGATGTGTTCCACCATAAAGTGGTCAAACATTCCACTTAAATGTTGTACCTTGGCCAAGTATCGCTTCATATTGTCCTCCTTGGCCTCATAATCTCCATTGATTTGAGAGACTATGAGATGTGAGTCACTTCAGGCAGTTATTTGCTGTGCTCCCAGTTTTCGAGCAAGACTTAGCCCGGCTATTAAAGCTTCATATTCAGCCTCGTTATTGGTCGCCACAAAGTCGAAGCGCAGGGCATATTCTAACTCTTCCTCGTTTGAATTGATTATTAGGAGACCTGCTCCACTTCCTTCTTTTGAAGAAGAGCCGTCTACATATAGGATCCAACCTTGTGTTGGGATGTGGTCCTCCTCAACGAATATCCCCTCAGCAAAAAGTCTGCTAAAGCTTGAGCCTTGACGGAAGTGCGTGGTTTATACTCAATATCATACTCAGCAAGTTCCATAGCCCACTTAGCAGCCCGGCCAGATGTGTCCGGCCGGGACAAGATTTGCTTCAAAGGCTGTTCTGTCACCACCATTATAGGATGGGCTTGGAGATAAGGTTGGAATTTCCTTGCTACCACTATCAGTGCTAAAATTATTTTTTCGACATTGGGATAACGCACTTCGGCCCCATGCAGAATCTTACTGGCAAAATATATGGGTCTTCGCACGGTGTCCTGCTCCCTGAGTAAAACTGCACTTACTGCCTTATGGCAAGTTGACAAGTAAACGTACAAGACCTCCCCTAGAAGGGGGGATGTCAGCATTGGTACCTCGGCCAAGTGCGCTTTCAAATCATCAAATGCCTTCTAGCACTGGTTATCCCAGAGGAAGGCATTTCGTTTCTTCAAAATCTGGAGAAAAGAAGTGATCTTTCAGCGGATCTGGACAGAAATCTGCTTAAGACGGCAATCCTGCCTGTCAATCTTTAAACCTCTTTAACGTTCCGAGGTGTGTGCATATCTTTGAGGGCCTCAACCTTGGCCGGGTTAGCTTGCACACCCTCCTTATAGACCATGTATCCGAGAAACTTCCCTATACGTACTCCAAAGGTACATTTTTCGGGTTTAGTCTCATACGTGCATCCCTTAAGATGACAAACACTTCGTGAAGATTCGAGATATATTGATCAAGAGACTTGCTCTTGATCAACATATCATCAATGTACACTTACATAACTCGGCCGATCTGATCTCAGAACAGCGAGTTGACTAGGCGCTGGTACGTAGCTCCAACATTTTTTAGTCCAAAGGGCATGCTAACATAACTGTAAGTACCTGACTCTGTAATAAAGGAAGTCTTCTCTTGATCCTCCTTCGCCATCATGATCCGGTGGTAGCCTTTGAAAGCATCAAGAAAATCAAAGACCTCATAACCCAAAGTAGAGTCTACCAACCTGTCAATTTTTGGTAGGGGTAACAGTCCTTCAGGCATGCCTTATTTAGGTCAGTATAATCAACGCACATTCTCCAGGTCTTGTCGGGTTTGGGGACCACAACGGTGTTTGCCAACCATATTGGATATAAAACCTCTTCAATAAACTTCGCCGCAAGAAGTTTTTGACCTCCTCTGCTATCACCTTATTCCTTTCAGGAGCAAAGTTCCTCTTTTTCTGCTTAATAGGTCTGACCTAAGGGTCAACATTAAGCCGATGCTCGGCTAAGGCAGTTGGGATCCCAGGCATGTCCTCCGCTGTCCATGCGAAAATCACCGGAAACTCCCTCAATAAACTTTGGAGCTGAGCCAAGGTCTCGGCAGGCATCAACGTTCCAATCTTTATGGTGTTGTCTGGCCGAAGTGGACCTAAGATGAACTCCTGCACCGCATCATCCGAGTGCAGGCGTTCCTCAGCTGGGGAAATCAGATCATCCAGACTGACCTGCTGGACGGTCCCACTTCCCTGAGCGGCCACGGCATAACAGCTTTATGCTGCTTGAATGTCCCCTTGAAGTGTAACCACCCCAGCTGAAGTGGGAAATTTCATGCTAACATGCAAAGGGGAAACTACTCCTTCCAAAGCCACCAAGGCTGGTCGCCCCAGAAAAATATTATATGCCGACCTCTCCATGATCACTATAAA
This sequence comes from Eustoma russellianum, assembly GCA_036186865.1. NCBI lineage: Eukaryota > Viridiplantae > Streptophyta > Magnoliopsida > Gentianales > Gentianaceae > Eustoma > Eustoma russellianum. Next base: position 23,126,440 of record AP025075.1, on the reverse strand, counting down.
ATCCATCCACAAACAGCGATAAGCGGGAGGCTTTCCAAAGTTGACGCTGAGAGTGACCATGCCCGCCGGCCAAACTGGCATATCGGTAAACCCGTATAGAGATGAGGCCACCGGTGTCATTAGGGAATCTGCCAAACCCAACTGTTTATATACACTATAATACATTACATTTACAGTGCTTCCGGTATCCACATATACTCTACGTACTTCCACAATTATGTCAGGTGCCAAATGTATGCACAAACCTATCACTAGACCCGTATTATTAGAGTCTAGTGGAACAATGTCTTCTGGTCCGTAGACCAGTTCCCGGGCTAACCTCATCTTTTTGGCAGGAGGCCCAGATGATGTTCCTGATGATGGGACTCAGGTCGGCACTTATCTTTCTGAGGACTTCTTCGAAAGTCCAAACGATTATGCAGACGTGAACGTGGGTTATAAAATTGCTTCAGATGTCCTTGCTCAATCAACTTTCGAATCACCTGAGCTAACTGTCGACAATCTTCTGTGTCATGGCCGACGTCCCGATGATAACGACAATACAACTTAGTATCCCTCTTATCCCTGGGACCTGCCAGGGGTTTAGGGTCCGTCCACAATTCATCTTTTTCCATCACGGTCAAGATTCTATCTTTGGAGGCTAAAAGGGGCAGACCTTCCCTGCCTCGTCTGCCTCGACCACCCAAGCGATCAAACACACTGTGTCGGTCGGGGTCTTTTCCCTCTCACCGGTCTCCCTTCGAACTGGGCCAGGCTTCTCGCCGAGAACTCTGCTCGGCTTCTTTCTTTAATCGTTTTGCCTCTTCACCTCCGACAAACTAATGAGCTTTCTCCAGACATTCCCTCAAGGATGTAGGTCTTTCTTCAGCTAACTGAGAAAAGAGGCAGCCTGCTCGAAGGCCATTGATGAAGGCAGCTGCTTTCACTCTTTCATTTCAGTCACTGACCTGCAGTGACTCATCTGAAAAACGTTGCATATACTTCAACACTGATTCCTCGGGACCCTGTCTCAAGGTCATCAAGTGCGAAGAATTTTTAATAAAAGGCGCGCTGGAAACAAATTGAGATTTGAATTTTTGCGCCAACTGTCTAAAGGACTCCACTGATTGTGGTGGGAGCTCCTGAAACCATCTCCTAGCCTTTCCCCACAAATACATAGGAGACGTTTTACAATGCAACGGATCGGGCATATTTTTCAAACTCATAGTTGTCTGAAATTGGAAGAGATGATCAGTGGGGCCTGAGGTTCCATCATAAGTATCCATCTTAGGCACCTTGAAGTTATCAGGTGCCAGATACTCCGCGATGTCCCATGAAAATGGACTCTCCTAGAATACCCTCATGTATTCTGGCCTAGGTTCTTCACAATGGCTCCTCGGCCTAGGTTGATTTTTGGCCTCTTGACGCACACTTTTAAAAGATCGTGGCCTTACGCCAAGGCGCTGCCTAGGCAAAGGCACCGACTCCACTGTCGGGGCTCTGACACTGTCCCGTCCAGCATCCGCTATGAACCCTTGGGGACCATGAGAGGATTGCTGTTGAGTCTTCTCCCTTGGATGGAGAGAGAAGGGATCCTCCTCCATATCCTCAACCTCAGGGCGTTTTCCTTTGAGCCGCTCCACTACGGCCTTGAACACTTCTAAGTTCTCAGCCACATACTTCATGGCCTTATTCCGCTCATCCACTGTCACCGCTGGTTCTTTTTTCGTACCCAGTTCAGGCCCTCTGGAATCCTGTCCAGGATTACCAGAATGAGTATCTCTACGACGATGAGGATTAGAGGACTCCCCCAACCCTTCTAGTGGTGCTCTTCCCATCACAACTAAAACTTTAACAGTATATCTACTACCACTTGTATGACGGAGGTTCAGGCCCTCCTTCTAGCGCCAATTTGATGATGTCAGATTTATCACCAAGTAATAAGTATGATGTGGGGGTTACGCCGTCAATTCTCTGTCAGTTATTTGTAATGGACTATTAGCCGACCTGCACAAAGGAACAAGGTCAGAGGACCTGGGATCTATGGCCCCGGGTAATACCCTCCGGCGCTCAAGTCAGTAGAGGCCATTTATGGAGAGGTTTATATATTGGTAATAGTTTATATGTAGAAGGTTTTCTGGTAAACCTGGTTGTTTTTCACCGTGAGGAAGATGAGTCACAGTTGTAATTTGTGAATTTTCCCTCCCCTTTCTCTCTCCTGTTTTCTGCCTTTTATATAACTGCTTGGTCCAATGCATGGGCTGAGTCCAGAAATCGTGACATGCAAGGAGGTCACAAACATGACTCTTACTCTTGCATGCTCGCCAAGTGGCACTGTACTGAGCTGAGTAAGCTGGCTGGGGACATCTGGCTAGGAGTTTCACCTGGTAGAATCACCCTGGGTAAACTTCTAGAGCCGAGGCCAAGCCTTCCAAAGATAATCAGAAGTGCCTGGGATGACCTGGGGCGTGGGGTCGGCTTGTTGAGACGTAAGTGGCCTACTTTAGAGAGCATAGGTCGGCCTATCATGATGACCGCAGTTGACGTCACAAGTGTGGCCTGCTATCATCGGCCGAGATGGAGCTGAGGACGAGATGCGTTGTGGCCGAGATGAATTATTTGTCAATATATGACCTTGTCGAGCTTTGGGCCGACCTGCAGGACTTAACATTTTTATACTCATATCCTACCATTGACTATTGTTGACTAACAGGTGGTATTTTTTGGTTCATCACAAAGCAAACAGATCTACACTATGAAACATACTTTTTCTTTGTTTTACTCTCATTGAAATTAGTTTTAAAACAAGATTATATGTTGTCTGATTTCAAGGAATATAATGTAATTATTATTAAGTGATCAACCTCATCGAAATAGCCACCGAATAGGTTTTGTGACATATTCGTTTACCTTCACAACAATAGGTGAACCAAATATATATCACCCCGTCTCTAATTATATTTTTATTTTTTATTTTTTATTTCAAATGGAAATAGTATCATGGAAATGTTCATCCACAATGGATGTGATTAAGAAAAATTAAGGAATAGACCCATTGGTGGAATGGGAGGAAAAGGCATATTGCGGAGTTTGTTGAGCGTTGTCTTGTGTGTCTACAAGTAAAAGTAGAGCATTAGTGACTCGGCGGTTTATTGCAACCTCTAGAGATTCTCAAGTGTAAGTGGAAGCATATCACGATGAATTTCGTTATTGGACATCCTAGACTCGCAGCGGGAAAGGTACAATTTGGGTGATCGTTTATCGACTTAGTAAGTCAACACATTTTCTACCTGTGTCGATCAAGACGTTGAGTAGTGAAGTTGGTGGACATATATATGGATGATGTTGTGATCTTACATGTGACGCCAATCAGTATTGTTTGTGATAGAGATCCGTGCTTCACATCACGATTCTGGAAGGCATATCAGTGTGCTGTGGGTGCTGAAATCTGAATGAGCACAGATTTTCTTACGTAGATAGATGGGCAGTCGGAGCAAACCATACAGACTTTGGAGGACATGTTACGTTCTTGGGCTTTAGGATACAAGGTAAGTGGGATTAGTGCGTGAAGCAAATGAGTTCTCATATAATAACAGTTACCACAGTTCGTAAGTGTCGATCTTTGCTCTACTGGGATGAAGTCGGAGAGAGAGCCATCATGGGTCTAGAATTGGTAGAGAAGACCTTAGATAAGGTCAATGAGTTGGACAGACTCCAAGAGACGACTGATAGAGTTTGAGGTTCGAGAAAAATTCTACTTGAGGATTTCTCCTAGGAAGGGTGTGATGAGATTCCGTATTAAAGCGAAGCTGAGCCCTCGGTTTATCTGTCTATACGATATATTAGAGAGAGTCAGAGCAGTCTCATATCGGTTAGCGTTACCCCCTACATTGTCGCAGGTACATGACGTGTTCCATGTATCACAGTTGTGACGTTATGCACATGATCCAAGCCACATCCTAGAGCAGAAGCCATTGACAAGTCGAGATGATGCTACATATGAGGAGGTACCAATATGTGTTAAGGACCGAAAGAAGCAAATATTGAGGAAGAGGTCGATTTCGTTCGTAAATGTGCAATGGAGTAATCATTCCAAACGAGAAGCGACTTAGGAGCCAGAGCAGCAGGTGACGAAGCAATATCCTGAGCTCTTCGCTAAAGGTACGTAAGTTTCGAAGACGAAACTTTAATAGTGGGGAGAGAATGTTATGCCCTGAATTTTTCATTTTGTCAAAATGTATTAAATATCGTATTTTAGTAATGTGGATATATGCTTGTGTGATAAGTTCTTTGGTATATCGATAAACTAGTGAATTCGATAACAAATGCTTTCGAACATACGATTAAATTTAAATAAGATTAGTCGGTAAAAACTTAAGTTATATAGCTAAACTAATAACTTTTTTTCATTCACAATGGATGTGATGAATTTTGTGAGTCCTGCTTGAAGAAATTTTACAGTATCCACCTGATGATCAGAAGTTAATAACAAAAACCTCACCTGTCAGTTGGCACAGTCACAGATCTCTACGGTATTGGATTTATTGTTAAGATGTTGTTTGTATTTGTTAGTATAAGTTTGTTGAGATTGTATTTGTTAGGATAAGTTTGTTGAGGATATCCCTCATTTATGGTCACAAACTTGTATATTAACCACATGATTGGTTGTAGTAAAAGTGTGAAGAAATACTACATTGTTTCCAATTCTTTATTCATGATATCTAAATAAGAGATCCTTTTCTATTTTACCAACAAACCCAATCGCTGACGCATAAATAAAAAGTGAGGGATCAGCAGCAAACTGACAGTAGTGATAGCGGAGGTAAATTTGGAATACCAATTACAAGAAGTTTGACGTAGACCGTATAAAGATTTATGTAATTTGCGCACACAGGTCTCCCCTTACGAGCAAAACCTTGGGGAATCCGCATGCATACATCCTCCTCAAGATCCCCATGAAGGAATGTATTATTGACTTCTAATTGATGCAAATGCCATTGTCGAGCAATAGCGACGGCAATCAGACATCGAACAGTAACTAACTTAGCAACTGGAGCAAAGGTTTCAGGAAAAACAACACCTTCAGTCTTTGTATAACCACGAGCAACCAAACGAGCTTTATAGCACTCAATCGTACAATCAGGATGTTATTTGACTTTATAGACCCATTTGGAGTCAATAGCCCATTTGTCCGGAGGCAAGGGAACAAGGGACCAATTATGATTGGCTTCCAAAGTATCAATTTCTCTCTGCATGGCATTGCGCCAATGAGAATGTCGAATTGCCTGATGAAAAGAAGAAGGCTCATATGTGGCTGAGATGGCTGCTAGGAAACCGTGATGGGTCTGAGATAATTTAGAATAAGAAAGAAAGTGTGATAAAGGAAATACCGTAGAGTTAGCTGAAGGAGGAGAGTGCAACGATGGCTCAAGTGATGGCGGAAAAGCAACCTCAAAGTCAGCCAAGGGACGGGGAAGATGCAGGGAACGCACGTTGCGGGAAGGTGGAGGTGCAGGAGCATCCACTTTGGGCGAGTCCAAAGAGGCAGGAAGCACAGCATCATCCCAACAGGAGACAGTGGTGGATGGCAACGAAGATGGACATAGGTCGACAGAAGACAAATGTCTAAAAAGAAGATGTGCTCTTCAAAATGAACATTAGACAAGTCAAACACTTTATAACCCTTTTGTCGCTGAGGATAACCAAGGAAAATGCCCAGAGTCAAGCATGGGGAAAACTTATCGCGATGACCGAGAGACTGATAGCAAACAACCAAAGACATGCAAATGGGAATGAGAAGGTAGGTGACCCATTAATACTTCATATGTATTTTTATTGTCAAGGACAGACAAAGGCATGCGATTAATAAGATAAGTAGCAGTGAGGACACATTCCCCCCAGAACTTAATAGGTAAGCGAGCTTGAAACCGAATGACACGAGCTACTTCAAGGATGTAACGATTCTTACGTTCTACTACTGGGTATGTTATCTTTCTTGTGTCCTCTCTTATCTCGTGGCACTCTAAGAAACAACTCGTTGTTTCTTGTTTCTCTGCTGAAGCAGAATATCGCGCCATGGCACATGCATCCAGCGAAATTGCTTAGCTTTGCTGGTTACTTGAAAACGTGTGTGTCCCACTTAGCGCGCCTGTCCCGCTCTGTTGCGAAAAATAAGCCGCCTTACACATTGTTGCCAACCCCGTTTTCCATGAGCGCACTAAATACATCAGGATTGATTGTCATTTTGTTCGTCAACATTACCTATCCAAGACTGTGCTCCCCATAATGTCACCTTGGATTCTCAATTGGTCAATATGTTCACCAAGGTTTTGGGTCCTGATCGCTTTCATCATTTACGCAAGTTGGGCATTCTTGACATCCATGCTCTAACTTGAGGGGGAGTATTGGATTTATTTATTTTGGTTAAAATGCAAATTATATTAACCATGAACGAGGCATCATGAGGGGGATGCATCCCATAAAATCCATTAAACATACAACAATAAAAAATGTGCAACTCAAGAATTGAGTGTGTTCAGGACCCTGAACATATGCGCTTGAAGTTTATGCGATACATCCCCAACCACTAGCGTGGTGCCCTCAAAAAATAACTTGTTTCTGCAATGCCAAACCATATAAACTGCGGCAGCCAAGCTGATTTGATACCCTTTAACCTGATTGTGTTTCCTCTAAAATTCCTATTACCCCAAGCAAGTATCTTGGGCAGGCTGATTAATGATTGAGGCAACCTGAAAAGGACTTGTAGTGCTTCCTAAATTGGGCTGACTGTTGGGCACATGAAAAATAGATGCTTTACTGTTTCATCATAGGGCGAAAAGGCAAGTGTTATCCGAGATGAAAGGCATATTACTCTTAGTATCCAATTTCATGGAAACAGCCAGCCAGAAGATGAAGGCATGATTATGAGTAATGGATGAATCCCACACTAGGGAGTGCTAAGGGACCTTAGAAATAGAGTACCTATAATATTATATGATGCAATGGCCCTTAGTTTCTGCCCAGATGCCCAAGAATCCACTAATGACTGTGCATGCTGTATTTTTCCTTGCCTAGCGATCAACTCATATCTGATGTTAAGAAGTGCCTTGATGAGTGGAGAATGCAGCTTAGTAATAGGTTGGGACCATAAATCAAGCTCCATTTTGTATCTTGTATTTATCCATTTCACCCATATTAGATCTTTCTTGAGATGTAGGTCCCAAAGATTCTTGACCAATAATGCTTTGTTCTAAGCTTTTAATTGCAAGATTCCCAAGCCACCTTCAGATTTTGGAAGACAAATTTGTTTCGAACATACCTTTGCCTTTCTATTCCCAGTTATGCAACTGGCCCAGAGAAAATGAATGCAAATACGATTTACCTGATCTATAACTTACATAGGGACATGTAAGGCATTGAGCAAAAAACAGTGTAGTCCTTTTGGAATTGATTTGATGAGAACTACCCTGTCAGCATATGAGAGATGTGTATTCTTCCAAAGGTTACAGATTGCACTAGTTTGTTGAGATAGGCAGAATAATGAGAAAATTGTAATTTGTGGCCTATCACTGGTAGCCCAAGGTAACTGAAGGGCATAGTGCCAGGGGAAAAAGCAGGACGTGAGATGCCATTAGCTACGTTATTGCCCAAACCAGCATTGAAGAACTTAAGACTTTGTGGCATTGATCTTGAGCCCTGAGATGTCACTAAAACCCTTTAATTTGTCCATCAGCTTCATTACATAAGTAGCATCCCCTGGCAAAAAAAAGCATCAAGTCATCAGCAAAGCTTAATGGGTGATTTTCTGACCCTGACACTTAGGATGGAAGTTGAAATCTTGATCAAACTCTAGTTGATTTAGGGACCTAGACAAATATTCCAAGCCAATAACAAACAAGTATGGGGACAGTAGTAACCATGTCTAAGACCACGCCTTCCTTGAAGAAAGCCAGAAGGAGACCCATTGATGGAGATTGAATATGAGGTGGATTTATTGTTGAGATGTTGTTTGAAGTTGTTGGGATAAGTTTGTTGAGATTGTATTTGTTGGGATTGTATTTGTTAGGATAAGTTTGTTGAGGATATTGCTCATTTATTGTTACAAAATTGTAGATTAACCATATGATTGGTGATAGTAAAAGTGTGAAAAAATACTACATTGTTTCTAATTCTTTACACGGTACGTGAAATATACTGACACCAAACACATTGAACAAACAGACCAAGAAACACGCTGATGAAACATTTGAAGTATTACAATGTTTTACAACGGGAAGGAAAAAACCTATTGCTGTGAAAAATTGAATCAAGCAATCGAAAGATAAAGCAGAGAATGAAAAAGAGGAAGATAAGCCAGAGAAAGAAACAAAAGCACAGCGAGGAATTGATGCTTCAAAGATTAACCGTCTGAGAACGGGTCAATGATCAACCCGTTTTTGTACAGCAGTTATAACAGAAAATAAACACAAAATTACTAAACTACCCTCATTATCAAAACGCTACAATACATGAACTAAGGGCAAAAGTGTCTTTCATTCCAATTTAAAAAACTCCCGTGCGTCTTCTTCTTCTCCAACCTCCTTCTTCCTCACTTAACCTATACAACACCTTCCACTCCTGTGATCCATCCACGCAGCCTGGTCAACAATCAATCCTAATCTCGGATTGTAGTATTAATCCAACATACAGAAATTATCCTGAACCACTTGTCACAGATTGTGCTTGTTTGTTGTCTTCTGCACTTCTTCCTTTAACAGCAGCTTGCTGGTGAAGGCCTCCTTCAACACCCACCTCAATCCTGGCTGAGAAAACAGATTGCAAACCCCTAAAGCCTCAGTCAGGATGCTTAATATGTGTGAATCTAATGCCTTGGTGAAAATATCAGCAACCTGCAATCTAGTATTAATAGGCATAGGCCAGATAGTACCTTATTGGTACTTGTCTCTTACAATGTGGCAATCAATTTCTATGTATTTGGTTCTCTTATGAAACACTGGATTTTCCACAATATAAATGGCACTCCTATTATCACAAAATTGATCAACTTGCTTACTATGATCAACCTGCAAATCCTTCAACAAATAGAGTATCCATTGCACCTCACAAGTGGCTAAGGCAATAACTCTATATTCCACTTCTGATGAAGACTTGAAGACTGTAGTTTGCTTCTTAGCCTTTCAAGATATCAATTAATTTCCAAGAAATACAAAGTATCCTGTTACTGATTTCCTTGTCTCTTAGCATCCTCCCAAATCTGAGTCTAAAAAGGCTGTCATCTTCGAATAACATGTACTTAGATAGCAAAGTACTTGCCCTGGTGTGCCTTTTAGGTATTTCAACACTCTCTGTGCTGTCTTGAGCTGTAAGCTAGTAGGAACATCAAGAAACTGGCTGAGTTGTTGTACAACATAGGTAATATCTGGTCTGGTAATAGTCAGGTATAACAGTTTCCCAATCATTCTTCTATATCAAGATACATCTTCTATGAACTCTGTATCATTATATGTCAACTTCAGGTTTTGCTCCATGGGGCTCTTGGCAGGATTTGAGGCAAGGGTTCCAGTTTCTTGTAGCAGCTCCAACGTGTACTTCCTTTGGCATAACACAATCCCTCCCTGAGACCTGACCACTTCTAAGACAAAAAAATACTTGAGAGAGACAAGGTCCATAATATGAAAGACCTAATGCGAAGAAGCCTATAGAGCTTGAATTTCAGAGGGAGAATCACTAGCCACTAAGATGTCATCTACATAAACCAGAAGAACAAGGAATGTGCCTGCAGTTTCTTTGGTGATGGATTGTTTGTAGCCACTAGATAAGAGAAACTGAGTGAGTTTCTCGTTCCATTGCCTACTAGCTTGCTTCAAACTATGCAAGGACATGGTGAGCTTATATACTGTACCAGGAGCGGAAGATGATACACCCTCAGGCAGGGTCATATAGATTTCCTGATGCAAATCACTGTGAAGAAAGGCATTATTGACATCAAACTGATGAAGATGCCAGTTTCTAAGGGAAGCTAATGCAATGATGAGACTGACATTTGTCATTTTGGCAACAAGAAAGAAGGTATCGTTGTAATCAATCCCAGCTTGTTGAGTGTATCTCTTAGCCACCAACCTAGCCTTATACCGTTTAATGCTTTCATCTACCTTCTTTTTTATTTTGTATACCCACTTGCATCCAATTGGTCTTTTACCTGCAGGTAACTGGACCAAACTCCAAGTATCATTAGCCTCCAAGGCTGCTAACTCAGCTGCATAGCTTGCTGCCAGTGAGCTGACTGTGCTGCTTGATGATAGGTTGTAGGTTCTTGCTGCAAACTAATGTTAAGCACATAGTTTTTGTATATTTGTGTTAACTGACGTAATGAGTAATGAGATTGAAGAGGATACTTAGGAGCAGATATTCTTGGAATTTCAGTGGTCTTGCAACCGTGAGTATGTGCTGGTATTTGCTTTCCACCACACCATTCTGTTGTGGTGTGTATACACAACTTATCTGATGAATCATGGCATGCTTCACATAAAACTCAGGCATATTAATCTCCTGACCATTATCTGCTCTAAGGACTTTAATGGTTTTTCCAAATTGAGTGGTAGCAAACTGAGAGAAGTTTTGTAATAAACTTCTAACTTCACATTTTGATTACAACAAGCAGACCCAGACATATCTACTGTAATCATCTACAATTGTAAGGTAGAATCTTTGGGCATACAGTGTGGGGTGCCTACAAACATCAACATGGACAAGATCAAAAGGATTTTTACAAACTAAAAAGGAAACAGGAAAGGGTGCTTTCTGAGCTTGCCTAAGGGACCTATGAAACAGGGAATGGAGAGTTCTTGTGCTGACACTGAAGCATCATGCTTTTGGATTTTCTTTATTGTGGGAATTGAGGCATGCCTCAACCTGCAATGCCATAATACACTAGCTTTGTCATACACTTTTGTAGTAAGACAAGTTGGCACAGCACTCAAGACTGCAGTCCCTTGTAGGTAGTATGAGCCATGGAACAATTTAGATAAACCAATCATCCTCTTGGACAATTGACCCTTTATCAAACAAGTGTCACAGTGAACCTGAATAAGTAAGCTAGGATTAGAAGTGAGCTTACTAAGTGCTAAAAGTTTGAAGGCAAAAACTGGAACATACAAGACATCTTTGAGAATCAGATAGCAATTAACAACAACTGTGCCAATATGTGTTGCTGAAACTATCATCTTGGTAGGCAATTTAATAGAGATGCGGTTTATAGGTCTATAAGAAGAAAATAAGGAGAGGTTTGATGCAATATGATATGTTGTACCAGAATCCGAAATCCATGTGTTTAAAACATTAGTAGGAGTGTTACCTGCCAACTTACCAGTCTGAGCAGACATGACAGCATCCTGAACAGCAGGCCTCACTCCTTCCTCTGAACCCTCTTCTTGCTTGCTAAACCACTTCAGCAATTTATGATTTTGATGAGGAGTTAACAACAATGACTGAACACTCCTTTCAATCTGACTTATCTCAGGTTCTACTTCAACCACCTCAGACATATTAATTCTAGGTTTAGATGGAGTAAACCCAAGGGGTACCTGTGCTTGTTATAGCATCTGTCAACAGTATGTCCTAACATACCACAATGAGTACATTGATAACGTCTGTTATCCCCTTGAGAGTACATACCGTTACCTCTTTTATATCCAGCCGTCTGTTGCCTTTTCACATAAGCATTGGCAATCAAACCTTCTGGATTTTCAACACCATCACTCATTAAGCAGCATTACCATCAAGAACAACCACAGAAGACTCGGACATAACTTTTCTCTCAAATTTTAAAGTCATTGAAAAGGCAGTATTCATATCAGGTAGGGGTGTCATCACAAACACCTGTGATTTAACAGGATCAAAATTATCATTCAATCCTTTTACAAACTTATTGACATAGTCACTCTCAACAAACTTCTTCATCTCTATAGTTACATTGCACCTACAACCTCTGCAATTACAGGTAGGCAGAGGTCTTAAAACCATAAGTTCTTCCCAAACTACTTTCATCTTTGTGAAGTAATCAGTCACAGACAAGGTATCCTGCTCTATGCAGTAGAAATTTTCAAGTAATTTAGAGAGTCTAAATGGATCCGTACTACCATACCTTAGAGTCAAATCATTCCACATATCAACAGCACTATTATACCACATAATACTTTGCGTAATAAATTGAGAAACAGAATTCATTATCCAAGATTGTACCATAGAATTTACTTGCCTCCATATAGGATATAATGGATCAGTCTCCAATGGTTTTGGAATTGTGCCGTCAATGAAGCTTATTTTATTCTTCACTAACAACACCTTCTGAAGGTATGGCTCCAGGTATGGAAGTTGTGAGTGCTTAACGGAGGCTGAGCCAACACAGTCGAAGGATTGTCACCAGAATACAGATAGAAAGGATTCTACAATGTGTTCTATAAAGTTTGATTCTGATTTGTTTTTGTTCCAAACATTATATTCTGTGAGTTACTCTCCACGGGTGTACCTCGATTATTGCTTGGGGAAGCCATTACAGAAGCAATTCAAAATTAACAAAAACAAGGATACAGTCACATTATATTCTCAAGCCAGATCAATGATGATCACAACAAGGCTATGATACTATGTCAAAAACTGAATCAAGCAATCGAACGATAACGCAGAGAATGAAAAAGAGGAAGAAAAACCAGAGAGGAATTGATGCTTCAAAGATTAACTGTCTGAGAACGGATCAATGCTCAACCCGTTTTTGTACATCAGTTATAACAGAAAAAGACACAAAATTACTAAACTACCCTTATTATCAAAACGCTCAATACATGAATTAAGGGCAAACGTGTCTTTTCGCTCCTATTTAAAAAACTCCTGCGCGTCTCCTTCTTCTCCAACCTTCTTCTTCCTCACTTCACCTGCGCAACACCTTCCACTCCCGTGATCCATCCACGCAGCCTGGTCAACAATGAATCCTAACCTCTGATTGCAGTATTAATCCAACGTACATAAATTATCCTGAACTATCTGTCACGGATTGTGCTTGTTTGTTGTCTTCTGCACTTCTTTCTTCAACAGCATCTTGCTGGTGAAGTCCTCCTTCAACAATTGCCACCGCCCCTCCCCCGGGTTTTGGACAAACTAAGGATGCGGATAAAAACGACTGGCAGTTGTCCCCTCAGAAGCTGATGTATCAGCTTCCTAGCTTATTTTATAAATGCTGGATTCTTTTAAGGCCTTTTGGCTCCTAAACTTTTTCTATAAATTAAGTGCAAAACTAAGTAGACACTCGCCTCAAGATTCAAAGCTTTCTCATTGTGAAAAAGAAATGACCATCATCACTTTCATGTTCGTCTTTTGCGTCATCAGCTGTGGTTAGTTTTCTTATGTAGACTATGGATTGCAGAATTCTTTTGAATCCAATATTGCCAAACTATTCCGTTTCTATCCAATTTTTCATCTTCCTAACTTTATTTCAAGGATATTCTTAAACGTAATTTTCTCTTGAGATATTGTAGCTATCGGCATGGATGCAGCTCCGACTTTACGCACACAGGAGGCTGATCAAATAACTTCAACAGGCAAAGCTGTTGACGATACTGCGGCGAAAATAGTGCCCATGGCCATCAAAGCAGGTACTTTAACGGATTTTTAGCAGCTTGCACAGAAATGTTTAACGTTCATAATTTCATATTTACACTGCATAGAGAAGAGGGTTAGCTCATTTTCTTCCTCCTTCCGTCATGTGCTTGTTTATTATTTTTGTCTCATTAGAAGCAAACTCTCTCCCTTGGAACAAAGGTATTGTTTGCCGGTCACTTACCCTTCTCACCCTAGCGATAGCTGGATAATGATGACGATGATGAGTATGACGACTTGTTTATATTCAAACTGTCTGTATTACTTAATGATGAAGAATGGTCGGATTGACGAGGTTGGGGAGCCAAGAAAACTGCTTGGATCCCTAATTCCTTCAACCAAATTGAAGCTGCTTGATGATCTTCCACATCCTTGTGCCGACGATATCTGTTACAATTCAGTTAACGATTGCAACTCACCTTGCATATGCGATCTCTATACCACTGGATCATGCTATGTCCCATAAGACCCCTTTGGATGTACCCGAAACAGATCATCATCACGCCAACTTCTCTCGTCTAATTTCACTTTTATATTCTGAGTAATTTGTTTTCAAACGGTCGATTACTAGCCTAGATCAGGCGGTAGTATGCTTGTCCTATTTCCGTAACATTAAATGTTCAAACGGTGAATCAATCTTGGGTTCAGTTGAATAAGATGCATCTTTTTTATGTCCTCGTTTCTTCACGATAATCGTGATTGATGTAAATTTTGAGTGACAATCCAAGTCTATTTATTTTTTCTATTTTTCTCTTTTTATGTCTTTTCTATATATATTTTGTCAACGCCTGTGACTTAAACCAAGCCGAGTCCGTACTCAGTAGTTTCTTGTCCAACAACTTAACCATTTCATTCAATGTTCCAACTTAACCATTTCATTAAATGTTCTCACAATTCTCCACGATACAAACAAATAAAACGTATACTAGATCTTTTATGAGTTAGCTACAACTTCAAAAACTAAATTAGGTAACGTTTCTCTTACATTAGATACTTCTTATGTTGATGCTTTCCTCAAGATCATTGGACCATTACACTTGTGCTGATAACGAGACATGGTGATTGCACACCTCCATGTGTTGGAATATGAAATGTTTTGAAGAAGTTAAAAGATGTTTTAAAAGAGTTAAAAAGGAATTTCACAATTGGGATTTGAAACAAAATGAGAAAAACACACTATGAAACATCAATCTCTCACATGGATCGATTGATATATATATCAGTCTCTTTAGGAGAGACATGGATCGATCCATGTTGGAAAGGTTCAAAGTCGGAACCTTATTGTCTAACATCGATCTCTCAAGGAGGGAGATAACGATCGATCGATGTCACATTAGTGTTTAAGTTAGAGAAATCGATCGATCGATGTAGTGAAGGTTCAGAGTTGGAACCTTACTGGAGGACATCGATCTCTCAGCTTTGGAACATCGATCGATCGATGTGCACATTAGTCTCTCAAGATAGAGACGTCGATAGATCGATGTATGGCAGATTCAAAACTAGAACCTCGCTGGAGGACATCGATCTCTCAACGCAGACACATCGATCCATCGATATCATCCAGAATTCAAATTTTTATGACCGTTGGAACAAAATCCAAGGGAGCTTCATGGTATTTCTGTTTCCAATCTTGCTCAAATTTCTTGTGGACTTTTCACTAAAATTAAACACATACTTCCTTGACTATTATATCCATGTCTAAGATTCTCTAGGGTGGTTTTAGAGGATCAAATCAATTGATAGAGTGGCTAAAGACTTTTTTCAAATTGTGAAGGCTTGAAATTTACTCGAAGACTTGGTAAAGGATCCAAAAACGTGTATTACACCTCCTATAAATTGAAGAAGCTCAGATGAGGCTTTCATACACTTTTATCCTATTCAAGCTTTATTCTTCATTGTTGTAAATTTCGCTCATTTGTGTAAAGTTTTTTAACGCTTGTTAAGCTCTTATTTGTTCTTCATTGTTGTAAATTGAGAGTTTGTAAGTCTAACACAAAAGAGACCAAAAATATTTGATCTCTTGCTTGTGTCTAGACTAGTGAGAATGTGTAAACCCCACTATTTCCTAAAACCCACTGTGAGAAATTTCTCTCAAAGAACTTTGTTGAAGTTGTGAGGTAGCAAGAAGTTGTTCTTGTTTAGAGCTGAAGATGTTATGGTTGCACAAAATTGTTTTGTGCAAGAAGTTGTGTTGTGGTTCGTATACTAAGGTGTTAGTGTAAGTATTGCCGTGGTTGTTCTTATTAAGAATAATAAGAAGAGTAGTTGTTGAAAATCCACTTTGGAAATAAAGTAGTTGTAGAATAGAATCATTTACAATTTTAACCACTCTATATCAGGTTTACTCATTCATTTTCTCTCATCTCCCATTTTTTTCTTTGATTTGTTTTTCATTGAGTTGAAGATAGCCAAAAACAAGAAAGTTCTTCAAAATCATCCAGCAATCTATTCACCCCTTCTAAAGTGATTGTCACGGATCTAACACCATGCTCACGCGGTTTTTGTAACACTAAAATCTGCTATGTAGGCAATTGTATTGAAAGAACTTGTAGCCATAGTTTTGTTGAACCATGTATTTGCGACGACCGTAACCTTTATGACAAAGGTTACATTTTTCATGGAGTCGCCAATTTACTAAAGTTGTTTTATCTCTCTCCCCCCACCCCTTCTTTTGTGCATATATAGGGAATCAAAGATGGTGACTTGAACCTTGTTTCTCAACAAAAATTGCGATGGTTTTTACCGTTCGATTTACTTAAAAAATCCCCATCTTTTGGTTAGATTTGGCTTTTCAAATAATGTTTTGGCCTCATGTAAGATGTTTCCAATACTATATGTATCTTCGGATGATATAGCTGATGATGGTTTATTAGTGAAATCAAATTTACCTTCAACAAAAAAAAAAAAAAAAGAAGCAGAGTAATTGATCAAGGTCCATCAACCTTCCAACGCTTTTTAAGCCTTTTTCTTACATATGGAAGAAAGTTCAACACACTCATATATATATTTCAATTTTGAAGATGCTGCTGTACTACATTAAAGTTCCACCATAAATGCATTTTCATGTAACAGCACCCTGAGCTGTTAGCCTTCAAAAGTCCACTTTGTTGCTTTATTTTATTTTATTTTTTTAATAAAAAATAGAACGAATATTTTATTTGTAATTTAAATTGTCATTATATGTCAAGCAATTATCTTTGTCCTAGTAATTAGCTTATTGGAAATATATAGTTAACCTACTCTGTTATTTCAAGAAATGACAATTATGACTTGATAAGACTAAGTCGAGTAAATAAATATTATTCGCTTAAGATAGGTCAAAAATATTCTCATTCGCTTGACGGCAAGCAGAGCTTTACCAAATAATCCAAATACTATGATACAAAGTAGGGAAATAGAGTTGACTGTTAGAACATGTTGAGTTTTGATGATTTGCACAACTTTGGCACATTGAACAACCCATTAGGCGCTTCATGTTAGTTGTTTGAAGTCAGTATACTTCGAACGCCTACATTAGGCGCTTAATGTACCTTGGTGGAGTCCAGTACACTTCGAACGCCTAGATTAGGCGCCTTATGTGAAGTGTCTGGATCTGCGAACACTTCGAACGCCTAGATTAGGCGCTTCATGTGTGTGTTTGTAAAACAGGACCCTTTGAACACCTGATTAGGCGCTTTATGTGACCTGTTGAAAAGTGCGAACACTTTGAACGCCTCTTTAGGCGCTTTATGCAGTCCACGATGCCAAAAGTACTTTTCCCCTGGCTGGGCACGTACTCCTAAGTACTTTCTCTGAGTAAAAGTCAGAGTTAGTTCGAACAAGCATGAAGTGCCACATTAAGCGCTTCATGTGACTTCGAACGCCTTAAGAAGCCCACATTAGGCGCTTGATGTGACTTCGAACGACTGTTCATTTTCACATCAAGCGCTCAATGTCACATCGAACGCCTGTGCTTTTGCACATTAGGCGCTTCATGTGACCAACGTTACAAAGGTCTTGAACTTCACTTTTTAACATCAGTTGACTCTCTGTACCCTCTCTTTTTAGTGTCTTTTTTGCAGGCTCCTCTCTGTTGAAGATTTTCAGGTTTCCTTTCTTGGCATTCAATTTGAAATCTCTCCAAGAATGTTGCTACATGCCAAAGGGAGATCTCCAATGATGAGGACTCACCAACACATGATGCCAAAACCCATTAATGTCAGTGCAGAGGGTTTCAAACGGGAAGAAACTTTGAAGTTGATAAAATAGGGTTTCTTCCACATTCTTCAACAACTTTCTACTCTTCAAGCTCTCAAGTTCTCTCAAGCTCAAGCTCTCAAAATATTTGTAATCTTTGTATATCTTTATTTTATTGTTGAGAGTGATTATTGTAAGAAGAAGAGTCTTCTTCTTGGTGAGATTATTCTGTGAGAGATTGGGTAGATTGTTGGTCAAGGAGCAAGGGTGCTCTTTGTTTAAGTTTTCTAGACTTTGAAGGGTTAGTTGATAGTGTGTGGTGCACTATTCTCCCTACAAGATTTCTTTGAGGGCAAAGAAGATCTTTGGAGGCTAGACTTCAAAGGGTTAGAATTCTTGGTTGTGGTCTAGGCAAGGGGCCTAGTTTTTGTATTTTCTTGATTTTGTTTTGATTGTTGTTTCCCCCAAAAGAAATAACAATCCCCATTTCAAAATCCTTCTTGTGAAACACCAAGAAGGTAGAGGAGTAGAGTCATTCGACTTGAACCTCTATACATACTTGTGTTCTTTACTTTCTTTCAAGTCTTTACTCTTTCTAAAGAACACACCCAAGTATTGGTTGCACTCGAAAACGAAAAATAGCCATAAAATATCCATACTTGGTGAACACACTATTCAACCCCCCTTCTAGTGTGTTCTAAGGGACCTAACAATTGGTATCAGAGCCACATCTTGTTTATTTGAGTCCAAATACAAGATTTGATCATTTCTAGTATGGATCCCTTTGTTTTTGATGACTTGGGTTCTCCTAGTGCTGAAACCTCCAGAAGAAGGAGGCAGGAAACCCTATTCCCTTCTATCTCAAATGTCCACGTTAAAGTTCCCATGTTTGACCCTTTAAACTACCCACTGTGGAAGTCAAACATGGAAACGTACTTGCGTTCTTGTTCTCACAGAATATGGGTTGAGGTCTCAAAAGGATCTATGATTCCCATTGATATTGATGATCCTACTCCTGAAGAGGAGTTCCAGTTGGCCATAAATAGCAAAGCTCTTGCTATTTTAAATAGCTCTCTTTCCACAAATGAGAGAGCTCAGATTCAAGGTGTCCAATCCGCACATGAGGCTTGGACAAAGCTTGAGATGATCCACGAAGGAACATCTCAAGTAAGAAAGGCCAAAAGGAGACAGTTGATAAAACAATTTTACAACTTCACTGTCCCCAAAGGTGAAAAGATTGAAGAGTCCATCCAAAGATTCACCAAACTTGTCAACCTTCTCAAAGCGGTTGGCAAGAAGATAGAACAAGAAGATTTAAATCATTGCTTCCTAAACAGTTTAGGAAGAGAATGGAAAGCGAAAGTGACGGCCATTGAGGAGTCCAAGGATCTTGAAACAATCACCTTGGACGAGTTATACGGGAATCTCATTACTTATGAGATTCATTTGGATGCACAAGAAAAGAATGATCCTATTCGCCAATCTTCAAAGGCGTTGGTCGTAGAGTCGGAGGACTCGGATGATGAAGTCGGACTTCTTGTCAAAAGATTCCGACGTATTGCGAGAAAAAATGGTGACGAAGCAAGGAGATTCGTCAAGAAAAGATATCCCAAGGACAAAGTGAAGGACCAAGAGAATAAATGTTACAAATGTGGGAAGCTTGGTCACTTCATGAAGGATTGTCGGGTGAAGGAGCCGCAACTCAAAGACAAGAAGGCCATCTACCAAAAGAAGAAGGCCTTGCAAGCGGAGGTAGCCCATTGGGAGAGCCTTCTTTCCGGGTCCGAAAGCGACAATGGCGATAGAGATGATCTTGCACTCACGGGGGTGGTGGAAGATGATCTTGACAAGGAATTCTTTGCACTAATGGCCATCGACGATGACAAGGAGGTATGCACTATTTCATCTCACTATAAAGTTATTGATGAACGAGAAGATTTAATACAAGAAAATGATCTCCTTGATTTAAAATATCAACGTGTCAAGAAAGAGTTTAGAGCATGCATAAATGAGTATAATGACACGTTAGAAAATCACATTGCATTGCAACTTGAGTATGATATATTTTTAACTATGCATGTGATTGCACTTGAAGAGAAACATGATTTGATGAAATCATGTGCTCAAGCCCTTGAGGATAAGAAAAATGAATCAAGGGTAAGTGCTAAAAAGGTAGAGATCAAAGATGCATCTAGGCCAAGCATGAAAGTCAAACCTAGTGCCATGTATGCATCTAAGAAGGGAAATAAAAAGGAACAAGCACAAGTGATCAAAGAGTCTAAAACCTCCTTGAAGAAGCAAAGGCACATGCCTAAACAAAAGGCTAATGCACCAAAGGTGTCACAACCTTTGGTTCATGTTGTGAAACAAAAACCTTCTTCAATTCCAAAGAAGGTGGTTCCTAAGAAGGAAACACGACATGTGCCAATGCACAAACATTCGCACAAGCATGCACCATCACACAAGCATACTCCTACATGTTTTATTGCAATAGGAAAGGTCATGTAGAAAGAGTATGTAGAGCTAAGAATAATAAGAATCTTGTGTGGGTGCCAAAAGGTGATGTGAAGGTAACTAACCTTCAAGGACCCAAAGCAAAAAGGGTACCAACTTCATATGGTTCTTTTGTAGGCCCTAGCACCCAATGGAGAAAGCGAAGACAAGATGGTCAAATGGGTCGTGGACAGTGGGTGTTCCAACCATATGACGGGAGACAAACGTCTCTTCCATAGACTCACTATGCAAGACGGAGGAGTTGTCCACTTTAGCGGTAGCAAAGGCCAAATCAAAGGACATGGTATTGTGGGGTAACGATTCCTTCTTTCTTAGTGATGTCTCATATGTTGTAGGTCTTAAGTTTAACTTGATAAGTGTCAGTCAAATTTGTGATGCTAACTATGAGGTTACGTTTTTGAAAACAAAGTGTGTTGTGAAAAAGGAAGAAAAGATTTTATTTGAGGCTTTGCGTTTCAAAAATATTTACAAGGTTAGCATCAATGATTTGGTTTCTCAAAATGTGTCTTGTCTAGTTGCTAAGAATGATTTGACGCAACTATGGCATAGACGTCTCGGACATGTATGTTTCAAAACATTTAAATTTATTTGCGAAAATGATAAAGTCCGAGGCCTTCCAAAAATGAGTTTTGAAAACAATGACTTATGTGACACTTGTCAAAAGGCGAAACTTGTGAAAACAAGTTTCAAACCCAAGACAAATATTTCCACCTCCAAGCCCCTACAATTGCTTCATATGGACTTGTATGGGGTTGTTGGAACAAGAAGCTTGGGTGGCAAACATTACACCTTCGTGGTAGTAGATGACTATACTCGTTATACGTGGGTGATGTTTCTTGCTAAGAAAAGTGATGCATGTAGTGAGTTCATAAGTCTAAGTAAACGATTGGAAAATCACGTGGGTGACACCATCAAAACCATCCGTAGTGATCGTGGTGGTGAGTTCGATGGTGATTTCGAAAGGTTTTGTGTATCCAAAGGATACTCTCATGACCTTTCGGCACCTAGAACTCCTCAACAAAATGATGTGGCCGAACGAAAGAATAGAACTCTACAAGAGATGTGTAGAGCAATGTTAAATGAGTTCGGTTTGCCCAAGTATTTTTGGGCCGAAGCGGTTAATGCCGCTTGCCATGTGATCAATCGTGTCTATTTGAGACCATACCTAAATGTGACTCCCTATGAGCTTTGGAATGGAAAAGTTCCCAACATTGGGTATTTCAAAGTCTTTGGTTGCAAGTGTTTTATACTTAATACCAAAGATACTTTGGACAAACTTGACCTCAAAGCAGATGAAGGTATCTTTTAGGTTATGCCTCAAATAGTAAAGCATTTCGTGTTTTCAACAAAAGGAGTCAAAAGGTGGAAGAATCAATCCATGTTAAGTTTAATGAGTCACTTAGTGATGAACCTAAACTTAATGAGGATTGTGAAGAGGATGAAGATGTGACTCCTCAAGAAGAAATTCTTGAGGATGTTCCTATGGTAGTTCCTCAACGAGAGATCGTTGATGATCATCCAAATGGAAACATCTTCGTTGACTTGAGAGTTGAACCTCTCGAAGGCACTCCTCCACCTTGTGTAAATGAACTTAGTGAGTCAAGTAAAAATGTCTCTTCTACTCATGTTGATTCACAAAATGTAAAAAATGCATCACACTTTCCGGAACATGAGGTTCATGACAATGATGAAGGTTCATCTCTTCTGGAACATGATCAAGAGGAAGTTGGAGGTGATGTATCCATCTTCCTAGATCATTTAAGCACAAAGTTCTCACCCTCAAGAGTTAGTCATAGGTGATTTAAATAGAGGTATCACCACACGAAGGCAATATAGAGAGAATGCATTTGTCTCTCTTATAGAGCCTAAAAATGTTAAAGATGCACTTCTTGATGAAAATTGGATCTTGGCTATGCAAGAAGAATTAAACCAATTTGAAAGAAGTGATGTTTGGGAGTTAGTTCCCAACCACACGATCATCCTATTATTGGTACGAAATGGGTTTTTCGTAACAAGATGAATGATCAAGGTAATGTCACTAGAAACAAGGCTAGATTAGTTGCTCAAGGATACCGTCAAGAAGAAGGTATTGATTTTGATGAGACATTTGCACCCGTAGCACGGCTTGAAGCTATTAGAATGTGTTAGCATATGCTTGTTATAGAGATTTTACACTTTACCAAATGGATGTTAAATCCGCGTTCTTGAATGGTGTTATTCAAGAGGAAGTGTATGTTGCACAACCCCCCGGGTTTGAATGTCATGATTCACCACATCATGTCTTCAAACTTAAAAGGCACTTTACGGCCTCAAACAAGCTCCAAGAGCTTGGTATGAGAGGTTAAGTACTTTTCTTCTTAATAATGGTTTTTCAAGAGGTAAAGTTGACACTACGCTGTTCATAAAAGAACAAGGTAAGAATCATTTGATTGTTCAAGTATATGTTGATGATATTATTTTTGGTGCTACTAACAATTGTCTTTGTGAGCAATTTGCTAGTCTTATGCAAGGTGAGTTCGAGATGAGCATGATGGGCGAGCTAAATTATTTCATTGGATTACAAATCAAGCAAACCAAAGATGGTGTGTACATTTCCCAAGCCAAATACACAAGAGACTTGCTCAAAAAGTACAATTTTGGTGAAGGAAGAGAGGTGAACACTCCAATGAGCACAAGTGCAAAGCTTGACAAGGATGAAAAGGGAAAACATGTCGATGGTAACCTTGTATCGTGGCATTATAGGTAGTCTACTTTACTTAACGGCTAGTAGACCCGATATTTTACATGCAGTATGCTTATGTGCTAGATTTCAAAGTGATCCTAGGGAGATGCATTTTATTGCGGTAAAACGCATCCTTAGATACCTTAGAAGTACTTTGAAATTTGGTTTATTTTATCCTAAGAATGCATGTTTTGATTTAAGAGGTTATTGTGACTCCGATTATGCGGGGAGTCTAGTTGATAGAAAGAGCACCTCCGGAACTTGTCAGTTTCTTGGAGATTGTCTCGTTCTCTTGGTACTCCAAGAAACAAAACAGTGTGTCTCTCTCTACGGCGGAATCCGAATATGTGTCGGCCGCCTCGTGTTGTGCACAATTGTTATGGATGACCAACACTTTAAATGATTATAACGTTCACTTCTCAAAGGTGCCAATTTTGTGCGATAACACGTCCGCCATAAATATTGCACAAAATCCTGTCCAACATAGTCGGACTAAGCATATCGAAGTGAGGTATCATTTCATCCGTGATTGTGTACAAAAGAACTTGGTTAGTGTAGAATTTGTTCCTACACATGACCACTTGAGGACATTTTCACGAAACCCTTACCTAGTGATGTCTTTGTATCTATAAGAAGTAGGTTGGGGTTGCTCAATATGGGTTGATAAAACCATCTTGAGTTCTGAGCATGAAAATTTCAAAAATTTTCAAGATCAGTACACATAAAGCGCTTCATCATACTCTCCTCAGGCGTTCGATGTCACATCAAGCGCCTGATGTTAAGGATGTCACTTGTTCGAAGTGACATCAGGCGCTTTATGTTCCTTTGTTAGGGCGTTCGATGTAGGATCAAGCGCTTCATCTGATTTTGTTCACTCGTTCGATGTAGCATTAAGCGCTTTATCCTCATCTCACTCTCGTTCAATGTGACATTAGGCGCTTCATCCTTACTTATGAAGTCGTTCTATGTCACAATAGGCCCTTTAACCCTATTATCACCCTGTCTTTTCGCCGCCTCTTCAGTTTTCGCGCCATTCAAGGACCATCAATTCCCTCTCTCTCTCCCACGTCTGCCTCCTCCCTCTTCCCCACGATCTGCATTTCCTTTTCCCCATTCCCTCAAACTCTTCATCTTCTACCTCTATCCTCTCTCCCACTCTCCCACTTCTCCTCTTTTTCATCTCCACCATTACTCCACAAACTCTTCCTCTTCCTCCTTTCACCCTTTAAAATCCAACTTCTTCTTCTCCCTTCTTCATCACTCCTCCTCTTACCCTGAAATCTTCAAGCCATCTCCTTCTCAAAACTTCTTTTTCAATGGCTTCTGCTGGTCCTTCCAAACGTCCAAGAACCCAAAAGAGAAAACAAACGGCTGGACAAGGAATTGTCGAGCCTCAAGAACTCATAGCCATCCGTGAAGGATTCACCAAGGAAAATTTTCCTTGGTTGAAGAAATTCGAACCCGAAATCAAGAAACCCCCACGCTCCATCGATAAAGGGGTTCATGTTTCCTATCATTCCTGTATGCTATACCAGGAATGGATCGCAAACAATCGTTTGATCATCCCTCTGAAACTGCTCAACCTTAGCAACGTTCCTGAAAAGAGCAGTGCACTTGAAATCTTTCCTCTACTAGAACATCAAGGCTGGACGTCCCTTTGGTCCAGACTTGATATGAAAAAATTCTCCCGCGAGCACACCCGGATGTTCTACTCCAACTTGTGGTCACCCCACAATCTGAGTCTCAATCATTCTCTCTAAACTCCTTCATCGATGATACTCCTCTTAGCTTCACTGTCCCTGAAATCTGTGAAGTTTTGCGTATCAGAAATGAGGGCTTGACAGATTTCTCCGTATTTGACTGGAGTTCCAAATACGGCGTCTCCGCGCAGGACGTTAAATTTGATCTGGGGTATTACCCCTCTAAGAAGACTCAGAACATGCCGTTGGTGGATCGCATTCTGCTCGCGGTTGTCACCTACTGCATCAATGGCAAGGCCACTAGAAATCCCAGCAACATGGATTTCTATGTCTCTTACCGCCTCAAGCACCTTACTCAGCTGAATCTGGCCTGGATCATCATCGAAGTCATGTTTGCGGCTCTTCGAAAGGGGTCCAAAGCTCTGCCTTTTGCCAACATCGTCACGATTTTGCTCAAATCAAAAGGCATTGCTATTAATGATGATGATTTGTCCCCAGTTGCCAAATCCGATCTTTATGATCACTATAACATCGCCCAGGCCGTTGACTCGCAGAAAAGGAAGGCCACCACTATTCGTGACGAAGATGAGGTCGAAGAAGCTCAGATGAGGCTTTCATACACTTTTATCCTATTCAAGCTTTATTCTTCATTGTTGTAAATTTCGCTCATTTGTGTAAAGTTTTTTCACGCTTGTTAAGCTCTTATTTGTTCTTCATTGTTGTAAATTGAGAGTTTGTAAGTCTAACACAAAAGAGACCATAAATATTTGATCTCTTGCTTGTGTCTAGACTAGTGAGAATGTGTAAACCCCACTATTTCCTAAAACCCACTGTGAGAAATTTCTCTCAAAGAACTTTGTTGAAGTTGTGAGTTAGCAAGAAGTTGTTCTTGTTTAGAGCTGAAGATGTTATGGTTGCACAAAATTGTTTTGTGCAAGAAGTTGTGTTGTGGTTCGTATACTAAGGTGTTAGTGTAAGTATTGCCGTGGTTGTTCTTATTAAGAATAATAAGAAGAGTAGTTGTTGAAAATCCACTTTGGAAATAAAGTGGTTGTAGAATAGAATCATTTACAATTTTAACCACTCTATATCAGGTTTACTCATTCATTTTTTACTTTGATTGTTTTTCATTGAGTTGAAGATAGCCAAAAACAAGAAAATTCTTCAAAATCATCCAGCAATCTATTCACCCCTTCTAAAGTGATTGTCACGGATCTAACACCATGCTCACGCGGTTTTTTGTAACACTAAAATCTGCTATGTAGGCAATTGTATTGAAAGAACTTGTAGCCATAGTTTTGTTGAACCATGTATTTGCGACGACCGTAACCTTTATGACAAAGGTTACATTTTTCATGGAGTCGCCAATTTACTAAAGTTGTTTTATCTCTCTCCCCCCACCCCTTCTTTTGTGCATATATAGGGAATCAAAGATGGTGACTTGAACCTTGTTTCTCAACAAAAATTGCGATGGTTTTTACCCTTCGATTTACTTAAAAAATCCCCATCTTTTGGTTAGATTTGGCTTTTCAAATAATGTTTTGGCCTCATGTAAGATGTTTCCAATACTATATGTATCTTCGGCTGATATAGCTGATGATGGTTTATTAGTGAAATCAAATTTACCTTCAACAAAAAAAAAAAAAAGAAGCAGAGTAATTGATCAAGGTCCATCAACCTTCCAACGCTTTTTAAGCCTTTTTCTTACATATGGAAGAAAGTTCAACACACTCATATATATATTTCAATTTTGAAGATGCTGCTGTACTACATTAAAGTTCCACCATAAATGCATTTTCATGTAACAGCACCCTGAGCTGTTAGCCTTCAAAAGTCCACTTTGTTGCTTTATTTTATTTTATTTTTTTAATAAAAAATAGAACGAATATTTTATTTGTAATTTAAATTGTCATTATATGTCAAGCAATTATCTTTGTCCTAGTAATTAGCTTATTGGAAATATATAGTTAACCTACTCTGTTATTTCAAGAAATGACAATTGTGACTTGATAAGACTAAGTCGAGTAAATAAATATTATTCGCTTAAGATAGGTCAAAAATATTCTCATTCGCTTGACGGCAAGCAGAGCTTTACCAAATAATCCAAATACTATGATACAAAGTAGGGAAATAGAGTTGACTGTTAGAACATGTTGAGTTTTGATTATTTGCACAACTTTGGCACATTGAACAACCCATTAGGCGCTTCATGTTAGTTGTTTGAAGTCAGTATACTTCGAACGCCTACATTAGGCGCCTAATGTACCTTGGTGGAGTCCAGTACACTTCGAACGCCTAGATTAGGCGTCTTATGTGAAGTGTCTGGATCTGCGAACTCTTCGAACGCCTAGATTAGGCGCTTCATGTGTGTGTTTGTAAAACAGGACCCTTTGAACGCCTGATTAGGCGCTTTATGTGACCTGTTGAAAAGTGCGAACACTTTGAACGCCTCTTTAGGCGCTTTATGCAGTCCACGATGCCAAAAGTACTTTTCCCCCTGGCTGGGCACGTACTCCTAAGTACTTTCTCTGAGTAAAAGTCAGAGTTAGTTCGAACAAGCATGAAGTGCCACATTAAGCGCTTCATGTGACTTCGAACGCCTTAAGAAGCCCACATTAGGCGCTTGATGTGACTTCGAACGACTGTTCATTTTCACATCAAGCGCTCAATGTCACATCGAACGCCTGTGCTTTTGCACATTAGGCGCTTCATGTGACCAACGTTACAAAGGTCTTGAACTTCACTTTTTAACATCAGTTGACTCTCTGTACCCTCTCTTTTTAGTGTCTTTTTTGCAGGCTCCTCTCTGTTGAAGATTTTCAGGTTTCCTTTCTTGGCATTCAATTTGAAATCTCTCCAAGAATGTTGCTACATGCCAAAGGGAGATCTCCAATGATGAGGACTCACCAACACATGATGCCAAAACCCATTAATGTCAGTGCAGAGGGTTTCAAACGGGAAGAAACTTTGAAGTTGATAAAATAGGGTTTCTTCCACATTCTTCAACAACTTTCTACTCTTCAAGTTCTCAAGTTCTCTCAAGCTCAAGCTCTCAAAATATTTGTAATCTTTGTATATCTTTACTTTATTGTTGAGAGTGATTATTGTAAGAAGAAGAGTCTTCTTCTTGGTGAGATTATTCTGTGAGAGATTGGGTAGATTGTTGGTCAAGGAGCAAGGGTGCTCTTTGTTTAAGTTTTCTAGACTTTGAAGGGTTAGTTGATAGTGTGTGGTGCACTATTCTCCCTACAAGATTTCTTTGAGGGCAAAGAAGATCTTTGGAGGCTAGACTTCAAAGGGTTAGAATTCTTGGTTGTGGTCTAGGCAAGGTGCCAAGTTTTTGTATTTTCTTGATTTTGTTTTGATTGTTGTTTCCCCCAAAAGAAATAACAATCCCCATTTCAAAATCCTTCTTGTGAAACACCAAGAAGGTAGAGGAGTAGAGTCATTCGACTTGAACCTCTATACATACTTGTGTTCTTTACTTTCTTTCAAGTCTTTACCCTTTCTAAAGAACACACCCAAGTATTGGTTGCACTTGAAAACGAAAAATAGCCATAAAATATCCATACTTGGTGAACACACTATTCAACCCTCCCTTCTAGTGTGTTCTAAGGGACCTAACATTGACCAACCTTCTAATGACATTTTAAATCAATACAGTATTGTTTCACGACCAACGAAGAAGCTAATTAATACAATATTTGAAAAATCTTTTGTTTTATGTTAATAGTGGATTTAGCGACAACCGTAAATCATATTCTATCCAAGGAAAAGCAAAGATGAGGTAGTTTAATGAAGTAAGCTAGGATATGATGTTAAGAGATATCTTAAGATATGTTGGGATAATTTCATTTAGTTATTATTATATTTACTTCAAATTATCTTTATTTTAATTTAATTTCGATTTGATGTGATTTGATTAGGATTGGATTAGTTTGATTAGAAATTTAATAGCTTGACTTATGTATCATGCATGATGTAAAGGACTGTTATGTTGAATAAATTGAGAAAAGAGAAATTTTTTCTCTTTCATTGAGACTTATCATGGTATCAAAGCACGGTTATATTTTCAATCGTGTTACTCAATAAAAACTGTATTTTTTTTACCATTCAACTTTTTTAAAAAAACCTATTTTTTAGTTATATTTGGTTTTTGCAAATAATGTTGTGGCCTCAAGCAAGATGTTTCCAATTAAAAAAACTTGTGTATTTATAATTTGTCTAATCCTATATGATTATAAATTTATATTTGAACTAATCCACAAAATCGGTCCATGTATCACCACATATTTCAGAAAAAAATTTCTTTCAAATTGCTTCCAAAATTTCAGCATGTAGACTTAGTCCTTCAGGTAAAGATAAAGAATTCAGTATTTGGACTTAGTAAGGACTAAGTCTTTAAGGAAAGTCAAATATCTTCCCCCTCTCTTCAGGTACCAAACGGAAAGAAAAACAAATATATGCATAACAGTGTAACAACGAGTTGGCTTTGCATGAATTCAGTATTTCCTTTGCACTAAACGAAGATTCGCTTTGCATTTTAGATTGTCTTTATACGTCGAGTTGGCAATTTTGTCCTAGCTTAAGATGTGTGTATGCCATGATTTTATTAAAGGATGAGTTAATCCACAGCCGTTAGATGAAAACCGTATTGCAGGACCAATCCTGAGGCATTGAATGAAAACCACATATTGGTTTGAACTGCAGCTGTTGGATCAAAACCAACACCGTCCAATCAAAACACACGAACCATTTGATTTTATTTGCGTAGGGACAGGCATGTGGACCGGACTGCTCCTGGAGACTTTTTGCTGGGTTGCTGCGCAGCTAAGCCTGGAGACTTTTACAAGTAATTAATCCAACAAGCCCACAAGAATTTTCTCCAAAAGGATAGGAATCAGCATGAGCCCGAGATCGAGCCAGTCGGGCAGCGTCGTGCGTGGCAATCTTGTAGATCTTTTCTCTGGTCAAAACTTCGCTTGACCGAAGGGCACATCTAAAGGGACTATTCTTTACATATATTTGGTGGTAATTTTACTTCCTTTCACCAATGTGGTATTCCGTCCACAAGGGTGATGTGTCCCTTTCTTAGGAAGCCACATCACCTATTAAACAATTTTTTACATCCACTTTGAACATTAATTTTTCATTCACCCGATATTGTAATTGAGTGATTTGCAAAACCTAAAATTATCTACTCGTTAAGTAGATAATTCATGACCCATTAGTTTCTATTTGTCATTAATAGAAACTAATTATAATTAAGATCAAAGTATGTTGTTAACCAAAATTGTAACTTATTTTATTAGGCCAAAGTCCAATTACTCCAACAATCTGCACATGGATGGAAATTAAAGCAAATGCAGATGCAGACTATGTAGAGAAGTCAGACAAGAAAATGATGGATCAGAAGAGGTAGCTTCTGGCTTTGAACCTTTTATAGCGATGTACTATCGGATCCACTCGACTAATTAGTGACTTGACGTCTTGAACTGAGCAATCTTTACCGTGAACTTAGATAACAATACTCACACAACATTCTTTGAACACCCTTTTTGGTTCTTATGGTTGTGTTCGTTTTAGCCATGAATAGTCTCGTTTCGGAAGGGTTTTCGAGAACTCTTTCCTGACAGAATTCTCATAGAAGCAGCCCCACTTCACACTTACATAGGTATTTTCTATAGAGAGTATTCTGCCATACTCCACTTGATGTACTAAGATATAGGAAATCATTAAAAGCATTAGCTTATCCTGACTCTTTTTGTAGACAACAGTTTTATTCAATAGAATGGGTAATTGCTCTATTGAAAATTCATAAAATAGTTGTCCCATTGAACCAAGATTATGAGATCTCCAGTCAATAAGGTTGAGTTATCGTTACAAAGGTTCTTGCATTTTAGGCTTTAGTCCCGTTCCGTTTGTCAAATGTGACAACTATATCTAGACAAACCTTTTGTAAGCGGATCTGCATAATTATCCTTTGATTTTATATAATCAATGGAAATCACGTCATTAGATATCAACTGTTTAATGGTATTATGTCTTTGACGTATGTGTCAAGACTTACCATTATGTATACTGCTTTGAGCTCGTCCGATAGTTGACTGACTATCACAGTGTATGCTGAATGCAGCGATTGGCTTAGGCTAGCATGAAACATCCTCTAGGAAATTTTGAAGTCATTCAGCCTCTTCTCCAGCTTAATCTAGTGCTATAAACTTAGTATCCATAGTGGAACAAGCTATGTACATTTGCTTTGTAGATTTTCACGACAAAGCAACACTACCAACTGTGAAGAAGTATCCACTGGTGGACTTAGAGTCTTTACTATCATATATCCAGTTGGCATCATAATACATTTCTAACACTGTTGGATATCTTGTATAATATAGTCCAAGGTTCATTGTATATTTCAGGTACCTCATTACTCCATTTAAAGCTTTCCAATGATCATCGCTTGGATAATTAGTAAACATGCTCAGTTTGTTGACTAGCATGCTGAGTCTAGTCTTTTACAGTTTGTTGTGTATATCTGACTTCCAATTACTTATAAGTACTTCAATTGAGCTATTGGTTTGCCTCGGTTCTTCCTTAAGTGTATACTTAAGTCAAGTAGAGTCTTTACTAGTTTAACATCAAACATACTGAATCGTTTCAAAACATATTCAATATAGTGAGTTTGTGACAAAGCGAGTCCTTCAGCTACCTTAGTAACGTTGGCAATTCTCATATCCTTTATGTCGAAGTTTTGTGTCAACATCTTCTTCGTACTTGTGATGACATCATGAGTACTGCCCAAGAATAGCATGTCGTCTATATAAAGACATACTATTATATAGCCATTAGGTGTGTTCTTGATGTAGATGCACTTGTCACACTCGTTGTTCTTAAAACCATTAGACAACATCGTTTGATCAAACTTCAAGTGTCACTGTTTAGGTGCTTGCATAAGTCCGTATAAGGACTTAACAAGTCTACATACTTTCTTTTCTTGTCCTGTGACAACGAATCCTTCAAGTCGCTCTATATAAATTTCTTCATACAACTCACCCTTTAGAATGGCGGTCTTCACATCCATCTGATGGATTTCTAAGTTGTAAACTGCAGCAATAACAACTAACATCCTTATAGAGATATCCTAGTTACTGGTGAGTTGGTGTCAAAAAAGTCAAAGCCTTCCTTCGGTAGATAGCCTTTAGCTACCAATCAGGCCTTGTACTTATCTATAGACACAGCCTTTTTTAGTTTTTTCTTGAAGATCCACTTGCATCTAAGTGATTTACTTCCATGTGAAAGGCCAACCAGCTCTCTAGTGTGATTTTGAAAAATAGAATCTATCTCGCTGTTATTGCCTCTTTCGAGAAAGGAGCTTCTGGAGTTGACATTGCCTCATCGATAGCTCTTGGCTTATTTTCTACCATATAGTTTAGAAAATCTGGTCTAAAGGATGTTGGTATTCTGGCTCGCTCTCTTTGATGAGGTTCCTTAGTTTCTTTAGGGGTCGTCTCACGCACTCACTAACTAGTCCTTGCCTCTTCATTGTTTTTGTCTTTCTTTGTAAAGACATCTTCAAAGAACACTGCATTCATTGACTCCATGACAACATTTTCATGTATGTCAGGATTGTCAGATTTGTGCATCAAGAACTGATATGCACTACTATTAGTCGCATATCCTATGAATATGCATTAAATTGTTTTAGGCCCAATCCTCACTTCTCTTGGTTTAGGTACATCAACCTTTGCTAGATACCCCCATGTTTCCAAGTATTTGTAGCTAGGCGTGTGGCCTCTCCAAAGTTTTTATAGGGTTTTATCCATCTTTTTAGACGGAATTCTATTTAAAATGACATTGACAGAGAGAATCGCCTCCCCCACAAGTTCTTAGGTAAACCCAAACTTATAATATAGCATTCATCATCTCCTTCAAGATACGGTTTTTGCGTTTTGCAACACCATTAGACTGAGGTGAATATGGTGTAGCCGTTTGATGAATGATGCCATGTTCTGAAGAAAATTCATTAAACGGTGCATCATATTCTCTACCTCTATCACTCCGCATTGTTTTAATTTGTCTGCTAAGTTGATTCTCAACTTCATTTTTATAATTTTTGAAAGCATCAACGGCCTCATTTTTGCTACTTAGCAAATAAAAATAACATTATCTAGTGCAATCATCGATAAAAGTTACAAAATACTTTTTACCACCTCTTGTTTGCACGAACTTTAAATCACATAAATCTGTATGAATTAAGTCTAAAAGTTCAGTTTTTCTTTCTATTAAAGGAAATGGTGCCTTTTCTATTTTTACTTCAACACAAATTTGGCATTTTCCTTATTAAAATTCAATTTGGGTAATAAGTTAAGATTAATCATTCTTTGTATTGACTTGTAATTTACATGTCCCAAATGAAAATGCCATAAACAAAAAGACTCAAGCATGTAAGCAGAAGAGGAAGCATCATTATTAGCCACTACGGGCAATTCTTTCTTGTGTACAATCATAATGACATTTAACGTGAACATCGTATAAGTTAAGTGCCCCTTCCCCAAATACATACCATTCTTTGAAAGAATAACTTTGTTTGACTCTAACACTAGTCTAAACCCATGCATGACAAGTAGAACCCTATGAACCAAATTCTTTTGGATATCAGAGACATGTAGCACATTCTGTAGAGTGAGATACTTTCTTGAGTTCAGTTTCAGAACAACTTTCTCTTCTCTTTCTACCTTCGATGAGGCAGCATTCCCCATGTAGAGTTGTTCGTTATTCCTGGACTTGTACTCTGAGAACATCGCCCTATTGGCGCAGACATGTCTTGTGGCTCCAATATCCAGCCATCATTCGCATAGGCTCTTCATGACATTTCACTCCGATACCAAAACACACAGATTCAAGTCATCTATGGCATAAACGAGATTTGCTTTTGCTTTTTTAAATTTTGCTTTTCCTTGGGCTTACAGCAGTCACTATTACGGTGCCCCCGGGTCCACAATTATAGCACTTCCCAGTGAACTTTTTAGCTCTCTCTTTGCTCTTGGAGTTCACTCCGGGAGGGTTGGCTTTTTTGTTTGTCACCTCTCCGAGATAGGCTTTGGCATGACCAATATTTAAATATGGTCTTGTCTCAGATCTTCGATTATCCTCCTTTATGTGGAGTTAAACAATCAGACTGTCCATCGTCATTTCTTTTTGTTTGTGCTTGAGATAGCTCTTACAATCCCTCTATGAAAGAGGTAGCTTCTCAATAACAACCGCAACCTCGTAAGATTCACTGAGTGTCATGCCCACCTCTTCCATTTCGGCCATCAACAATTGTAGTTCATCAACTTGGGAAACTACAGTTTTGGAATGTGACATTTTAAAGTCCATGTACTTACCGACTATAAACTATTTTGTGCTGGCATCTTCAAATCGATACTTCTTATCTAAAGCTAGCCACGACGATTTTGCAGTTTTTAAGTACAATACACGCCATACAGAGTATTATCTAAGAAACTCAAAATTTGGTTCAGACAGACATAATTATTGTAAGACCAAGCTACAACCGCCATATTGTTCTGCATGTTCAGATTCTGATCATCAACAGGAACAACCACAGGAGGGTCCTCGCTCAATAGTTTGTCCAATCGCAACGTCGTCACAAAACAATGTCTTCTGCTGCTATCTCTTGAAAAAGCTTCCCCGAACTTCTCGGTTTTCTCCATGTGACCAATTACAACATTTGCAGGATTTAGTTCAGTATTCATTGGCACAGCATTATTGGGCGCCAAAGGAACAAAATTCACTTCGGGGGCAGCACCATATCGTGCACCGTTCACGCCATGAACTGAGCTTACGCTTTCGTTCTCTATCACCGTTCAATCGAGAAAGAATATATCAGAACACATTTGGAAAGTAGAATGAGTAGGAAAAGACTGAAAAAACAGTGTAACAAAACCGTTTTGCATACAGAAAATAAACCAGTAAGAATTGAACATGATTACATCTTAAGATTGTTAGAAGCAATCAATCATGTACCAAAACGCAGTAGCGGTGTGTGCGTATGTAAAGACACTAAGTAGTAGATCAAACATGGGTGAGTCAAGGACTCTGTCCTTAAGATGTGGTTACTCTGGTATACTCTGTCAAACCGGCATTAGCAATCGTCTCCCAAGATACAACGGGTACCTGTTTAGTCAAACGGCACTGCTGCAACTTGAACCTCAACGAACTTTTGAGCGTTTCAACTTCTCTCGGACTTAATGGAGAATGGAGAAGTAGAAGAGAGCAGATGACAAGAATGTATGTTCTGATTTCACCCATGCCTCGGTTTATATAGAGGAGTTGGTTGGAGAATCGGTGGAGCAAATTAATTTGTGACCGTCGGATCAAAACGGTAGATCAACCATAGCCGTCGGAAAAAAACAGCATTTGTTGGGCAGTTTCTAGACAGGTTCATCCACATTCGTTGGATGAAAACCGCGCTGCATGATCAATCCAAAGTTGTCGAATGAAAACCACATATTGTTGGGCAGTTTGGTCAGTTTGAACTACATCCGTTGGATCAAAATGGACATCGTTAGATCAAAGCAGATGAATCGTGTGATCTTTTCCACATATGGACAGGCCTGTAGACTAGATCGGACTGCTCCTAGAGACTTTTCGTTGGGCCGGTGTGTAGCTAGGCATGGAGCCTTTTACAAATAATTAATTCAAAAAGCCCAAAAAAATGTTCTTAAAAAAGATAGGAACCTGCCCAAGCTCGAGCACAAGCCAAGTCGAGCTTGACGGGCAGCAGCGGCATGTGGCAATCTTGCAAGTCTTTCCTCCGATCAAAACTTCTCTTTCTCTAAGGGAACATTTAAAGTGACTATTCTTTATATATATTTGGTTGTAATTTTACTTCCTTTCACCAATGTGGTATTCCCACCAAAAGGATGATGTGTCCATTTCTTAGGAAGCCACATCACCCATTAAACAATGTTTTACATGTTGGACAGTGCACCTGCAATAAACACCACTAGAGGGGGAGGGTGAATAGTGTTTAGCAGAAATTACACTACAACCCTTTGTAAAAATCCCCTTTGAAAACAGAATCTGAGACCACTTCAGATTCAGAACCCGTTTTTGAAAAATTCAACAATAATTGTATGCAACTCCAAAAATTATGAAACTTTTCCAAATTGAACTTTAATGTGTTAAAAAGACTCTGTCCAAAAATTAGACAAAAATAAGATCGTGTGACCTTTCAAACAAATAAAAAAATTCAGATGGTCAATCTGGACAGAATTGGACAGAATGTTGCTGATTTTGAAAATAGTGTTTCTCTTTGAATACTCACCAAAAAGGTTGTTATTTATATCAAAACACTCATTGGAATGTGTAGATGATGTTTCCAAAAGTCCCTGACCTTAAACAATTCTTGATAAATACATAATTTAAGTTTTTTCAAAACTGTTCAGATTGCAGCCAAATTGGAGCAGTTATCTTGCAAAGACTGAAAGACTAACTTTCCCTTGCTCAAATCAAGTGATTCTTGTTGCAAATGAAAGCT
Organism: Eustoma russellianum; assembly: GCA_036186865.1. NCBI lineage: Eukaryota > Viridiplantae > Streptophyta > Magnoliopsida > Gentianales > Gentianaceae > Eustoma > Eustoma russellianum. Next base: position 23,090,157 of record AP025075.1, on the reverse strand, counting down.
AACAGTCTGAAGTATAACTCCACCACAAATCACGAATTTTGAAAATGTTTAACTATTTTTTCAAAACATGAGAATTTGTGTGAAATCTGCAGTAAAAACAGGCAGAAAACAGAACTAAAGAAACAAGAGAAGAACACCAAAGATTTATCCTGGTTCGGTCAATGTGACCTACTCCAGTCCCAAAGAACACCTTTCTTTGGATTTCACTATCAAATGAATCACCTTACTACAAGAACCAAGCTTGATCCTTGGGTTATACACCAACCCTACTCAAGGCTTGGATAATTATCTTCTAAGCAGCACTTAGTTGCAACACCTCAAACCTATTGATATAACCTTATAAGAATGGCTAATCAATCTTACAAATGAAGCTCAAGAGGCTTGTAGCACAACAAAAATATCAAGAACACCTAGGCTACAAATAATGGAACAAGAACAACAACAAGAAGAAGATATAGCTAGACAATTCAACAAATGCTTGTGAACTTCAAGTGTGTTTCATCTTCTTCACCATTGCCTCTATTTATAGTGTGAGATGAGCCTTAGAGATAAGATTTCCAATGTGTCACCATCTTCATCATCAAGTCCAAATGTCTTCTCATCATTGGTTGGCTAAGTACACTTGACAAAATAAAACACAATGATTGGTCCACCTTGGCAATGTCATGTTGGCCGAAAATTCTACCTTGGATTGTCTCATTTATCCTTTGCAAAATGTAGATAATATGGAGAAGATAATTACACCAGAATAACCTCAACTCCTTGCTTGAGAATAGGCATGTGTGATTTGAAGAATTCAAACACAAATTTCAACTCCAAGATCAAGTGTAGCCGTTGGCTACTTTACCATTTCTTCAAAATTACATTTTGATTTTCTTTAATAAAATAAGAAAGGATAATACCACCAAAATATCCCCAACTTCAAGCACAATAATAGGGCATGTGAAGTCTTCAATTTGACTCAAAAAATCTGCCAAGAAAAGCCATATAGCCGTTGGATATATTTAGAAAATTCCAAGTTGGCAATTTCGCCAACTAGCTCCTTTTTGGTTGGTCCACTTGTCTCCAACTCACAAAATGAATTCCACATCATATCCAACTGCATATGCACATTTTTCAACATATATATATGTGTAGCAACTCAGTTTTTGTTTTGAAGAAGAAATCAATAGATAATACTTGACAAGATTATGTCAACGTGTAACACCGAATCTTCCAATATTTCTTCTTGTATGCCATGAACATTTCCACACCGTCGACACCTTTAATATCTCTGAATAATGATGAAAATGTTCTCTTATACTTATATAAGATGGTCTTCAAGAAAAAATAGAATGTGACATCTCAAATCGTCACATATCCCGCTATAGTCAATAATATCATCATGTAAGAGAATAAGATAAAGAATCACCATATTATGTTCAAGTTAATAATAAATCAGCTTCAGAATGAACATAATAATATGATCAAGATATTTCTTGAGTGAAAATACCAAAAATACCCTCGGAGGTGAAATGACCAAAATACCCATGGTATATGAAAACTCCAGAAATGACTCCGACGGTCATAAATACTCATGATATCACCTTTGTCATGATAAATATAATGAGAATACATCCTTGAAATATTTTCACCATGTGATGTTCCTACAAAACTCAAAATACCAATTTTGCCCTTTTTAGTAAGTTGTAGAAACTTCCAAGGTACGTTAGTCACAAGACAATTATAATCACCAATATCTCATGAGAATCACATAATATACATATATGAAACATATATAAATGTAAAACAATCATTTCATCACTTTTTTGAAAAATTTATAAAAACCCTAAACATTCTGTGAAACGTGGATCTATCCATGTGAGGGGCTGACGTATGTCGATCGATCCACGTGAGGGGCTGACGTACGTCGATCGATCCACGTGAGAGATCGATGTCTTACTGTGAGTTTGGTTCTTCTCAGTTCAACATGGATCGATCCACATGAGGGGCTGATGTACATGGATCGATCCATATGTCTCTGCCTGAGAGATCCACGTCATTTTTCATCACTTTTTCAACTTTTAATCACTTATAACACCATATGTGACATTTCTAAGTATTCACCACCTAAAATCATGACTTTGAAAATTATTCAAACATATTTCTCAACATTACATCCACTTTGAGCATTAATTCTCATTCACCCGGTATCGTTGATTGATTTCAAAGACTAAAATTATCTACTCGTTCCTTAGATAATTAAGGTCCTATTAATTTCTATTTGTCACTAATAGAAATTATTTATAGTCGAGCTCAAAGAATGTTGCTAATCAAGTTTGCAACTTGTCTTAATGGACCAAAGGCCAATTGCTCCAACAAAACTAACATCCGATATAAGTTCCAATCATAAACTAACAAATCCAATACATTACAATTCAAACCACTCTACTTTACAATCTAAGCTGCTACTTATGTTCGTAAATACAAATATATGCTACACAATGTACAATTTCACTATAAATAAAACATCCATGTATGCACTTCTAGCATAACTTTATCTCTATGCTTGCATTTAGACTTCAAACATAACTTTATCCCTATGCTTTCATTTGGACTTACAGCATTGATTTTCTGTAAAAACGGATAAACACAATGGATTTTGGCAACTCAAATCTCTAAGTTTTCTATTCTTTTGTTCGTCAATTTATAGGAAATACAAAGGAGTAGTCTATGCTAATCTACAGCTATAGCAATTAATACAAGAATCATACAAATGTTATCATATCCCTAAATTTACGTGTATCGTATCCCTAAATTTTCATACAAGATATATTCAATAATTAGAATATATCTGGTTAGAATGGATATCTACAATCATACCTAATCAGACGTGTAGACAGCACTTCAAATCTTTAGAGCTGAGCTCATCAGTGAGTTGAGGTTGGCGAGCATGTTAGTATATTGCCGAGCTGAAAACAGTAAGTCAGGTCGGCAGCTTCAGCTTCTGTAGGTCGGGTCAGCAGCGTAGCTTAGCTCGAACACCCCCCTCAAGTACGCGTGTGAAGATCAGTAACGCCAAACTTGGACATAACAAGTGAAACTCACGAGTCCCAAGTGACTTGGTCAGAATATCTACAAGTTAATGTGTCATGGAGACAGGAAGAGGACGGATTAGTCCATCTAAATTGGCATCCCTGAGAAAATAGCAGTCAACCTCAATATGTTTAGTGCGTTCGTGAGTAACATGATTGTGGGCGAGATGCAAGACCGACTGGCTATCAGTGAATAACATAACAGGAGCTAAGTAAGCAATGCTAAGAAAAGTAAGAAGGCCGAGCAGCCACTTTAGCTTGAAAGTGGTATATGTCATAGCTTGATTTTCAGCTTCGACAGAAGAATGAGAGACAGTGTGTTGCTTTTTAGTCTTCCACAAAACGGGTGCTGAGGCAAGTTGAATAAAATAAGAGGAAATTGATCGTCAAATGAAGCTCAAGAGGTTTGTAGCACAACAAAAATATCAAGAACACCTGGGCTACAAAGAATACAACAAGAACAACAACAAGAAGAAGATGATTGCTAGACAATTCAACAAATGCTTGTGAACTTCAAGTGTGTTTCATCTTCTTCACCATTGCCTCTATTTATAGTGTGAGATGAGCCTTAGAGATAAGATTTCCAATGTGTCACCATCTTCATCATCAAGTCCAAATGTCTTCTCATCATTGGTTGGCTTTGTACACTTGGCAAAATAAAACACAATGATTGGTCCAACTTGGCAATGTCATGTTGGCCGAAAATTCTACCTTGGATTGTCTCATTTATCCTTTGCAAAATGTAGATAATATGGAGAAGATAATTGCACCAGAATAACCTCAACTCCTTGCTTGAGAATAGGCATGTGTGATTTGAAGAATTCAAACACAAATTTCAGCTCCAAGATCAAGTGTAGCCGTTGGCTACTTTCCCATTTCTTCAAAAATACTTTTTGATTTTCTTTAATAAAATAAGAAAGGATAATACCACCAAAATATCCCCAACTTCAAGCACAATAATAGGGCATGTGAAGTCTTCAATTTGACTCAAAAAATCTGCCAAGAAAATCCATATAGCCGTTGGCTAGATTTAGAAACTTCCAAGTTGGCGATTTTGCCAACTAGCCCCTTTTTGGTTGGTCCACTTGTCTCCAGCTCACAAAATGAATTCCACATCATATCTAACTGCATATGCACGTTTTTCAACATATATATATATGTGTAGCAACTCTGTTTTTGTTTTGAAGAAGAAATCAATATATAATAGTTGACAAGATTATGTGAACGTGTAACACCGAAATTTCCAATATTTCTTCTTATATGCCATGAACATTTCTACACCTTTGACACCTTTAATATCTCTGAATAATGATGATAAATGATCTCTGATAACATATATAAGATGCTCTTCAAGAAAAAATAGAGTGTGACATCTCAAATCTTCACATATCCCGCTATAGTCAATAATATCATCATGTGAGAGAATAAGATAAAGAATCACCATATTATCTTCAAGTTAATAATAAATCAACTCCATAATGAATATAGTAATATGCTCAAGGGATTTCTTGAGTGAAAATACCAAAAATACCCTCGGGGGTGAAATGACCAAAATACCCCTGGTATATGAAAACTCCAGAAATGACTCCGACGGTCATAAATACTCATGATATCATCTTTGTTATGATAAATATAATGATAATACATCCTTGAAATATTTTCACCATGTGATGTTCTTACAAAACTCAATATACCAATTTTGCCCTTTTTGGTAAGTTGTAGAAACTTCCAAGGTACGCTAGTCACAAGACAATTATAATCACCAATATCTCATAACAATCACATAATAAACATATATGAAACATATATAAATGAAAAACAATCATTTCATCACTTTTTAGAAAAATTTCTAAAAACCCTAAATATTCTGTGAGACGTGGATCTATCCATGTGAGGGGTTGACATGAGGGGATGACGTACGTCGATCGATCCACGTGAGGGGCTAACGTATGTCGATCGATCGACGTGAGAGATCGACGTCTTACTATGAGTTTGGTTCTTCTCAATTCAACATGGATCGATCCACATGAGGGGCTGATGTACATGGATCGATCAATGTGTCTCTGCCTGAGAGATCCACGTTATGTTTCTTCACTTTTTCAACTTTTAATCACTTATAACACCATATGTGACATTTCTAAGTATTCACCACTTAAAATAATGACTTTGGAAATTATCCAAACATATTTCTCAACATTCTCCCTCTTTTGGATGATTTTCAAAATAACTCAACATGATTTTAATGTCACAACTCATAACCAATTATTTAACATCATAAATCTTACCAATTGTTTCCAAACTTTGTTTTCAACAAAATTTTAAATAGTTATGCTCCCCCTCAACTTATACTCTCTCCCTTAACCTATACTCAACTTATACCAATTGAAACTTATCATACTAAATCATGACTTACCAACTAAAATCATGTTCTTATTCTATCTCCCCCTTTATTTTGCAAATCATACAAAAGATAGAACTATACAATGGTGTCGTAAGTCATCATACCTAAGTTGGCTCGTAAGTTTTCAAACGTGGCTTGATTAAGGGGTTTGGTAAAGATATCAGCGATTTGGCGATCAGTTCTTATATGGTTTATGACTATATCCTCGTTTTGAACATGATCGCGAAGAAAGTGGTACCGCATCTCAATGTGTTTGGCCTTAGAATGAAGCATCGGATTTCGAGAAAGATTGATCGCACTTGTGCTATCGCAGTAAATTAGAATCTTTTTTATTTTAATGCCAAAATCACTAGGTTGCTATTTAAGCCAAAGTATTTGGGTAGTACATAGACCCAAAGCAATATACTCGGCTTCAGTCGTAGAAAGAGCTACACTAGCTTGCTTTTTAGAAAACCAAGAGATCAAGTTGGTTCCTATGAATTGACATGTACCGCTAGTGGATTTTCTATCTAACTTGCAACCACCATAATCAACATCACTATATGGGTACAATTCCAACTTAGCGTTTCTATCATACCAAAGTCCTAAGTGAGGTGTATGCTTAATGTATCTAAAGATCTTTTTCACTGCATTATAGTGAGATATCTTAGGACAAGATTGAAACCTAGCACACATACACACACTAAACATAATATCAAGTCTTGATGTAGTTAAGTATAACAATGAGCCAATCAGGGACCTATAAAGTGTGTCATCAAAAGGTTTACCATTTTCATCCTTATCAAGTTTGGTGCTAACACTCATGGGGGTAGTTGTAGGTTTCAATTCTTCAAAGCCAAACTTCTTAATCATATCATTGACATACTTAAGTTGGCTAATGTGAATTCCTTGAGGGGTTTGTTTGATTGAAGGCCTAAGAAGTAGTTCAATTCTCCTATCATTGACATTTCAAATTCTGACTTCATACACTCTTCGAAGGCTTTGACTAAAGTAGGGTTAGTTGAACCAAATATAATATCGTCTACATATATCTTAACTATTAACAAATCATTATCTTTTCTTCTTAGGAATAATGTGTTGTCAATGGTCCCCCTTTGATAATTATTTGCAATAAGAAAATTTGTAAATCTATCATACCAAGCTCTTGGAGCTTGTTTCAAACCATGGTTAGGATTCTTTGGATCTTCGAATCCAAGCGGTTGTTTGACAAACACCTCTTCTTGGGTGTATCCATTCAAGAATGCACTCTTGACATCCATTTGGAAGAGTTTAATGTTACTCAGACTTGCAATCGCAAGTAATAATCTAATTGCTTCTAGTCGTGCAACGGTTGCAAAGGTTTCTTCATAATCTATGCCTTCCTGTTGATTATAACCTTGTGCGACTAGCCTAGCCTTATTCCTTGTAATATTTCCTTGTTCATCTATTTTATTCCTAAAGACCCATTTAGTTCCTATTATAGACTTGTCTTCAGGTTTAGGTACTAAGTCTCACACGTTCTTTGTGAATTGGTTCAATTCCTCATGCATAGCTTCTATCCATGATATGTCACCTAAGGCTTCCTTACCATTCTTAGGTTCTATGTGTGAGACTAAGCTATGTCCTTCAAGTTGACTTAATTTTCTACGTGTTCTAACCCCAACACTTGGATCCCCAATGATTAATTCTTTAGGGTGCCACCAATTCCTAGATTGACTAGGTTCACCCTCATCTTGTTCAAATGTTTCATTAGTGTTAACATTATTATATGTAATTGGATCATTAGTTGTATCTTCCAATTGCAAAGTCTCTTCATTTATTTCATTTAAGGATTCATGCGTGTCTTGTTCAGGGGGAGTTGGTTCTAGATGATCAAGTACAGGCTCAAGTAATGCATCATCATCAGACATATTTTCAACATTTGTTTCTTCTTTATGTTGATGTTTATCACTAATTTCAAAGCATGCATTTTCATTGAATTTCACATATTCAATTATCTTTCTAGATGCATGATTATAACACCTATATGCTCTTGAGTTAGTTGAATACCCAACAAATATGCATTCAATAGACTTTTGTTCAAATTTATCTAGATTATCCTTAGTGTTCAACACAAGACATTTACATCCAAATACTTTAAGATAATCTAACTTACGTTGTCTATTATTTAGCAATTCATAAGGCATTTTATTTAATTTCTTTCTAATAGTAAGCCTATTTATAATATAGCATGCACAACTAACAGCTTCAGCCCATAAATATTTAGGTAATTTATTTTCACACAGCATTGTCCTAGCAACTTCTTGAGTTGTTCTATTTTTATGTTCAACAACTCCATTGAGTTGTGGTGTTCTAGGTGGTGAGAATTCATGTTTAATTCCATATAGTTCGCAAAATTTGATTACGTCTTTGTTTTTAAATTCTCCACCTCTATCACTTCTAATCCTTTTAACATTTTCTTCATGAATGTTTTTAAGTTGCTTAATAAGGGTTTCGATTGCTAATGGATCATCGTCTTTGTGCGTTAAGAAAAATGTCCATGTGCAGCGTGAGTAATCATCTACTATGACACACACATAGTAGTGTCCACCTAGACTTCTTGTCCTACTTGGACCAAATAAGTCTAAGTGAAGCAATTCTAATACATGACTAGTACTCACTTCATGTTTCAGTTTTAAGGTTTCTTTAATGTGCTTTCCCTTAATACACATTTCACATATTTGAAAATTATCTAAGTCTAACTTAGGCATTCCTCTAATTAAATTCTTTTTAGATAATTTTCTAATGGTTGAAATTCCTATATGGCATAATCTTCTATGCCATAAATTCACATCTAAGTCATGTGATATTAGACACTTAACCTTAACATCTAACATGTTATCTAAGGTAAGAATATAAATATTACCATCTCTATTTCTTTTTAAAACCGTTTCTCCTTTTTCATTTATTATATCACAAGAATCGGGAAGAAAAGAGACATTATAACCACAATCTATAAGTTGAAAAATACTAAGTAAATTATAAGAGAGATTGCTTACTAACAACACATTTTGTATTTGAAATGTGTTAGGGTCCCCAATTGTTCCTTTTTCAACAACTTGTCCTTTGTTGTTGTCACCGAATGTTACATTTCCACCATTCTTGATATGTTCCAATTCGATGAATAGTTTGGAGTTCCCCGTCATATGCCTCGAACATCCACTATCTAAAAACCATTTGGTTTTCAGATTCTTTGACTTTGCTTCCTTCTTGCATTCTTTCCGTTTTTCCTACAATGGAGATAAAGTTTTAGGTACCCTTTATTTGGGTCCTTGAATGTTAGGGGCACTATTCTTGTTTAGATAATCCTTAGGTATCCAAACTTGAACATACCTTTTAGGCACAGTTTTAGCATGGTTAAAATAAGAAGGATAAGCATATAGATGATTATTCCACATAAGTGAAGATGCATTGTTATACACGTTGCGGCATGGTTGATAATCGTTATATGCTGGCCGATTTTTATAATGTGTATAAGGCATGCGATTGTGTTTCTTGAATGGCGCTATATAAGTGTGTTCATAGGCATTTCTATAAGACTTATAAGAGTGTTGCCTATACTTAGTTTCATAATAAGTTGGATGCATTTTATTATGTCTAGTTGCATTTGTATACATGTAGGCATAATTTCTAGGTTGTCTAAACGTAAAGTTTGGCCTAGATGTATGTTTATGCGTGTGTGCTTTTATGGGTGTATGTTGCATTTTTTCCTTAGAATAAACAGAAGAAGGAGTAGAAGAAGATTTAGCAGGCAAAGTTGTTTTTATATCTTTATAAGGTTGTTTAGTGGTTGAAGATACAAACTTAGTCTTTCTACCTACTTTGTCATCTTCTTCTTTATAGCCTAAGCCGGTTTTATCATTTCCATATTTTTGTGATGAGATTAGTGTATCTAACATATTAGCACCCGACTTAAATTGTTCTAACATTTTTTCTAAGTTAAGTTTAGAAGACTTAAGTTGTACCATCTCATGTTCACAACTTTCCAACTTAGACTTTAACATATTATTTTCCATTTTTAACTTTTGTTTATCTTTCCTATATGATTCAATTTTATTATCTAAAGAATCAAGAGTATTAGAAGACTCTTGTTTAAGAGATTCTAATTGATTGGAAAATTCCAAGTTGGACGTCTTCAACTTGTCATTTTCTTCAACTAGTTTCTTCTTTTCTTTAGAGAGCCTCTTACAGTGAGCATGCATTCTTAAGAACTCTTCATACATTTCATCAAATGTCATGTCACTATCAGAATCACTATCAGATGAAGAATATACCTCGTTGGATATGAAGCAGACTTGAGCTTCCTCAGTTTCGGATTCTGAGTCGGATGAGTCGCTCCATGTGCTCATCTTCATTGCTCGTTTCTCTTTTCTTGCCTTAGACTCCTTTGTCTTTGTCGGTTGTGCCTCCTTGTCCTTGGCTTGTTTATTATTGTTGTTATTATTATTTTTCTTCGTGGGACAATCGTATGAAATATGTCCTTTTTGACCGCATTCATAACACTTTAATTCTTTATTATACCATTTGTTTGTGTTATTTTTCTTAGGTTGAGAAGAAGAAGAAGAAGAACGTTGTCTATTCCTATTAGGACGTTTGAAAAATTCCTAAGTTTTCTTGCTATTAATATCAAGTCATCATCTAATTCAATATCACTATTACTATCATCATTATTTGTATGTGTTTCAGTTGTTTTGAAAGCTATAGACTTACTTGATGATTTAGATGACTCAAACTTCCGTTGGTTTAGTTTTACCTCATAGACTTTAAGAGACCCGATCAATTCATCCATCATAGTGATTGACTTTGTCTCCTCGATTGCAGTCACCTTTAGATCCCATTCAGCAGGAAGGCTTCGTAGCACCTTTTGAACCTTTTCATTGTTTGAAAATGACTTCCCTAAAGCTTCAAGGGTATTGAAAATGTTAGTAATCCTCAAATCCATAAATGTTATGGATTCATTCGGCAACATTTTGAAAGTCTTTAATTCAGTCATAAGCATGTTTATTTTTGACTCTTTAACACCACTAGTACCTTCATGTTTTAATACAAGTGATTTCCACATGTCGTGTGCACTTGTGCAATTTGAAACATATCCTGCTTCGGACGTTGTAAGTCCATTCAAGAGTAATTGCATAGTTATAGCATTCACTCACATTTTCTTTTTATCTTCCGATGTCCATTCACTTTTTATATTTTTTTACTTCTTGAGTGATTCCACTAACTTGTACAATTGTCCTTGGAATGTATGGCCCATCTTCAACTATAGACCATAAATCAATGACTATAGCCATTAAGAATAGCATCATTCTTAGTTTCCAATGAACAAAATTATTACCATCAAAAAAAGGAGGGCGTTATGTAGACATACCTTCCAACTCACCTTTGTGAGAAACAATAGCCATTGTATGTACCTTGGATTTGAGACAAGCAGTATATAATGAATTGTTGTTTCTTGGCCTTGTATTGTTCGTATGGTGTTGAATCTTGCTTCTTTTGAGTGGTGTAGGCCTCTCTCTGATACCAATTATTGGACCATGCACCTGCAATAAACCCCACTAGAGGGGGAGTGAATAGTGGTTAGCGGAAATTTTGTAAAAATCCCCTTTGAAAACAGAATCTGAGACCACTTCAGATTCAGAACCCGTTTTTGAAAAATTCAAAAATAATTTTACACAAGTCCAAAAATTATAAAACTTTCCATAATTGAACTTTAATATGTTAACAAGATTCCGTCCAAAAATCAGACAAAAATAAGATCGTTGGCCCTTCAAACCAATAAAAAAAATCAGATGATCAATCTGGAAAGAATTGGACAGAATGTTGTCGATTTTGAAAATAGTGTTTCTCTTTGAATACTCAACCAAAAAGATTGTTCTTTATATCAAAACACTCCTTAGGATGTGTAGATGATGTTTCCAAAAGTCCCTGACCATAAACAATTCTTGATAAATACAGAATTTAAGGTTTCTCAAAACAGGTCAGATTGCAGCCAGATTGGAGCAGTTATTTTGCAAAGACTGAAAGACTAATTTTTCCTTGCTCAAATCAAGTAATTCTTGTTGAAACTGAAATCTAACAGTATGAAGTATAACTCCACCAAAAATCACGAATTTTGAAAATGTTTAGCTATTTTTTCAAAACATGAGAAGTTGTGTGAAATCTGCAGTAAAAACGGGCAGAAAAAAGAAATAAAGAAACAAGAGAAGAACACCGAAGATTTATCCTGGTTCAGTCAATGTGACCTACTCCAGTCCCAAGGAACACCTTTCCTTGGATTTCACTATCAAATGAATCACCTTAATACAAGAACCAAGCTTGATCCTTGGGTTATACACCAACCCTACTCAAGACTTGGATAATCATCTTCTAAGCGGCACTTAATTGCAACACCTCAACAACCTATTGATATAGCCTTAAAAGAATGGCTAATCAATCTTACAAATGAAGCTCAAGAGGCTTGTAGCACAACAAAAATATCAAGAACACCTAGGCTACAAATAATGGAACAAGAACAACAACAAGAAGAAGATATAGCTAGACAATTCAACAAATGCTTGTGAACTTCAAGTGTGTTTCATCTTCTTCACCATTGCCTCTATTTATAGTGTGAGATGAGCCTTAGAGATAAGATTTCCAATGTGTCACCATCTTCATCATCAAGTCCAAATGTCTTCTCATCATTGGTTGGCTTTGTACACTTGGCAAAATAAAACACAATGATTGGTCCAACTTGGCAATGTCATGTTGGCCGAAAATTCTACCTTGGATTGTCTCATTTATCCTTTGCAAAATGTAGATAATATGGAGAAGATAATTGCACCAGAATAACCTCAACTCCTTGCTTGAGAATAGGCATGTGTGATTTGAAGAATTCAAACACAAATTTCAGCTCCAAGATCAAGTGTAGCCGTTGGTTACTTTCCCATTTCTTCAAAATTACATTTTGATTTTCTTTAATAAAATAAGAAAGGATAATACCACCAAAATATCCCCAACTTCAAGCACAATAATAGGGCATGTGAAGTCTTCAATTTGACTCAAAAAATCTGCCAAGAAAATCCATATAGCCGTTGGATATATTTAGAAAATTCCAAGTTGGCAATTTTGCCAACTAGCTCCTTTTTGGTTGGTCCACTTGTCTCCAACTCACAAAATGAATTCCACATCATATCCAACTGCATATGCACATTTTTTAACATATATATATGTGTAGCGACTCAGTTGTTGTTTTGAAGAAGAAATCAATAGATAATACTTGACAAGATTATGTCAACGTGTAACACCGAATCTTCCAATATTTCTTCTTATATGCCATGAACATTTCCACACCGTTGACACCTTTAATATCTCTGAATAATGATGAAAAATGTTCTCTTATACTTATATAAGATGGTCTTCAAGAAAAAATAGAATGTGACATCTCAAATCGTCACATATCCCGCTATAGTCAATAATATCATCATGTAAGAGAATAAGATAAAGAATCACCATATTATGTTCAAGTTAATAATAAATCAGCTTCAGAATGAACATAATAATATGATCAAGATATTTCTTGAGTGAAAATACCAAAAATACCCTCGGAGATGAAATGACCAAAATACCCATGGTATATGAAAACTCCAGAAATGACTCTGACGGTCATAAATACTCATGATATCACCTTTGTCATGATAAATATAATGAGAATACATCCTTGAAATATTTTCACCATGTGATGTTCCTACAAAACTCAAAATGCCAATTTTGCCCTTTTTGGTAAGTTGTAGAAACTTCCAAGGTACGTTAGTCACAAGACAATTATAATCACCAATATCTCATAAGAATCACATAATAAACATATATGAGACATATATAAATGTAAAACAATCATTTCATCACTTTTTAGAAAAATTTCTAAAAGCTTTAAACATTCTGTGAAACGTGGATCTATCCATGTGAGGGGCTAACGTATGCCGATCGATTCACGTGAGGGACTGACGTACGTCGATCGATCCACGTGAGAGATCGATGTCTTACTGTGAGTTTGGTTCTTCTCAGTTCAACATGGATCGATCCACATGAGGGGCTGATGTACATGGATCGATCCATGTGTCTCTGCCTGAGAGATCCACATCATTTTTCTTCACTTTTTCAACTTTTAATCACTTATAACACCATATGTGACATTTCTAAGTATTCACCACCTAAAATCATGACTTTGAAAATTATCCAAACATATTTCTCAACATTACATCCACTTTGAGCATTAATTCTCATTCACCCGGTATCGTTGAGTGATTTCAAAGACTAAAATTATCTACTCGTTCCTTAGATAATTAAGGTCCTATTAATTTCTATTTGTCACTAATAGAAATTAATTATAGTCGAGCTCAAAGAATGTTGCTAATCAAGTTTGCAACTTGTCTTACTGGACCAAAGGCCAATCGCTCCAACAAAACTAACATCCGATATAAGTTCCAATCCATAAACTAACAAATCCAATACATTACAATTCAAACCACTCTACTTTACAATCTAAGCTGCTACTTATGTTCGTAAATACAAATATATGCTACACAATGTACAATTTCACGATAAATAAAACATCCATGTATGGACTTCTAGCATAACTTTATCTCTATGCTTGCATTTAGACTTCAAACATAACTTTATCCCTATGCTTTCATTTGGACTTACAGCATTGATTTTCTGTAAAAACGGATAAACACAATGGCTTTTGGCAACTCAAATCTCTAAGTTTTCTATTCACTTGTTCGTCAATTTTTAGGAAATACAAAGGAATAGTCTATGCTAATCTACAGCTATAGCAATTAATACAAGAATCATACAAATGTTATCATATCCCTAAATTTACGTGTATCGTATCCCTAAATTTTCATACAAGATATATTCAATAATTAGAATATATCTGGTTAGAATGGATATCTACAATCATACCTAATCAGACGTGTAGACAGCACTTCAAATCTTCAGAGCTGAGCTCGTCAGTGAGTTGAGGTTCGCGAGCAGGTTAGTATATTGCCGAGCTGAAAACAGTAAGTCAAGTCGGCAGCTTCAGCTTCTGTAGGTCGGGTCAGCAGCGTAGCTTAGCTCGAACACCCCCCTCAAGTTGGCGTGTGAAGTTCAGTAACACCAAACTTGGACAATAACAAGCGAAACTCACGAGTCCCAAGTGACTTGGTCAGAATATCTACAAGTTAATGTGTCATGGAGACAGGAAGAGGACGGATTAGTCCATCTAAATTGGCATCCCTGAGAAAATAGCAGTCAACCTCAATATGTTTAGTGCTTTCGTGAGTAACATGATTGTGGGCGAGATGCAAGACCGACTGGCTATCAGTGAATAACATAACAGGAGCTAAGTGAGCAATGCTAAGAAAAGTAAGAAGGCCGAGCAGCCACTTTAGCTTGAAAGTGGTGTATGCCATAGCTCGATTTTCAGCTTCGACAGAAGAATGAGAGACAGTGTGTTGCTTTTTAGTCTTCCACAAAACGGGTGCTGCGGCAAGTTGAATAAAATAAGAGGAAATCGATCATCAAATAAGGGGACAACTTGCCCAATCCGAGTCACAGTAGGCAGTTAGTTGAAGGTCATTGCTGGTCGAGAAAAGCAGTCCTTGGCCAGGGCTGCCTTTGATGTACCGAGTAACTCGCAGTGCAGCATGCCAGTGGTCAAATCGAGGAGATTGCATAAACTGCGCAAGCATGCAGGCAACATATGAGGGCTCAGGTCTGGTAATAGATAGATAAATCAAACGACCAACTAGACGGTGATAGGCCAGTGGATCTTCCAGGAAAGAGCTGGTGGACTAGGCCAACTGATGTTGTTGTTGTAAAGGTTTGGACGCGGGCTTTGAGGCAAGCAAGCCTTAGTCGGCAATAATATATAGAGCATACTTCCGCTAGGAGACAAAAATACCTGCAGTACTGCGAGCAACCTTAAGGCCAAGTAAATACTTTAAAACATCATGTTCCTGATATGTCTTAAGTAAAACCTTTTGACGGTAAATTCTTCAAGAGGTGGTCTGTTAAAGTTTTGTTCTTCCTTGAGATGCTGTCTATCTCCTACGTTCTTGCCAAAGAGAAACCAACTGATGAAGGAGAAGCATTCAAGTATGAAGCCGACAATACAACATGCAGGGGTCATATCGTGCACTTCTTTTCAAACTCACTATTTGACATTTATGTCAAATTTTTGTCTGCTAGGGAGATTTGGAAAGCACTTCAGAATAAGTATGGTTCTGAAGATGTTGGAAAGAGGAAGTACATGATTAGTGAGTTCCTCAAATTTCAAATGGTTGACCACATACCCATCAATGATCAAATCCATCAATTCCAACAATCGACGGACAATCTCAAGCAAGAAGGCATCAAGATAGATGAAACTTTCCAGTCTGCCTCCTTGTTGGAGAAATTACCTTCTTGGGACAAATACAAGAAGAGAGGTAAACATGATGAAACCAAACTCACTATGGATGATATCATCAAACACATACGTATAGAAGAAAAAACCAACTACAAGATGTAGAGGGTGCTAAGAATGAGTCTCATGCCAACATTTTGGAGCATAATACAAAGATGAAGAGGCAAAAATTCTAGAATTTCAAAGCTCACAACAACAAAGGCAAAAATTTTACGCAGGGACAAAAGAAACCCAAAAGAGTATGGTGGGTTTACAAAAGGGCATGACATAAATCTTCTTCTGCAACAAAAGGAAATGTCAAGCAAGTGGCCATGTAAATCTGACTGAGCACGTAACAGAAAATAAATGCTGAAAGTAAATGACACGAAGAATTTTATACTGGTTCGGTTATCAACAACCTACTCCAGTCTTCAAGGAACACCTTCCTTGGTTCACACTAGTCACACAACATAATTACACCTTACCACAGAGTTGATAGAGTTACACACCAACTCCAACCTTTTACAAACCTTGTATGATGAATACAATTCGCACGAACACCACCACCTTGCAAGAATGAAGATTGATCACACCTTGATCAATCTTTTACAAAGATATGGAATATGTGGTGGTCTATATCAAGCCTATTCAAGATTGAAAGATATGACTAAAATAGGCTTTCAAGAAGAAAGAAAGAAAAAGAATGTAGAAGTGTGATTTTCTCATCTTGCATCAAGTCTCAAACATAAATTTAACTTATTTAAAACATCTTTTCATCATCAAAACAATTTATAACTTAACAATCTCCCCCTTTTTGATGATTTCAAAACCATGATTCAAAAGATGTTTTTGCATGATACATTTTCAACTAAACTTGATATTTTACAACTCCCCCTTAGTTCATGATCCCTTATCATATGAACACATCAAAAACATGCAATCTACCCAAGATGTGATATCAATACCAAAATGCTCTCCCTCAACCCATGCATCAAATTTCACATTTTCATCCTTTCAATATGTCGGATATCATGACAAGCATAAGAGATATCATCACAAAGCAAGCAAATGCTTAATCAAACTATATGCCAAAACATGCCCAAACATGCCAACCACATGCCAATGCCTAGTCATGCCAATGCCCAATCATGCCAACTAAACCATCATGCCAACAAAACAATTACTTACCAATTACTACTAAACCATCATGCCAACAAAACAATTACTAAACAATTACATCTCCCCCTTTTTGAAAGCATCAAAAATAAGAAACACGAAAATAGATAATTGAAATACCAATAATGAATAAAGAAGTTTATGAGATACAAAGGTAATCTCATCTTCTAAGCTATCTATAGCGACGGGGAAAATGGGGAATCATATAGAAGTGCTCTTCATCGGAAGAGAAACACAATCCGGAGAGGGCCGCCTTGAGTTTAGTTTTCAGCTTTTGATATTTGATCTTCTGCACATTCAGCTCCGTTTCTAAAGTTTTGACCCGAACTGTGAGACTTGCGTTTTCCTTTTCCAAGTCGTCGATGCGTATGGCTTCCTTTGTCAAGTCTTCTCCCCATTGACCAAGAGTATGTTGGATTTTGTTAATTTCAGCTTCAACATCGAACTCTTCATCAGAACCACTACCTTCTGCCATTGGGGCTTTTCCTTTGTCCTTTTGGGATGTAGAGGTTTGTTGTGGGGGTGGTTTTGGTGATGGATGAGAAGAGGGTGTCATGGGAGGTTTGGTAGGGGATGGTGGAGGGATAGGATATTCAGGCTCGTCTTCGTCTTGTTCCGGTTGGCCACCCCTCTTTTGTGCCTCTTTCTTGGATTTGTGGATTTGTTGAATGTTGGCTGCCTTTGTTGGTTATTTCATCTGTGAATTCATCATTCAACTCCTCATTAGCTTCTTTAAGCAATCTATATATGAGATTGATATATGGAAGCGCTTTTGATTTCTTGGTGGCGGCTTCCAACATGTTCGCAAACACGATTTCTCCAAAATTTAGACTCTCCTTTATAGCAATCCGATAAGCAATGTAGAAATCTAAATTGCTCGGGAGTTTAGCCGACTTGCCATTTGACACAAAAAGTCACAATGGCTAGCAACACCCTATATACCAAATGCATGTCGTTTGTGTTCTTGGTGGGATGAAAACCAAGAAATACCTTTACCTCGTCCTCAGAGACTTGGTACTTATACGTGTCCCACCTCCAGGGATCAAAATCTTCCCAACCCTCATCCGGAACCTCAAGTAATTCATTGAATGTCTTAGATGTAAACATCAACAAATTGCCTTCTATTATCGTATTCAAGGCATAAGGCACCCATGTCTATAGTCTACCCACATATTTGCATAAAACATTCTAGTATACCAGGTAGACATGTTGGTCATCTTTGAGACGTCCCAAACAGGTCTCTATTTTTGAACATCAAACCAATCAATGATTGGTTTTAATTCTTCATTGCTCAAAATATCCTCAATCTTGAGCAAGACAGAATCAAAGATGAAGAGATCATAGCAACGGTCGTCGTGAACGAGGTAAACCTTATTGGAGGTGCTACAGAATGGGTGGTTGATACCGAAGCCACAAGACACGTTGCTACTAGTAGAGATCTATTTCTTGATTTTCAAGAAATAGACAGTGGAGACCAGATTTTTCTTGAGGATGCACGAGGAACCCATGTTCTCGGGAAGGTGGAAGTGCTCCTCAAGTTAACTTCGCAAAAAAGGCTGGAATTAAGTAATGTGCTATATGTTCCTACTATTCGTAGGAATTTGATTTCTGGAGCACTTCTAAACAAGGCCAATCTTAAACTTGTTTTTTATTCTGATAAATTAATGCTTACTAGAAATGGGGAATTCATCAAGAAGGTTTTTTGCAATGCGGGACTATTTGTACTAGATGGTGCTTGCATAACCAATAATAAACTTCTTCTGTGTACTTGATGGATTCTTATGACATTTGGCATGCTAGGCTAGGTTATGTTAATCTTAATGCAATAAAAAGATTGAAAAGCATGAATGTCATATATATAGAAAACGAAGATAAGTTTGAATGATGTGAATATTGTGTTGAAGCCAAGCATCATAAGAAACCATTTAAGAGTGTTGAAAGAGTCTTAGATAAACTAGATCTCATTCATAGTGACTTAGCTGAATTTAAGAACCATGTTAGTAAAGGAGGTAAAAGATATTATATTACCTTCATTGGCGACTATTCAAGGTTCACTAGAGTATATTTACTAAGTCATAAAGATGAGGACGAGGAAATGTTCAAAAAATTTAAGAATGAATTAGAGAATCAATTAGAAAGGAAAATCAAATAGTTAAGGTCTGATAGAGGAGGTGAGTATATGACTACTTCATTACAAAAGTTTTGTGAATAACATGGCATAATTCATGAAGTATCTCTACCTTATACTCCACAATCTAATGGTGTAGTTGAGAGAAAGAATAGAACACTTTTCAATGGAATGGTAGCCCTCTTCTTATGCTCCTATTCATTGAATACCATTTGGGCTCTAAGGGTGATATAGGCGAATTTACCTGTTCCCGTAGGCTCCTTCAAAGCATCTTTGTATTCTCCGAATTTGAGCAATGGAAAGTTATTGATGGTGAGCCTACTCCTTGTTTCATTGAGCATAGCTTCATGAGAGGAAGTTGCCTTCTTCCTTAATGTAGCAATATTGAAGAAGTTTTTAGCTTTAAGATTGTTGGAAAAACGTGCATGAATATGGATACTAAACAAGAAGAAAACGATAACAACAAGAAAGTCGAGACACAACAAAGGTTGTTGTCCTCAAAGCTAAAATGCCACCACCATGAGCGAGGTGAACTACACGGCACAAGCCTCCAAGGATATAATGGCTTCTTCCTTTCGTTCGCTCTACAAGAGGAAGATGAACTTGTACAAGAGAAGAGTTTGATCGATGACGTAGAAGAAGAGAGTTTTGGATGAATGCACTTGCTGAAATTTTCAGGAATTTGGCAAAGATGTTGTATTTTATGTAAGATAACAAGGCATACTATATATGAGCCTTCGGTTGTGTAAAAACCACTATTAAAACTCATTTTAGCAGTTTAGAATACCTCCAAGTTAGTTGCATGACATTCATGTGTGAAGGGAGATGAACCTTGGATCAAAAGATGCAATTCAAAATGAAATGTTCTGACTGTTGGCACATCGATCGATCGATGTCGGACAAAAACTTCCAACTTCGATTCATGCCTACATCGATCGATCTATATATCGATCGATGTCATATCGATCGATCCATGTGATCGATCCATGTTGGATAGAAAGTTTCCAACATTGCATCCACACAACATCGATTGATCGATGTGATCGATCTATGTCCAACAGAACACTCAACTTCATTTCATCTTTCACTTGATTCGATCCAGCTTACACATGGATCGATCCAAGTGATTTCTTACAAGTTCAAAGTGTTCAAACTATCATTCAAACTCCCAAACAATATCAAGCATGTTTTTATATAAGTTTGGAGCACTTTTTAAAGTATTTTGACATACTTTTCCAACAATCCTGAGCCCTCTACCAGAAAAAGAATGAAAGTTTAAAAACTACAGGTGCCTCTAGTTCTTCGTTAAGCTGCCATTATGAATATAAAACAAGATAAAAAACTAACACAAAAGAAAAATTTGCATGGATGAAAGAAATCTTCAAAGCCTTAAAGTAGTACAACAGTGATGGCAATAGAGGTGTTGAAAAATCTAGAGATATCCTCCCTAAGCTATTAACATGGAAAACAAAAGGAAAGAAAGAAATAAAAATAGTTGGAAGAGGTGGAGGAGATGAAGAACCTGCTCCTTTTGGCCATATATTGGTTCGGTTATTGGTGGGGTGGAGGTTCTCGGTGATGTGGGAGCCTATCCCCCTTCTGTCAATGCCTTATGCGTCAGGGTGGTCTATAGCTTATAGTTGTTGTCGGTGAGTTTAAATCCAAGAGACAAGTTCTCGGAGGTTGTTTGTGTAACTTGTGTTCTGAGTATGTATTATAATGTTAACTCATCATGCAGGTTACTTAAACCTTAATTTGTTTTATTTTATGGGCATTTACTTATGATTGACATAGTTTTTGGTTGGATTTGCAGGTTTATTGTTGAAATTGCTAGTGACTGTGTTGGTTTGGGTAGGATATGTTGTGGAGATGAGGTTACTTGTGATTGACATAGTTTTTGGTTGGATTTGCAGATTTATTGTTGGAATTGCTAGTTACTGTGTTGGTTTGGGTAGGAAATGTTGTGCGGATGAGAAGGTCATGGTTGCTTAGGGTTGTTTTAGCTGTCTCCATTGACGGTATTTTTCGTCACTTGCTGAAAAAGGTTGAGACAATGATAATTTTATTCTGATTGATACCAGTTAATCTTTTAAATGAAGGAAATATAACTTGAGAGATTGTGGAAATAGTTCTTTCTTGTAATAATATTCTTGTGTACAATGTCCCTATGTATAGTATAATACCTTTCTTTACATATGGTAAGAAATGGATACAATGTTATTCTTCTTTCCATGATCGTAGACGAAGATCCGACTGTCTTTCATTATACTTTATCATGTCTCATAATTATAGATTTCATATCTTTTATCATAAAGGCACGGCCATCAAAGTAGTATTTTAACTGTCACTTTAACAAATAAGCGACTTGCATTGTTGAAGCTAAAGTAGAGACGTTGGAGGAAGGCTCAAAGTCTAGCATGAAAACAGCATGCCAACACAGCATGCCAAGATCAACGTGCCAGGCAGAGCGTGCCAACGCAGTCAGCGTGCCAGGCAGAGCGTGCCATCGTGCCAACGCAGTCAGCGTGTCAGACTGATCGTGCCATCAACTGAGACGTTGCTGATGCAGGATATAAATGGGGTCAGCCAAGGATATATAGTGGTTGACAGACAAGAGCAGCATTCACGTGTGACAGAGGAAGAGTAGCCAATCAGGTGAAGCTAGAGAATATCCTGGTGCCACGTCAGATTAATGATAGTTATTTGGTAGTTGGGTAGGAGACTAGATGATTAGCTCGTTTGTATTTGTAGCACATGTGTAATTCATTTCTAGTAGATTCTATTAATGTATTATATAAGGAGAAGGGAGGAGAAGTAACTTTTGGAATATCAATTCACTTTGCAGAAAACAGTTTCTTCCTTGTCGTGTTCTTTGGTACGAACATTGGCGCCACTTCTGGCAATTCAAATTTTTCTCATTTTGATCTTATGATTGATGTTTAATTCATTTGTGATTCACCATGATTGATGTTATCTTTGATATTGAATTGAATTCATGATGTGTTTTTATCATAGTATTAGAGAGCTTCTTGCGACTCTTCTTGAACTGGGATTGTCAGACACATATTCTCCCTAGCCAACCTCCACTAACCAGAACACAGCACTCATAACGCTTCTCGTCCGAACAGACTTCAGCACCCAACCCCAGCACATCAGATGAATCATTGCAACCTGAGCTGATCTCACCAGCTCATCTCTCACCATCTTCACCCTAGCTTGGCCGAGGATAGCACATCATGAAGCTACCCACAACATTACTAGATTATGACATGAATGTTGTACCGTCCAGTCCTTTGCTCACATCACCTACATTGACTATTTCCTCATGTGTTCCCTACTCTATCACCAATTCTCTTAGTAATCATTGATTTTCTGCTGCACATCGCATGTTTTTTGTGGCTATCTCCTTCACTTCAGAACCATTTTCCTACTCAGACGCGGCAAGAGGCCCTCACTGGCGCACTACTATGCATGAAGATTTGGATGCTCTTGAGGAAAATCAAACGTGGGCTCTAGAAGAGTGATTCATGCTGGGAAACATGCTATTAGGTTTAAATGAGTATATAAGATCAAACTTCATTTGGATTGCCATATCGAACGGTATAAAGCCAGGTTGGTTGTCAATGAAAATCGTCAGATCGAGGGACTTGAATACAATGAAACCTTTGCCCCCACCGCCAAGATGGTCACAGTTCACGTCCTCTTGGCTCTAGCCATAGTTCGGCAGTTTTCCAATTGCCAAATAGACGTCCGTAATGATTTTCTTCATGGTGACCTTGATGAAGAAGTCTAAATGAAACTGCCTTCTGGTTTCACAGCGACCTCACCACAGACTGTTTGTCAGTTGCGTATGTTGTTGTACGGTCTTAAGTAAGCTCCTCGGTGTTGATTTGCCAAGCTTTCCTCGCTTTGCGCTCTTATGGTTTTGTTCAATCCTACTCATATTACTCTCTCTTTCGCTACACTAGTGCTAATATTTGCCTTTACATTTTGATCTATGTTGATGATCTCATCTTTGTGGGAAATGATTCTCAGGAAATGGAGGCTGTTAAAACCTATTTGAGTACATGGTTTCATATGAAGGACCGTGGTCTGTTCATTTTGATTTGTTGATCTCAAGATGATCCTGTATCATTCAAATTGATGCAAATTGATTAACTGATATGGCATCCTCATTTAGTAATCCAAGAACTAATGTCTATCAAGGACAAGAGAATCCTATGGCTAATCCTTTGTATTTGCATCCGAATGATAGTCCTGCTATCATTCTTGCTCAATCTCCACTTAATCCGCATAATTACCATCCACTTAATCCATCAAGGACAAGAGATTGTCTGATTTGTTAGAAAGCTTCTATGCTATCAAGCAAGATACGTCTTCTGTGAATGATTACTTTACTAGACTTAAGGTTGTTTAGGAGGAGATGATGGCACTTAGGCCAGTGCCCAAATGTGTATGCCTTGGATGTACTTGTGATGTGGCTGCAAAGATGCATGTCTTTGTGCAAAGTGATTATGTGATAAAGTTTGCTAAAGGACTAAACAAGGAATATAAACCAGTTAAGTCTCAGGTCTTCGTTATGACGCCACTGCCTGACATTAACACAGCATTCTCCATGGAAATTAAATATGAGAGAAAGGTTAACAGTATGAATGGATAAGTTTCTTTTACTAATAATACCACAACAATGATGATGGAAGGGAATGATAGTGACAGTGTGATGGCTAATGCATTTTCTTTCAGAGGTTAAGGAGGCAATTACAGGAGAGACAGTGGAAGGTGTTTTCCAGAAAGGACCAGAAAGCCACAATGCACTCATTGTGGATTGGTAAGGCATACGGTGGATGGATGCTATAAGAAGCATGGATTTCCTTTTGGCTTCAAGTTCAAAAATCAGACTAACATGATGGAGGTGGCTGAATCTGATTTTGAGAATCAACAACATGATGACATTGATAAGACCTGTCAAGATCCTATGCTCATATATGAATTGACACAAAATTTGTTAAGTTGGTTGAACAAGAATGATGATAACCAACTGCCAACAGTGCCCAGCACTAGAGTCCAGGGAGCTATTATGTAAGCCCAAGTTGCTAATGTGAACGGTACAGATTGCATTGATAATAATAACATATGGAATCCTTGATTCAGGAGCTACACATCATGTCACTTGATCTATTCCATTCATATAAGCCCCTAGAAAATGTATCAATCAACCTACCAAATAGCTCTTCTGTTTTTGCTACTTTTATAGGCACTTTCATGATTAACGCTTGCTGGCTGTGCATAATGTGCTTTCGGTGCCTGAATTCAATTTTAACTAACTATCTCTCAGTAAGCTCACCCTTGATCCTTCCTTATCTATAAAATTTTCTAGTGCCTCTTGTTTGATCCAGGATCAGTTAGTCCAAGAGGATGATTGGTTCAGCTGAGAAGAAAAATGGACTCTACTATTTGCATGGAACTGTCAAATCTGCTATACCTCTTGCTAAGCCTTCTGAATCCATTTCTGTTAATAACCTTGTTTACCTTCCTGGTTCTTCATCTTTTCTTTGGCATTACAGGCTTGAGCATCCATCTCTCCTAAGGATGAAGGAAGCTCACAACCTTGAGAGTTGTGTAGATATTCATGATAAAACTGATGCTTGTATAGTTTGACCTCTAGCTAGAATGAAAACGAGTCTATTCCCAATGTCTGAGTCTGTAAATTCTTGTATAACACCACTAGAAGGGACGGTTGAATAGTGGGTGCGAAAAAATTGGTTTTTAAAACTTTTGGACCAAACTACTCACTTCTTAAAACAGATTCTGTTTTCAGACTTGATTTTTAATTAACTGAATGATTAAGTGGTAGTACTCCAAAAATCATGAAACTTGGTGACAAAGTACTTTCAGATGTTATGTATGTGTCATAAAAATTTCAAATCAAAATTCAAAGTATAAGACCTTAAAAAAACGTTTTTACACAGATTGCGTCAATCTGCCAAAAACTGTGATCCGAAATGAAAAATTTATTCCTATTAATTTACAACTCCAAATGATCTGAAAATTTTATGATATGACCCTTAGAATATGTGCTTAAAAGGATTGAAACAGTTTTTTAAAATTGTTTTGGCAAGTATATCAACCCCGTTGATGTTCTCAACCTTTGCAAATCTTAAAATCAGATTGTACTAGTCTCAAAATTATTAATGTTTGATTGACTTATTTATCCGCATGTGGTGAAACTTGTGCCAAATGAAAACTAGGATACGAGGCTATGTTTCTGAAAAATTGTATGATTTTTGAAAATCGTTTACTATTTTTACCATTGCAACACAATCAACAAAGAAAATTGAAAACTAAAAGTAAAGTGCTGAAAAGTCAGAACACCAAAAATTTTATACTAGTTCGGTTAAAACAAACTACTCCAGTCTTCGAGGACACCTTACTTGGTTATCACTAAACACCAAAAACACCTTACCACAAGGGTAATTAGACTTAAACACTAACTCCACCCTTTTACAATCGAAACAAACAAGCAAATCAATTACGAACACCACCACCGATCGAATAAAGGTTTGATCACACCTTGATTAATCTTTTACAACATTGAACATGTATGGGTGGTATATTCAAAGCCTATAAAATATGTAGAATATATGAACAATAGGCTTGAGAGAAGAAGAATAAAGAAAAGGAGAAGAAGAAAGTAGTATAGCTTCTTGCACTTGAGAGAATGTGAGATGTAGCTTGGCCTTATTTTGCACTAACTTCTCCTTTTTATCCACATTTGGCCTCCCCGTTTAGGGTTTCTTCTTTCTTGAGATTTGTCTTTAATGTTATTGGAAGATTTCCTTGTGTAGAGATGACACCATCTTCCTCACTTGGTGTAATATGATTGGAAGGATGACTTGACCTTGCTTACATGTCACTTGTTGATTGGTCCACCTTGGCATCCTCTAATGAGCTGTAAATTCTACAAAAAAAACTCTCATAACATGTGCTCAAATATATTCAAAATATTACCACACCATCACATTTTAATCCCTTGAATTTTGGGAAACAAATTGAAGACAATAACATCAAAAAATTGCCCACCTTAAGAGACATGTGCTGAAATTTTCAGCATGTGTGTCTTTTGATTACTTTCCTTGTGTGTTGCCCTCTTCTGTGTCACCAATATTGTGTGGCATATTCTCCACCAATTGAAATTTCAAATAAGCTCCACATAGACTCCAATCAAGATGTAATAGGCGTGTATGAGAGCTGGGCATGTGCTGAAATTTCATTTTAGTAACTTTTGTCAAATAATGCACAATATTTACACATATATGGTAAATAATAATCATAAATATTTTGAATTTTCTTGAACACTTTAACACGTCTTGAATGTGTAAAAAGTGTCTAGATACATGTTACACATATGCCAGAGAACGTTACATGTCGTATGTTCGTAGAAAACCGAATTTTCGACTTTCGTCGATTACGCAATTTTTCTCCACTTAATTTCAAACTTCTTGCACATGTAATATGTATTATGTCACACATAATATACATAGAATAAAGTGTATATTCAGCTCATGTGGCTAGAGAAAACGTCCATGTGCCCAAAATGACTTGCAATTTGAAATCTCCACAAATTTAGCCTAAATTGTGGGTGACTTGTGTGTGCCAACATGGAATGCTTAGTGGCCATTTGTAACATGTGATCCACAAACTTTTTGGCCATTTTTGAATTATATGGGCTGGCCATATTTATATGGCAAGTACGTGACATGTCGGTGAAGTTTCGATAGTCACCCGATAGGACAATTTTTGGTTTATGACCTTGAACTAGTTTAGTTGATTATTTATGGCACCTGAAAATAGTAAAAAGACAAAAAAATGTTCGCCATACAATATAAGCTTTAATACTTCATGGTTTGTTTGTCCGGCAACAATATATATAAGCATATAAAGCATGTTTATCATTTAAACGTGTCAAGTAATAATTCATTTGTGCATTTCGTAAGCATGCAGCATTTAAATCATGTATTTGTAAATCACTTAAACCCTTTTTCTCAACATAAATCTTTTTAATTGATTCATGTTGACATCCACCATGTATGGGTAGAAATACTTTCTCACAATTGTTGATGACTTCTCATGTTATACTTGGCTTTATTTACTGAAAAATAAATCTAAAGCTAGGATTGTCACTCAAAGTTTTTGTGAATTTGTTTCCACTCAGTTTGAAACCAACATAAAAATCCTAATGAGTGACAATGGGCAAGAGTTTAAAATGGATCCTTATTACATGAGAAAAGGCATTACTCATCAAACTTCATGTGTCAATACTCCACAACAGAGTGGGGTGGTTTAGAGAAAGCACCATCACATCCTAAATGTTGCCCGGGCATTAAGATTTCAAGCCAACCTACCTATAGAGTTCGCGGGGTTTTGTGTTAAGTATGCAACCTATCTGATTAACATATTGCCAACTCATCTTCTGAAACATTCTTGCCCTTATAATGTGTTGTATGATACAAAACCTGCCTACAAGGATCTTAAAGTGTTTGGATGCCTAGCATTTGCCACAGATACAAATCCTCAAAAAGCCAAATTTTCTCCTATGTCAATTCCTTCAGTACATCTTGAACTCCCTCATTCTACTAAAGGTTACATTCTTCTCAGTTTAGCCACCAAGAAAATTTTCATCTCAAGGGATGTTCAGTTTCATGAACATACCTTTCCCTTAATCCTTGATTCCAAGTCACAGCCTTGTCCATCTGGTATACACTGATCACATGATATCCAAGTGCCTACTACTTTCTATCCTCAGAACATCACACTGCCAAATTCTATTATTTATCACTCTCCAACCTCAGAGAATCACTACTCAACTCCAGAGAATATATCCAACTATGAATCACCTAGGGTGCCAAATACTTCAGTCATTGAACAATCTACTCCTCCTACTGAAAATGTGTTGAGCCCTACTGAGTCACTGCAAAGTGCATCACCAACTGGAGCCTTACATCCTCAAGGCACTTTAGAGATTATTCTGCCCATACAACCCTCTGCACACCCCCACTAGACAAAGGCAACCACCAAGATACATAAATGACTATTACTATAATTTGCTGCATTCATATTCTTCTTCTTCTTAGTCTGTTTCATGTTCAACTCCATACCCTATTAAGACATACATGACGTTTGATGCATTAGCTCCTAATCATAGAACATGTGCTCTTAGTATCAGTTTGCAATGGGAACCTTCATCTTATCAACAAGGCTGCCATGTCAACTCACTGGCAAGAGGCAATGCAACAAGAATTGGCTGCTCTGGAAGCTAATAAAACCTGGTCTCTAGTGACTTTACCCCCTCGTAAGACTCCAATAGGTTGCAAATGGGTCTACAAAATAAAGCATCAATCAGATGGTACCATTGAGAGGTACAAAGTCAGGCTTGTAGCAAAGGGCTACACCCAGGAGCCTGGAATTGATTATACTAAGACTTTTTCACTTGTTGCAAAAATAACTACTGTCAGGTTACTCTTAGCAGTAGCTGCTGTCAAACAGTGGCATGTGCATCAATTGGATGTTAACAATTCCTTTTTATATGGTGATCTTGATCAGGAAATATACATGTCTGTCCTAGAAGGCTACTCCACTATACCTCCCAATATTGTTTGCAGACTACATAAATATCTCTATGGGCTCAAACAAGCTAGTAGGCAGTGGAATGCTAAGCTTACTGCCTTTTTACCAGGGTTATGTTCAATCTAAAAATGATTACACCATGTTTGTAAGAAAGACAACTGATTCCTTTCTAGTTCTCCTTATATATGTGGATGATATCATTGTGGCCAGTAATTCTCTGATGCCATCGATTCTCTCAAAACTACATTACATTAGAAATTCAATATTAAAGACCTAGGGTCTCTCAAATAGTTCCTAGGTTTGGAGGTTTCTAGGTCCCAGGGGGATTCAGAGAAAATATGATGTAGAATTGATAGAAGAAGCAGGATTTTTGGGTGCCAAGCCAGTTAGTACTCCAGTGGAACAACACCTTAAACTTTCACATGATGAATCTCCTCTAGTTAAGGATGTATCTGGATGCAGAAAATTGATAGGTAAGCTACTGTACCTTACCATTACTAGGCCTGACATATCATTTGCTGTACAACAACTTAGTCAGTTCCTGGACACTCCTACTGAACTGCATATTCAGGCTACACATAGGCTTTTGAGATACATTAAGGCACAGTTGGTCAAGGATTATTGATTCCTAGCAAGGGAGACCTGAGACTCAAGGCATTTACTAACTCTGACTCGGGAGGTTGTGTGGAGACTAAAAGGTCAGTTACAGGCTACTGCATGTTCATTGGAGATGCCTTGATATCCTGGAAAGCAAAGAAACAAACTACTGTATCTAAGTCATCATCTGATGCAGAGTACAGGGCCTAGCCTCAGCTACCTATGAGATTCAGTGGATTTTGTACCTGATGAAAGATATGGGGGTTAGCCAGAGTCAGCCTGTTGCGATCTTCCGTGATAATAAAAGTGTAGTCTATATAGTAGAGAATTCGTTTTTCATGAGAGAACAAAACATATAGAGACTGATTGATATATTGTTAGAGACAAGTATCTGGAAGGAGTAGTGAAGTCTATGCCTATCAGGACATAATATCAGCTAGCTGATCTTTTTACGAAGGCATTGGATTCAAGGAGGTTGCACAACCTGACTTCAGCATTGAGAACGCACAACATATTCCTGAAGTTAGGATTGAGCTGGGTGTTGAAGGTAAAGTAGAGACGTTGGAGGAAGGCTCAAAGTCTAGCATGAAAACAACGTGCCAACACAGCGTGCCAAGATCAGCGTACCAGGCAGAGCGTGCCATCGTGCCAATGCAGTCAGCGTGTCCGGTAGAGCGTGCCATCGTGCCAACGCAGTCAGCGTACCAGACTGATCGTGCCATCAATTGAGACGTTGCTGATGCAGGATATAAATGGGGTCAGCCAAGGACAGTGGTTAACATACAACAGTAGCATTCACGTGTGACAGAGGAAGAGTAGCCAATCAGCTGAAGCTAGAGAATAGCCTGGTGCCACGTCGGATTAATGACAGTTATTTGGTAGTTGCGTAGGAGACTAGATGATTAGCTCGTTTGTACTTGTAGCACGTGTGTAATTCATTTCTAATAGATTACATTGATGTACTATATAAGGAGAAGGTGTTATAGAGGAGAAGTAACTTTTGGAATATCAATTCACTTTGCAGAAAACGACTTCTTCCTTGTTGTGTTCTTTGGTGCGAACATTATCGCCACTTCTGGCAATTCAAATTTTTCTCATTTTGATCTGGTGATTGATGTTTAATTCATTTGTGATTCACCATGATTGATGTTATCTTTGATATTGAATTGAATTCTTGATGTGTTTTTTAGATTTTATCATGCACCGAAACAGTAGACTCTTCTGTCATACCATTTTTACCATTTTTTTATCAAAGCCTTTGTTTTGACAACTAGAATGGCACCATCTTCTTGTCTGATCATTCCAAACTTGCACCTTATGTTATAAAGTTCTAGTTTTACATTTATGCAGTCATAAATTATAAATAAGTCATATAAAAATGGGCTAAATTTTAAAAAAGAGGGCATGTGCGATATTTATTAAAGTAATGCTTAGTTTTGATTAAATTGTTGTTACTAACGGGCAGGGGACGGTAAATGCTTATAAAGGAGGGCGCTACATTGTGTGGGGCAAGTTGCTTCTTTTGATACAGCAACATGGATTCAAGAGAAAGGCATAAAAGAAGGTTTTCAATTGCCAGCCTAGATCTGTGTGAGAGGTTTTTTTTGGTAGTAAAATAAGAAATCCTTCCTTCTGCGTCCACTGCTTTAGTTTAATGGAGCTTTGTTAATGATGCAAATTAATTGTCCAATGGCTTTCTAGGCTAGTAAGGCTACACATGAGAATCCATACAATGTGCCCCCTAAAAACTAGCAGAAATGGAGCAATTTATTTTTACAGACTGCAGAAGTAAAGCATCCACACACGAGTGTCTCTAGATTCGAACCGTGGATTTCTGGTTAGTAATTCTAAACCGGAGAGGTTCCCCGCCCCTAACCACCCTTCCTAATGGGCCCATTTCATCTCCCTTCTCTCATGTGATTTTTTATTATTTTTACTATCATAACAAACTTATTTATTTTCAATCTGTTCATATTACTCAATGACAATGAATGTCTTTATCTCTTTGCCTTTGTCGGTAAGTATTTTCTTATGAGCTCATGTTTTTCGTTTTCCACCTTGTTTCGTAGATACAATTGATGAGAACAAAGGTCAGATTAATGAGATTGTGCGGCCAAGAAAATTGATAGGGCCGCAATTGGTTCAACCAAATTCAAGTTGCTTGATGATCCTCCATATCCATGTGAGTAGGATGTCTGTTTCAAATTAGTCGGCGATTCCAACTCACCATGCGAATGTGAACTCTATACCACTGAATCATGCTAGGTCCAACAAGACCGCTTTGGATGTATCCGAAACAGATGATCATCACGCCAACTTCTCGACTAATTTCAGTTTGATATTTTCAAGTAATTTGGTTACCAGATTAGGTTTCAATAGTTGATAATTAGCCTAGCCGATGCGGTAATATGGTACTCCTATTTCTGATGAGACCAGAATTGCTCACCGGGTGGATCAGAGACGACCCGAGTTGTATGCCGTTAATCTTTCGTCTAAATCCGTCAATGGAACCTGAGAAGGAAGAAAAACGTTAGAGGTCCCAGGGCGCTGTCCCGGAAAAACCGTCCGACGCTTAAGTCAGTTATGGGTGTTTTGGTAGGCAATTTATGCTGGAATAAAGGTTTAGATGAAACCTGTGATCAGATCTCACTGAGTGATTTGGGTGTTTCGAGTGTTGGCCAAAATGGAGTTCAGAAGAGAAAGCTCCTGAAGTTGTTCCAAAATTCGGATCCCTTGTCCCCGTCTGGATAGGGGTGTATTTATGCACAAAATGGAGGAGGTCTGACCCTCTGCCCAATGATGGGATTGTGTCATGTTTGAGATAATTGTCTTGTCTGTTGCAGAGCCACAGTATGATGGGACAAGGGCCTGTGATTGCAGCTGTATCAGTGGCTGACTCTATGATACGTAGGTCGGTCTGCTATGATGACCTTGTACTAATCCAGTCGATTCTTGACACCTGGAAAGTATTCTGCAGAAATAACTTGGTGGGTCCCAGATGCCAGCAGATAATATTTTCTTCTGATCTTATCTGAGAGATTCTATGTGTTTATGAGAGCAAGGCCGAGATCAGGGCTCGGTGCTAATAAGGAACTGAGGCTGAGGCCGCGCTGAATATGCGTACTTTTGGGAATTGTGCACTGTTGATTCCTTTCTTTTGCTGAGGTTGACTGTAAGTGGTTGCTTTGACTAAAGCATTGCCGAGCCGAGGTGCAGTATGTCAAACTGTCCTTACGAGATTTCATTCCTATCCATTCTTTATCATATTTGAGCAAGCACCGACTTGACTCAGGCATGCGGCCGAGCTGACCAAGGGTTATAGTTGAATTTGCCTTAGCCACATTAGTAAACTTGCTTCAGCTAAAGTATAAGATGGCCAAGCAGAAGTGCATTCCTGCGGAACTGAAGGAGTTGTCTCAAACCTTAATTTGTCGTTGACTGTTTGTTAACTAACTAAATATTTTTTGGCTCATCATTTGCCCCCAGATTAGTTTGGCTGAGCTGACCAGAGAGGGCAGGCTAATCGATTTAAAGCCTTTAATGAGTTGTCCTTTCAAGTGTGACGTGTTTGCCTCTAATTGGGCTGCTCTGCGCATTTACTGTCTGCGCAGAGTACGAGGCGTCAGTTGCTCACCTTTTCGCATTCGGCGGTTACAGAGATCAAGAGCAAGAGCATCAAGGTGACCCATGGTCTGGTGAGATGAAGTCCTATAAATAGGGCCTTTAGATTTACAATTCTCCTCTTCTGCTTTCTGCTCTCTCATACTCTTCTTCTCTGGCATTATTCTCCAGATTCCTCCGGCAATCTCAGTTTCCTTCGGTCTTCTTCATCTTCTCCGGCCTTCTTCTTCCTTTTCCTTAACTTTTCTTTAAGTCTTTCTTCCTTTTCTTTTCACCATGTCTGCTTCTTCTCGTGATTCCCAGAATTTTTCTGAGGGCACTTCTTATACCGCCGATGGTGGAGGGAATTCAAATTCTCCATCTCCGTCTGGCTGATGACCGTCCGATAAGTAATATGTGTCGGACCACCGGTGACACTGCTCAGTCCAGCAGAGCCGTCACAGTGGTTGATTTCTCACCAGAACAAGCAAGGATTGATCTTGCTCCAGCATCTGTAAACCCCTCCATTTTGGAGAGGGTTTCATCTCTTTTTACAGGGTCCTTGAAAGACGTCTACCTTCTTCTCTTGTCCAAGAATCTTATTGTTCTTTGTTCGAGGCCGATCTGGGTGGGATCTGCAAGATTCATAGAATTGATCGGGATCGGTTCGGACCACTTCTGCCTCTGCCTGGTCAGACTGCTTACGATCCTCCAAAGGATTATGAAGCAGTCTACAAGGACTAATTTAAGTCGGGGTTCAGCCTTCCTATTCCTGAACCCCTTGTTAGAATACTTCTTGCCTATGGTCTTAGAATTCCTCAAATTCAGTCCAATGGCTTGAAACTTATCCTTTGTTATCTCTTTTTTCTTAGAGTAGCCGAGACTCCTTTTAACACTCATTTTTTCAGAGCCCTTTTTGCTTGTCGGGCCTCGCATAGCTGGTATTATTTCAGCAAGCGAGCTTCTAACAGCGATTTTCCCTTCGTTGTTAATATCCCTACCTTTAACAAAAATTGGATAGGTAGATTCTTTTACATCAAGAAGGCTGAGCTGCCAAAGGGGAACATCTGGAAGTCTGGCAGGGCAGACAATATGAAGCCAGGCACAGACTACTGTGATGAGGCAGCCAGACTTCGAAGTCTGCCCATCGTCATCGATTGGCAAAAGGTGGACTACGACATTTTGATGGCGGCTGACCTGAGCCACGCGGCAGTGGGTCAGAACTATCTACCCTTTTCTCCCGACAACTTGATCATTGTCAGAGGTCGGTCTTGATGCACTTTTCCTTTAGTATTTTTCTTACTTTCAGTAGCTAACTGTTTCATCCTTGATGCAGGCTCAATGGCTTCTGGCAACACTTCCCATGCAAACAGAATGGCCGAGGCGGTAGCCAGAAAAAGAGCTCGTAAAGCCAGAAGAATGACTGCTCTTACCCCTGCTGGGGGAACCTCTGCTCCAGCTCTGCCCCCGGTTCCTTCTACTGCAAAGCCCATGCATGAAGAGCCCCAATCAGGTAACTAAAATTTTTCCAACCTAAGTCTTTCACTTGGCTGTGATTTGGTTCTGACTCATTTGATGTTTCTTGCAGCTCTGCCAATTGAGATACATGATGACGAGCCCGAGATCTTACCCCAACATCAGGCCTCAGCTGAATTTGAAGAGATGGCAGAGGTTGGTGAAGGATCGAGCCTTCGCCCAAGAAAAAGGCAAATGGGCGAAGGCTCCAGTGGCCAAGATGAGGGATCGTCTCAGCCCCTGGAAATGGCTCCAGCTGAGCCAGCTGAGGCAGTCCTGCCTCAGCCAGCAGAGTCACATGACCCAATTCTTATTGGGTTTTCAAAGGAAGATTCGGCTGTGGAGCCGGCCATAGCCAAAAAGCTGAATAAAGTAACGATTCTCCGTCGGGATCAGCAAAAATTTGAAGCGGCTTCTTGTGAGAACCTAAAAAATGTTCTTCACTCCAACATCGCTCTGGTAAGTGTATAAAATTTTTCCTAAGTGTTCATTTCGTTCCACACTTGTCATTTTCTCACTTTGTCATCTTGACATGTCAGAGCCCAAGAGTTGGAAGCCTTGGCTCGTGGAGAAAAATTCTATGAAGATCTCCAAGTCAGATCTTGGGAGCTTGAGGAGGCCAACCAGTAGAAAGCTGGACTGACTCAGCAGATCAACACTCTGCAGGCCAAAGTCTCCACATTCCAGCAAATGGCCGAAGATGCTGAGATGAGGTCGGCCACTTCCAACTCAAAGGTGGATGAGTTGGAACACAAAGTGGTCGACCTAGAGTTGGCTTCCACCCAATCTCTGACTGAGATTGAATCCTTGAAGAAAGACAAAGCTGAACTGCTGTAGCGAAGCAATAATTTGGAAGACCAGTTGGATCAACTACGTCAACAATTAGCTGATGCCGAGGTCAAGGCAGTTGTTGATTTTAGAAAATCCCAGTTGTTTGACGAAAACATGATACTGCTGCAAAGTTCATCTATGGAGGTTGGCCAAACAAAGGCCATTGACGTCTGCTAAGAGATTCATCCTGATTTAAACAAGGAAGATCCTCGACTGGCCAAACTTTATAACCCAACTGCCGACCAAGAGTTTAATGATCAATTCCAGCGATTCTTGGAAGGAGCTGACTTGCACGAAGATGAAGAATAGTCGTAGGATCTTTTCTTTGTAATATTGCTGAGCAGACCTCAGTACTTTGTAAATCTTTCATCAATGAAAAACTCTTAAGTGTTTAGCAATTTATAGCTTTTCCTTGTTCTATTCTTTCGTTCCAGAATTTCTGCTAAGGTTTTACTTTCCAAACTTTTTGTTGCCGAGATCCAATGTCGGCCTCGGCAAACTTAATCAGTTTAACTGAAAATAAACTAACTTACCAAGCTTTAAAATGTGGAATAAACCTGTT
This sequence comes from Eustoma russellianum, assembly GCA_036186865.1. Lineage (NCBI taxonomy): Eukaryota > Viridiplantae > Streptophyta > Magnoliopsida > Gentianales > Gentianaceae > Eustoma > Eustoma russellianum. The sequence goes on along the minus strand of AP025075.1, from coordinate 23,054,226 downwards.
ATTCTGCCGAACTGAGCCAAAAATTGGCTAAGAACGAATCTTGCATTGCTTTAGCTGAGATTCAATCGGAACAGCACTTTCTAAACTTAACTTTCGTAGAGCTAATCTGGACTCCAGGATCTGCTCGGCCGAACATTTCTTAGATTCTTCCAAGTGTTGACGGATAGGTCATTTAATCTTATAGGACTGATCTGGACTCCAGGGTCTGCCCTGTATTATATTCTTCTGCTCAACAACTCTTAAGCTGAGCTTTCGCGGAGCCGATCTGGACTCCAGGATCTACTCCGCTAAACGTTTCTGGGACTCTTCCTAGTATTAGACTGATGAATCATTTTACTCTCATAGAACTGATCTGGACTCCAGGGTCTGTCCTATAATATATTTTTCTGCTCAGCAATTCTAGAACTGAGCTTTCGCAGAGCCGATCTGGACTCCAGGATCTGCTCCGCTAAACGTTTCTGGGACTCTTCCCAATATTAGACTGATGAGTCATTTTACTCTCATAGAACTAATCTGGACTCCAGGGTCTAAACTATATTATATTTTTTGCTCAGCAATTCTTGAACTGAGCTTTCGCCGAGCCGATCTGGACTCCAAGATCTGATCCACTTAATGTTTCTTTGACTCTTCCCAGTATTGGCTAATGAGTCATTTATTCGTATAGGATCGATCTGGACTCTAGGGTCTGTCCTATATCATATGGCCAGGTTTCCCTTGTAGCGTACGAGATAAGTCTATTCAGCAAGTTTTTTGAGCTGAAAATCTTCGAGAAGATTGATCTGGACTCCAGGATCCGTCTTGCTGAGGTGTGAAACTTGTCATAATCAAGATTCCTTTGAGATCATTTTATAGATAACACATGGTTGAGACCCCACATGGAAGGACATTTTGTCTGAGTTGAGCCATGCCAAATTAGAAGGCTGAGGCATTGAGAGAATTAAGGTAAACCCCTGACAAGCCTTAGAGCCGAGGTCGACCGTGAGGTGGACATGCACGCTGAAGTGGACCCCTGATAAGCCCTAAGGCCGAGGTGAACCTTTGCCGTGGTTGGAAGGATACCATATTACTTCCTTTACCTAATGAGCCATAAGAGAGAAGTCGCCGAGGTGGAAAACTTGTGTCCCAAGCCCCTTTATGAGCCATAAGACATAGATCGACTAAACGCAAATCTTGTCGGGCCCCAATTCTGTTACAACTCATAAAGTGAGCGTCAGGTAGGTACAGAGCTTACTTACACCTAGTTGAATCCCTCAGTATGAACCATAAGGTGAAAAGAAAATAAATATGCCCTCAAGCCAGGCTGAGTAACTGTGTCTTGGCCAAACGGATATGAACCACACATATTGCCAAATAAATGTGCTGAGCTGAGACGGCTGAAGGACTTGATTAAGGTAAAATTTAAATCCCATTTGTCGATAAAAAACACTGCTTAAAATATGGACAACTCTTTTGCAAATAGCAACTTTGTGATAGCTATTAATACATTTATGTACATGAGGATTTTGAATACACACTAGAAAGGTGAAACGTGATTCTTGAGCTTATGCTTTTAGATCAGCCGTATACTTTCGGAGACCCGCAATCTCTGCCCATCCGAATCTAAATCCTTGTCACTTGGCGACTTGTGCTGATGTCTATGTCGGCAACTTTCATCCAGAGGAGGCCGGCTAAAGTCCAGCCTATTGTGCAGCCTTGACCTCGGATTGTAAAATCATTGTATGTGGCTGAGCTCAATCAGACGTCCAATCTCTTGGCCGAGCTTCCTGCAGTCTTCTGTATCATGACCAATATCATGATGATAAAGGCAGTACATTTGATGATTCCTCTTGTGGATAGATCTTGTTAGGGGCTGAGCGTCTCTTGCCAGACCATTCTTCCTCATGTAGGAGAGAATGTGGGCCTTTGAAGCCAACAGAGAATTGCTTTCTTTTTCTTGGCCTCCCAACCGAATCTTGACAGAACGCCTTTCTTGCAGCAGGGCTCTGTCGCTATTGTCAACTTCTTTGCCATATTTGAATGGCAGCAGCGTCTTTTGTACGCGTTTTAAACTCTGGTGGCTAGACCTTTGTCCTGAACGCCTAGCCTCAGTCATAAATTCGGCCTGACGCCTGAGATGATAGTCAGGCCGAGTTGGAGAATACTCCAAGAGTTCGTCTTGTGGAAGAGAATTACTGGCACGAAACCCACTAGGTCCTGCCGCGAATGCTTTTCCCTTCATCTCTTTCATGACAGCTTGGAATACATTTGGATTTTGAGCCACATAATGTATGGCTCGCATACGCTCCTCATATGTGAAGGCAGCAATAGGAGTTGAGGAATTTCCAGGATCCGAGGAACACTGTTCCGTTTGTTTTTGAAGAGGTCGTTGACGTCTTCTGGATGTCATAGGTCGCTTGGATCCTCTCACATCCTTTTTATCCATCCCTCCAATGTTGGATTGGTTGGATAGATACTAATAAAACCCTTGAAAGGTTGTTCTTAAGGGATACGAAGGCAAGTAAGGCCCTCCTTCTAGCGCCAAATGATGAGACCAGAATTGCTCACTGGGTGGCGACCCGAGTTGTATGCCGTTAATCTTTCGTCTAAATCCGTCAATGGAACCTAAGAAGGAAGAAAAACGTTAGAGGTCCGAGGGCGCAGCCCCAGGAAACCTGTGATCAGATCTCACTGAGTGATTTGGCTGTTTCGAGTGTTGGCCAAAATGGAGTTCAAAAGAGAAAGCTCCAAAAGTTGTTCCAAAAGTCGGATCCCTTTTCCCCGTCTGGATAGGGGTGCACAAAATGGAGGAGGTCTGACCCTCTGCCCGATGATAGGATTGTGTCCTGTCTAAGATAACTGTCTTGTCTGTTGCAGAGCCACATTATGATGGGACAAGGTCCTGTGATTGCAGCTATGTCAGTGGCTGACTCTATGATACGTAGGTCGGCCTGCTGTGATGACCTTGTACTAATCCAGTCGATGCTTGACATCTCGAAAGTATTCTGCAGAAATGGCTTGGTGGGTCCCAGATGTCAGCAGATAATATTTTCTTCTGATCTTAATTGAGAGATTCTATGTGTTTATGAGAGCAAGGCCGAGATCAGGGCTCAGTGCTAATAAGGAACTGAGGCCGAGGCCAAGCTGAATATGCGTCCTTTTGGGAATTGTGCACTGTTGATTCCTTTCTTTTGCTGAGGTTGACTGTAAGTGGTTGCTTTGACTAAAGCATTGCCGAGCCGAGGTGCAGTATGTCAAACTGTCCTTACGAGATTTCATTCCTAACCATTCTTGATCATATTTGAGCAAGCGCCGACCTGACTCAGGCATGCGGCCGAGCTGACCAAGGGTTATAGTTGAATTTGCCTTAGCCACTTAAGTAAACTTGCTTCAGCTAAAGTATAAGATGGCCGAGCAGAAGTACATTCCTGCCGAGCTACAGGAGTTGTCTCAGACCTTAATTTGTCGTTGACTATTTGTTAAATAACTGAATATTTTTTGGCTCATCAATTTCTGTAGGATAGAATGTTCAAACGGTGAATCAATTTTTATCCACATTAATAGTGAATTCGGACCTTCACTTGAATTAAAGATTATCCGAATAACGGGAAATATTGTCAAAACATTATATAGGCGTAAATTGTTTCCATAACTAATGTTTCTACAAATCTAAACAAGTTAAACAACGTTACAGGTCCTTGAGTTGTTACTCCAGCAAAAGCGCTTCGATGTTCAGGTTAGTTATGGGCTTGACCATATTTGTTTGCTGTAATATCAGAGAAACATGTCTCCTTTGTGTGTTTCGGCTGGAATATTTGCTTGTTTGCTTGAGCCTTCGTGTATGCTAGACGTCATTTGCTTGTTTTGTATGTTTGGGCAGCCAATGCATGTCGAGGAGCCGTGGAGGAGAGTGTCAAATGTTCTCCTTTTCTTGTGCACACATGTCGTAATGCATGATTAAGTGGCTCGCTGTCAAGGATCTGCCTGGCGGGTGTCTCCTTAGCCGAACAAAGGTAGAAGACTTTTCCCTACAAGTCGAAGGTCGAGCTGTACGCTATGGCCGAGTTAGTCATTAGGGACGAGTTGACCTGATGTGAGATCAACAACTGAGGTGCCTAACTCTGCTTGACCTTACTGATGTTGACATGAGGTTCTCGTCTGCACCAAGGGACATCTTGCGACAAGTGGGCCATATCGACATATCTGTAAGATTAGACCCGAGCAACAGATGTAAACTTTGGATGACTTGTGTGGCTATGAGGGTCAAATGATGTTGACAAAAAATTTCAGGTTGATTATACTTATCATTATATAGAGGCATAGTTTTGTCATCATTAATGAATAAGTTGTATTTTTGCTTTTCTCTTGCTTCTGCACAAGAATATTTATGGGCTTAATTGATGAAAAGTTTGGGTGATACTCACTGGCATCTTCGAATTGTTTCTTTTCTTTTCTTACGTATTTTTGTTTTGTCCAGAGTTAAGAAATAAGCCATGAACATGTAAGGTGATGAAACCGGATTTCCACCAAGGGTCTAGATGACCTCAA
>AP025075.1:23021633-23049692 GCA_036186865.1 Eustoma russellianum | reverse complement strand
GAGCAAAGTGTATGAATTGGCTTTAGGGTCTGAAAGATTGAATTCCGGATCCTCCCCTGTTTGTCTTGATTGGCTGGCTTTTATAGACCTTTTTCTGCCTTTTACTTCTGAAAATAAATTGTGGATAAGACGCTTACTTGGGACAGAAAACCTAGGAAGCTGTAGGTCTGCTGATATGATCAATAGCCTGACTGATGTGACCGATAGGCCGGCCTGGTTGATGTGACTAAAAGGCCGATTGTTGCAACCTTAGTGTGTTCACGAAGAATTCCCAGTTGTAACCACTATATTTGAATTTCACCTCTATCCAAGGATCCCCCGAAGTATTATCGTGGTGGGTTTATTTGCTGTGGTACACAGCTAAACTCTGCCGAAGTGCGGAACCTGCTGTGGTACACAGCTGAACTTTGTCGGGGTGCAGGACTTGGCCTTATACCGTGGAAATGATCTGAAGTGCGGTATCTAGATATAGGATGGCGTTGACGCCAAGGTGCACATTCTTTGATGTTATAAGTATGCCATGATGCCCTGCTGAGGTACCGTTGAGGCTGAACAACCATACTTGGGCGCTGAACTGCTGAACTGCAGTACTTAGTATGCTGAGATACTGGAATTGAGCCGCTGACTGTTGTTGATTAACGGACGATTCAGTTATGGTTTATCATTTGCCCCCAGATTTCGTTGTGGCTGAGCTGAACTGTGAAGGCCAACAAATCTTGTTTTAATAGACCCGTGATGTGGCAGTCCTTTACTGATTGTGCGGTTATTCTTCTATTCCCGCCTTTAATGTAAGTGATAATTCTGATGCTTTATCATTGCTTTTTCGGCGGTTTCATTCTTCGAGGGAGGGAAACGCGTAAACTTTCACCTCTTCGTATTTCGAACGAAAAGTTGTGGCTTTTTGTTCTCTCTCACTTATAAATAGAAGCAACTCCCTTGATTCGTTCTTTTCTTCTTCCCTAATTCTGCTCAGCTGGTCATTTTGTTGTACTGTTGAATTGTTCTTCTTCTTCTCCGAAGCTTTCCTTACTTTAGCTCCTTCAACCTTACGCCTTCAAAATCTTGTAAGTTTTCTTTCTTATGGATTCTTCTTCTTTTTCCTTAAAATCCATAATTCCTTTCCCTTTGGTGCATGACTCAATTTGCACCTTGAAAAACAACGATCTTTTTGAATTTTGTCAGCATTATAAGATCAACAGGAGTACTTTTGCTCCCATTCTTCCCCTTCCTCACCAAACTGCTAATAACCCTCCGACTGGCTATGAAGCAATTTATGAGGAGTTTTTTAGGTCTGGCTTTAATTTGCCCATTCCAGCCCCTTTACTCCAAATACTGGTCTGTTACAAACTTAGGCTTCCTCAGATAGCTCCTAACTGGCTAAGGCTAATTCTTAGTTATCTGCTATATCTGAGAGCATCTGAGAAGAGATTCTCTTTGGCAGTTTTTAGGGAAATATTTGTATGCAGTCAGGAGGGTAGTTGGTTGTAACTTTGGTAGGAGATCTCTAAATAGTGGAAGGTCTTTTGTCATAAACCTTCCCCCTCCTTCACAAGATTAGAAGGGGAGTTTCTTTTTTTGTTAGAAATGTAAGATTGCCCGAAGGAATCCCTTGGAATACTGGTAGCATAGATAACAGGAGGCCCAGCGAGCAATTTTGCAATGAAGCCTCTCAAGTGTTTCTTTCCCCCTGGGTTGTAGATTGGAGGAAAGTTAATAGACAAATTGTAGAGGTTGCTGACCTGGAACATTTGGGACCGGAATATAATTTTCGACCCCTCATTCCCCTTGCTTTATGGATAGTTCGGGGTATATGGCGATATTTTTGAACATCTTTGACTTGTTTTGATGTTGCACATAGGTGTTGACTGTTTTGTTCCTTTGGATTTTGCAGAAATCATGGTACGTGGTGCCCTTGAAAGGCTGAAGAAATTGGTCCCCCAAAAGAGAACATGGTCAGAATTGTTGAGAAATATGTTTGGATAATTTTCAAAGTCATGATTTTAAGTGATGAATACTTAAAAATGTCACACATGGTGTTATATGTGATTAAAAGTTGAATAAGTTGAACAAGTTGACATCGATCTCTCAGGTTGTTGCACATCGATCGATCTATGTACATAGATCTCTCACATCGATCGATCTATGTAAGGCAGAAAAGTTTAAGACCTTTCTGTGAGATATCGATCTCTAAATCTGAGACACATCGATCGATCGATGTACATCGAACTCTCACTTCGATCGATCAATGTAGGTCAGAGACAAAACCTGAGCCTTTATGTGAGACATCGATCTATGAAGCTGAGGCACTTCGATCGATCGATGTCTAGAGTTTTTAGAAATAATTTTCTAAAATGTGATAAAATGGTTGTTTTCATTTGTACATGATTTATACATGCTCATTATGTGCTTATTATGTGTTTCTGGTGATTATTATTGTCTTGTGACTAATGTGCCTTGGAAGTTTCTACAACTTACCAAAAAGGACAAAATTGGTATTTTAAGTTTTGTAGGAACATCATATGGTGAAAAATATTTCAAGGGTGTATTATTATCTTGGCAAAGGTGGAATTGTGATTATTTCGGTATATCGGGGTTATTTCTGGAGTTTTCTCACACAAGGGGTATTTTGGTCATTTTACCCCCAAGGGTATTTTTGGTATTTTCACTCAAGGAATCTCCTGAGCATATTATTATCTTCATTCTGGAGCTGTGTTATTATTATTTTGAAGATTATATGGTGATCTTATATCTTATTCTCTCAACCGATGATATTATTGACTATAGCTGGATATGTGACGATTTTAGATGTCACATTCTATTTTTTCTTGAAGACCCTCTTATATATGTTATAAGAGGATATTAATCATCGTCTTTTAGAGATTACAAGGTGTCCTTGGTGCAAGATTCATCACAATATGTAAAGGAGAAGAAAGTAGGAATTTTGGTGTTATATGTTGACATAATCTTGTCAACACTTATTCATTATTTTTTATTCACAAAATTTGAGTTGTCATACATACATACAACATCAAAAACGTCTATAAACAGGTGGAGAAGGTGGTGTACTCATTTTATGACTTTTGGACAAGTGGAAAATTCAAAAACAAGCTAGTTGGCAAAAGTTGCCAACTTGAAATTTCAAATTTGAATGTAATTGAGACAAGGTTGTTGGAGATGATTATGGAGGTTCTTTAATTCGAAATTCTCAGCCATCACATGGTCTAAAAGTTGGAGATAATATGCCATCTATTCACACTATAAATAGGAGGCAAGGTGAAGAAGAGAAGACATACACTTGAAAGCAAAATTGAAGATTGTTGTCTTTCTATTCTCTTCTCATATTTTTGTTCATACTTTGTGTAGCTAAGGTGTTCCAATTTTTTTGTTGTTGTCCAGCTACATTGTACACACCTTCTTGGGTTGGATTTGTATGATTGATTAGCCAAATTTATAAGGCTACATCAATAGATGGTAGAGGTGTTGTAACCAAGAGTTGCATAGAGGTGATTATCCAAGTCTTGAATAGGGTTGGTGTATAACCCAAGGATCAAGCTTGGCTCTTGTTGTAAGGTGTTCATTTGATAGTGAAATCCAAGGAAAGGTGTTCCTTGGGACTGGAGTAGGTCACATTGACCGAACCAGGATAAATTCTCGGTGTTCTTCTCTTGTTTCTTTATTTCTGTTTTCTTCCCGTTTTTGACTGCAGTTTTCACACAACTTCTCACAATTTGAAAAAATATCTAAACATTTTCAAAATTCGTGATTTTTGGTGGAGTTATACTTCAGACTGTTAGCTTTCATTTGCAATAAGAATCACTTGATTTGAGCAAGGGAAAGTTAGTCTTTCAGTCATTGCAAGATAACTACTCCAATCTGGCTGCAATCTGACCAGTTTTGAAAAAACTTAAATTATGTATTTTTCAAGAATTGTTTAAGGTCAGTTCCTTTTGGAAACTTCATCTAAACATCCTAAGGAGTGTTTTGATATAAAGATCAACCTTTTTGGTTGAGTATTCAAAGAGAAACACGTTTTGCAAAATCAACAACCTTTTTATTTGTTTGAAGGGAGTCAAACGATCTTATTTTTTTCTGATTTTTCGACAGAGTTTTGTTAACTCATTGAAGTTAAATTCTGCAAAGTTTCATAATTTTTAGAGTTGTGTACAATTATTTGTGAATTTTTTGAAAAATAGGTTCTGAATCTGAGGTGCTTTGAGATTCTGTTTTCAAAGGGGATTTTAACAAAGGGTTGTAGTGTAATTTCCGCTAACCACTATTCACCCCCCCCCCCTCTAGTGGTGTTTATTGCAGGTGCACGGTCCAACAAGAATGTCAACCCTCTACTTCAAAACCTGCTTCTGTTAGTTCATCGTCTGAAGTGCAGACGCATCCAGGTAAAGTTTTTTCCAGCATCAATCTTGAATGTGCTTGTTTTTCATTATAGTCATTTAAATATTTTCTCCCTCTCAGTTGAAATTTCAGAAAATCCTCCCCCAATCAAAAACCAGGTTTCTGTTCCAACCTCAGCTCAACCTGGGGATGGGAATGGGGGAATTGATGCCCCATTCTCATTCCTTCATCCCCTGCGGATGAGGAGGTGAATGTACCTCCTCCACATTGGGCAGCTGATGAGGTAGTGCCTTCTTTTGATCTTTTACATGAGACCCCTGAAGTAAACGCTCCTGGACCTTCTGAGGGGATAGCATTGGAGGGAGAAAACTTTAAAGGAAAGGATCTTAAGAAGGATCCTACCGGATTAAACGCACCTGAGGGGGAGTCCTCTGCGAAGAATATAACGAAGGGGGAACCTTCTTCTAAACCGCAACAGGAGAAAAGGATGACAGAGTTCAGTTACAACAACTCTGCCGAAGATCCTGGAGAGGCTAGGAAATCGACAGAGATGACAATACTTCCTAAAGACTGGCAGACATACGATAGTCTGGAATGGAATGATTCCTTCAACCTGTTTGTGAAAAATATGTCCCTGGTATGACTTTCCTCTGTTTCCCATCTTTCCTTTTGACCCTTCATTGACCCTTCAGGCTTCTCTTAACCAGTTTGATTTTTACAGTATCGAGTTCAAGAATATAACATTCTTAGGCGAGCTGAAGGGCTCCATTCCAGGTTCCTCAAAATTTGTGAGTTCAATGCCCACCTCAAAAAGGCTTGTGATGAGTTAACTGAGGCAGCAAAACCTAATAACACAAAGCTGGCCGGGCTGGAGGCTGAGGTGAACAGTCTGAAGTCTCAAGTCGCTGCACTTGTTGAAGATAACTCTAAGCTTCAAATGTTAAAGCGGGACTCAGATTCCAAACTGACCTCACTTATGGAGAACTCTAAGCTTCAAGGTGATAAGAGGGATTCTGATGCTAACCTGGCTGATGCCAGGTCCCAGGTGACTGGACTGGAAGAAAAATTGGCCAACTCTGAGTTAATTTATTCCAAGGCTCAGGCTGAACTAGAGTTCTATCAAAAGGAGCTTAAAATTTTTGATCAAGTGTTGTCCAACATCAGAGCTAAGCTGACCCAGAAACTGGAGGCTGAGAAGAAAAGCAAGGTTGATCTCATCCGTCAATTTGAAATTCAAGCTGAGGAGATAAAGAAAAAAGATGTTGCTGAGTTCAGACAATTTGAACTTTTTACCAGGAATTTTTTAAAGATTCAAGGTTCAGCCATCGCTGTTGGACAAACTTGGGCAATTGATGCTTGCTCCGAGATCTGCCCCATTCTGGACAAAAAAATCCCCAAATTACTGCAATGTACAACCCTGAGGGTGGAAGTTTACTTGAGAACCAAATAGACCAATTTCAAAGTGGAGCTGACCTCAGAGAGGGTGAAGAAAGTGTAGAGTAGAATAGGATTTTCCCGGTAAATAACCGTAGTTGTAATAGATTTTGTCCTCAATGAAAATCCACTTTTCTTAACTTTTGCTTTTCGGCTTCAGCTTCCCTAATTGCCTTTGTCTTCAGTATGTGAAGTTTTATCTCTTATTCGCTTTATGCAAATACTTGTCTTCAACTTGCTTTATGCTAGTGGTTTGCAAGTATTTGCCTTTAGCTTCACTTGCTTTATGCAAGTATTTGTCTTCAGCTATGCCAAAAGAGTATCGTTGATATATAGATTTTCTGCCGAAGTATTAAGATTCAGCTTTTGTACTTGGCTCTTCAGCTTTGTCATGCTTTAATGAATCTTTTAAAAGTGGGAAAGTCTTTGTCCCTTTTTGTCAATACTCTCAGTTTTGATGAACTAAAATATTGGCGGATTTGTCTTCTTGTTGAGACTTGCTGAACTCCTCAATTATGCTGAGGTGAAAATATAGGGAAACTTATCCCGCTGTTGAGTCCTGCTCAACCTTCCAGGCCTGCTGGGGTAAGATAATGTTAAGACCTGCTCAACCTCCCAGACCTGTGTTGAGAAATATGTTTGGATAATTTTCAAAGTCATGATTTTAGGTGATGAATACTTAAAAATGTCACATATGGTGTTATAAATGAAAGAGTTGAATAAGTTAAGAAAAATGACACGATGTCTAGGGTTGTTAGAAATATTTTTCTAAAATGTGATAAAATAGTTGTTTTTATTTTTACATTATTTATATATGTTTATCATGTTGTGATTATGTGATTTTTATGATAATATCTTGTGACTAATATGCCCTCGAAGTTTCTACAACTTACCAAAAAGGGCAAAAGTGGTATTTTGAGTTTTGTAGGTACTCGACATGGTGAATATGATTCAAGAAGATATTATCATCTTATTTATTATCAAGAAGGTGTTATTATATTTAATTCTGACCATCGGGGTCATTTCTGGAGTTTTATCTCACTAGGGGCATTTTGGTCATTTTACCCCCGAAGACAGTTTCGATATTTTTACTCAAAGAATCTCTTGAGTATCTTATTATATTCATTCTGGAGTTCATTTAGTATATTCTTGAAGATTATTTGGTGGTTTTCTATTTTATTCTCTCATTTGATGATTTTATCGACGGTAGCGGGATATGTGACGGTATTCGATGTCACGTTCTATTTTCTCTTGAAGACTCTTATATATATGTTATTGGAGGTTTTTAATCCCTAACACCAACACAGCCCATTTTTCTTAATTATCATCTCACAATAATTTGATACATCTATTCCATACATGCATATCATAATTCATAACTTAATTGCCTACAACATGAATTTTCTAATTATCTTAACATTTCATATTAAGATTTCATAACTTACATCTTATCATAAACTATTATGTTAGTATACAAAACATGTAACATATCATGTACGCACATTGTAAAAGTTAGTAGTCTTATACTTACGCACACATAAATGTGAACTATTTATGTTTCTTACTTTTCATAACATAATACATAAATTACATACTTAGCCTACTTTCATATCTTAACATATTCATCATATATACCTATAATGTTGGTGAATTGAAGAGAAAAGCTACAAATGGTAAGAATTCAACATATATCTCTCTTATGTCACATGCTGAAAATTTCAGCATACTACACACAAGCTGGCCGATTTTTGCTATTCAATGTGACATATTTTGTCATCTTTTATTAGGTGATTGATTAGAAGAAGATATGGAAAGGTTTTGAATATTATTTAAATAAATAAATGGTGATATTTTACACATCACACATGCTGAAAATTTTTCAGCATGTGTACAACTTGTTGCAAGTTATGACTATGTCATGTTATGCAAGTTATGAAAATCATGTCATGATTATGAAAAGTCATGTTTACGAAAAGTCATTTTATGAAAAGTCATGTTTTATGCATCACGTCATGTCCATGTCACCTTAGGGTTATGATTAAGAATTCTTTAAGTATATGATAGCACTACAGTGGACAATGTAGTGTTAGGTATGAGAATGTAGTACATATAAGATATGCGAAGATGGTATAAGTTATGGATTAGAAGTTAAGTATGGATGTAGTATGATATTACGGATTAAGCAGAATGAGATGCTATCATGCTATGTATGCTTTGAAATCTTCTTTATTTACCTGCTTCCAGTTTACAGCAGTTTATTGATATGATATGATACTGTACTTGTTAAAAAGGAGACGTGCTTATTATACTCAAAATGTATGGTATTATGATTTGTTACCCCGTCTCCCCATGTATGATCCACATGTCGTATCTGGTAAGACTACTTGCTGAGCGATTAAAAGTCGGTGGCTATCGCTCATACTTGCCTCATTTATAACTTTCCAGATAACAGGTATCAATATACAGGCTCGTTGAAGACATGCTAGATAGACCATTGATAACGAAGAGCATACTGAGAGATTATTTCGAAGGCATTAAGTTTCGGATTATGATGTATGATATATTATTTCAGTACTCTGTATATGATGATTGTACAGTTTATGATGTAGTACAGTGCATGTCGATGAAGATTTGTTTATGTTATGTTGCTTCCGCTTATCGATTCATTATTCATGTCGACATGTACATGTATAGTATCGACGCTTTGTACTCTATGGAGTAGAGTACGGCGGATGCACTGAGCCGGAACCCTGGTTTCGGGCGGGGCGCTACACTTCCTCTGCCCCATTGGGACATATCTGCAAAATGAGAAATATTAGTCATTAATATATTCTCTTGTGAGAAAATCAGGGAGACTATTATCTGACCCTTTCTTGTATTGAATTTCAAAATCAAAGGGTGCCATATGAGCCTGCCATCTTGCAAACATCTGTTTGGAAACATCATGTTTAAAATCTTTATTAAACATAAATTTTGCTGCTTGACAATCAGTTTTTATAATAAACTTTTGATTATATAAATCATCTTTAAATTTAAGAACACATTTCACAATAGCAAGAATTTCTTTTGCTATAGTAGCATAATTCTTTTGACTATTAGTCCATTTTCCTGAATGAAATCTAACAAGATATTCTTGTTTCTCAATAGGTGAAATTTGTTTTAGAATACCTCCATATCCTATATCTGAGGCATCTGTTTCTATAATTTTTTCCCAATTTGGGTTTGCTAACATCAAACAAGGCAAATGAGTTACTTTTTGCTTAATTAGCTGAACTGCTTTAGTATGATCTTCAGTCCATGTTTGATATGGTTTAAATTTGTTACTATATCTCATCATGATCCTATACAATCAAATATATTATCCTATCAAAAACAGTCACATTTTTAATTTCGTATTCTATCAGTATGCAAACATAGTGAGACCAAGTGTAGATTTTCTTATTTTTATTGTAAATTTGTATTATATTTATTACTACACACAACTAAATATTCAGAGATTACAAGGTGTCCTTGGTGCAAGATTCATCACAATATGTCAAGGAGAAATGGGAATTTATATATTATATGTTGACATAATCTTGTCAACTATTATTTGTTGATTTCTCTTCAAAAATCTGAGTTGGTATACATATACACAGCCTCCAAAACGTGATTATACATGTGGAGATGATGTTTTTCTCATTTTATGAGTTGGAGACAAGAAGACAAACCAAAAGCAAGCTAGTTGGCAAAAGTTGCCAACTTGAAATTTCAAATTTGAATGTAATGGAGACAAGATTGTTGGAGATGATTATGGAGGTGTTTTAATTCAAAATTCTCAGCCATCACATGGTCTAAAAGTTGGAGGGAATATGCCATCAATTCACTCTATAAATAGAAGGCAAGGTGACGAAGAGAAGACACATACTTGAAAGCAAAAATTGAAGATTGTTGTCTTGCTATTCTCTTTTCATATTTTCGTTTATACTTTGTGTAGCTAAGGTGTTCCATTTCTAGTTGTTGTCCAGCTACACTATACACACCTTCTTGGGTTGGATTTGTATGATTGATTAGCCAAATTTATAAGGCTACATCAATAAGTAGTAGAGGTGTTGTAATCAAGAGTTGCATAGACGTGATTATCCAAGTCTTGAATAGGGTTGGTGTATAACCCAAGGATCAAGCTTGGCTCTTGTTGTAAGAAGTTCATTTGATAATAAAATCCAAGGAAAGGTGTTCTTTGGGACTGGAGTAGGTCACATTGACCGAAACAGGATAAATTCTCGGTGTTCTTCTCTTGTTTCTTTATTTCTATTTTCTGCCCGTTTTTGACTGCAGTTTTCACACAATGTCTCATAATTTGAAAAAATATCTACACATTTTCAAAATTCGTGATTTTTGGTGGAGTTATACTTCAGACTGTTATCTTTCATTTGCAACAAGAATCACTTGATTTGAGCAAGGGAAAGTTAGTCTTTCAGTCTTTGCAAGATAACTGCTCCAATTTGGCTGCAATCTGACCAGTTTTGAGAAAACTTAAATTCTGTATTTTTCAAGAGTTGGTTAAGGTCAGGGCCTTTTTGAAACTTCATCTACACATCCTAAGGAGTGTTTTGATACAAAGATTAACCTTTTTGGTTTAGTATTCAAAGAGAAACACGTTTTGCAAAATCAGCAACATTCTGTCCAATTCTGTCCAGATTGACCATCTGAATCTTTTTATTTATTTGAAGGGTCAAAAGATCTTATTTTTATCTGATTTTTGGATAGAGTCTTGTTAACGCATTGAAGTTAAATTCTGAAAAGTTTCATAATTTTTGGAGTAGTGTACAATTATTTGTGAATTTTTGAAAAACGAGTTCTGAATCTGAGGTGGTTTCAGATTCTGTTTTCAAAGGGGATTTTAACAAAGAGTTTTAGTGTAATTTCCGCTAACCACTATTCACCCCCCTCTAGTGGTGTTTATTGCAGGTACGCGGTCCAACATTATGTATCAGAGCCAGACCAACACCACTCAAAAGAAGCAAGATTCAACACCGTACAAACAAGACAAGGCTAAGAAGCAAGAAATCATAGTTGCCTGCTAATCCCAAATCAAGAAGGTTTGGAGCATTTGAACACTTCAAGAAGGTTTGGAGCATTTGTATTCACTTGATTAAAGATTCAAGGTATTCATCTAAAATCATACATCATGTCATCTATCTCTCATAAAGGAGCGTTCTCAAAGTCTACGAAAGAGGTAACATCTACTCCTGATTTTGATTCTGATAATGAGATAACGTTCAATGAAATGTATGATGAATTCATAAAAATGCATGCTCATTGTAAAAGGTTGTCAAAAGAGAAAAAGAAACTAATTGAAGAAAATGACAAGTTGAATACAACCAACTTGGAACTTTCTAATCAATTAGAGTCTTTCAAACAAGAGTCATCAAATGCTCTTGATTCATTAAAGACTAAAATTGAGTCATCTAGAAATAATGAACAAACCTTAAGAACCGAAAATAGTGCGTTGAAAACCAAGATGCATGATTATGAAAATGAAGTGTCTACACTTAAATCATACAAACGAGGTTTAGAGAAAACATTAGAACAGTTTAAATCCGGTACAAACATGTTAGACACACTCATCTCATCACAAAAGTATGGTAATGATAAAACCAGCTTAGGCTATAAAGAAGAAAATGAAAAAGTAAATAAAAAGACTAAGTTTGTTTCATCTAGTACAAAGTTGCCATATAATACAATAAAATCAACTTTGCCTGCTTCTACACCTTCGTCTACTTATATCAAGGCAAAAATACAACACACACCCACCAATATACACACGCATAAACATACATCTAGGCCAAACTTTGTATCTAGACAACCTAGAAATTATGCCTACATGTATACAAATGCAACTAGACCAAATAAAATGCATACAACTTATTATGAACCTAAATATAGGCAACACTCTTATAAGTCTTATAGAAATGCCTACAAACACACTTATATAGCGCCATATAAGAAACAAAATCGCATGCCTTATGCACATTATAAAACTTGGCCATCCTATAATGATTACCAACCATGGCACAACATGTATAACAATGCATCTTCACTTATGTGGAATAATCATGTATATGATAATTCTTCTTATTTTCCAAATTATAACAATGCTAAAAATGTGCCTAGAAGGTATATTCAAGTTTGGATACCTAAGGGATATCTAAACAAGAATAGTGCCCCTAACATTCAAGGACCCAAATAAAGGGTACCTAAAACTTTGTCTCCATTGTAGGATAAACGTAAGGAATGCAAGAAGGAGGCAAAGTCAAAGAATCTAAAAACCAAATGGTTTTTAGATAGTGGATGTTCGAGGCATATGACGGGGAACCCCAAACTATTCATCGAATTAGAACATATCAAGAATGGAGGAAAGGTGACATTCGGTGACAAAAACCAAGGCAATGTTATTGGAAAAGGAACAATTGGGGACCCTAACACATTTCAAATACGAAATGTGTTGTTAGTTAGTAATCTTTCTTACAATTTATTAAGTATTTCGCAACTTATAGATTCTGGTTATCATGTCTCTTTTCTTCCTAATTGTTGTGATATAATAAATAAAAAAGGAAAAATTTTACTAAAAGGAAATAGGGATGGTAACATTTACACACTATCACTAAATAACATATTAAATGCTAGGATTAAGTGTTTAGTATCACATGACTTAGATGTGAACTTATGGCATAGACGACTAGGCCATATAGGAGTTTCAACCATAGAAAGATTATCTAAGAAGAATCTAGTTAGAGGAATGCCTAAGTTAGACTTACATAATTTTCAATTATGTGAAACATGTATTAAAGGAAAACATATAAAAGAGACAATGAAATCAAAACATGAAGTGAGTACTAGTCATGTACTAGAACTGCTTCACTTAGACTTATTTGGTCCAAGTAGGACAAGAAGTCTATGTGGACACTACTATGTGTGTGTCATAGTAGATGATTACTCACGATACACATGGACATTGTTCTTAACACACAAAGACGATGCTCCATTGGTAATCGAAAATCTTATTAAGCAACTTGAAAATCTTTATGAAGCAAATGTTAAAAGAATTAGAAGTGATAGAGGTGGAGAATTTAAAAACAAAGATACAATTAAGTTTTGTGAATTACATGGAATAAAACATGAATTCTCACCACCAAAAACACCACAACTCAATGGAGTTGTTGAACGTAAAAATAGAACACTACAAGAAATAGCTAGAACTATGTTGTGTAAAAACAAAGTACCTAGATATTTGTGGGTTGAAGCTGTTAGTTGTGCATGTTATATAATAAATAGGCTTTCTATTAGAAAGAAATTAAATAAAACACTATATGAGTTATTGAATAATAGACAACCTAAGGTAGATTATCTTAGAGTATTTGGGTGTAAATGTTTTGTATTTAATACCAAAGATAATCTAGATAAATTTGCACAAAAGTCTATTGAATGCATATTTGTTGGATATTCAACTAACTCAAAGGCATATAGGTGTTATAATCATGCATCTAGAAAAATAATTGAATCTATACATGTGAAATTCAATGAGAATGCATATTTTGATGTAAGTGATAAAAAGAAACAAGAGAATAATGTTGAAAATATGTTTGATGATGATGATATATTACTTGAGCCTGTTCATGATCATCTAGAACCAACTTCCCCTGAACAAGGATTGCAAGTCTAAGCAATATTAAGCTCTTCCAAATGGATGTCAATAGTGCATTCTTGAATGGATACATTCAAGAAGAGGTGTTTGTCAAACAACCCCCCTGGATTCGAAGATCCAAAGAATCCTAACCATGTTTACAAGCTTAAGAAAGCTCTATATGGTTTGAAACAAGCTCCAAGAGCTTGGTATGATAGATTTACGAACTTTCTTATTGCAAATAATTATCAAAGGGGAACAATAAACAACACATTATTTCTAAGACGAAAAAATAATGATTTGTTAATAGTTCAAATCTATGTAGATGATATAATCTTTGGTTCAACAAACCCCACCTTAGTAAAAGACTTCGAAGAATGTATGAAGTCAGAATTTGAAATGTCAATGGTAGGAGAGTTGAATTATTTCTTAGGACTTCAAATCAAACAAACCCCTCAAGGAATTCACATTAGCCAACTTAAGTATGTCAATGATATGATTAAGAAGTTTGGCTTTGAAGAATCAAAACCAACACCTACCCCCATGAGTGTTAGCACCAAACTAGACAAGGATGAAAATAGTAAAACTTTTGATGACACACTCTATAGGTCTATGATTGGATCACTATTATACTTACCTGCATCAAGACCTGATATCATGTTTAGTGTGTGTATGTGTGCTAGGTTTCAATCTTGTCCTAAGGTATCACATTACAATGCAGTTAAAAAGATATTTAGATATCTTAAGCATACACATCACTTAGGACTGTGGTATGATAGAAACGCTAAGTTGGAATTACACGCATATAGTGATGCTGATTATGGTGGTTGCAAATTAGATAGAAAATCCACTAGCGGTACTTGTCAATTCATAGGAACCAACTTGATTTCTTGGTTTTCTAAAAAGCAAGCTAGTGTTGCTCTTTCTACCACTGAAGCCGAGTATATCGCTTTGAGTTTATGTACTACCCAAATACTTTGGCTTAAACAGCAACTTAGTGATTTTGGCATTAAAATGAATAAGATTCTGATTTTCTGCGATAGCACAAGTGCAATCAATCTTTCACAGAATCCGGTGCTTCATTCTAAGGCCAAACACATTGAGGTGCGATATCACTTTCTTCGTGATCATGTTCAAAATGAGGATATAGTGATAAACCACATAAGAACTGATCATCAAATCGCTGACATCATCACCAAACCCCTTAATCAAGCCACTTTTGAAAACTTACGAGCCAATTTAGGAATGATGACTTACGATACCATTGTATAGTTTTATCTTTTGCATGATTTGCAAAATAAAGGGGGAGATAGAATAAGAACATGATTTTAGTTGGTAAGTCATGTTTTAGTTGGTAAGTCATGATGAATCATATGCTAAGTTTTTATTGGTATAAATTTTGGAGCATAGGTTAAGGGGAGAGTATGAGATGCGGGGGAGCGGCATACTATTTAAAAGTTGAAAACATAGTTGAAAACATTTGGTTAAACTTTTGGTTATAAGTTGTGACATTAAATTCATGTTAGGTTATTTGAAAATCATCCAAAAGGAGGAGAATGTTGAGAAATATGTTTGGATAATTTTCAAAGTCATGATTTTAAGTGATGAATACTTAAAAATGTCACATATGGTGTTATAAATGAAAGAGTTGAATAAGTTAAGAAAAATGACACGATGTCTAGGGTTGTTAGAAATATTTTCTAGAATGTGATAAAATAGTTGTTTTTATTTTTACATGATTTATATATGTTTATCATGTTGTGATTATGTGATTTTTATGATAATATCTTGTGACTAATATGCCCTCGAAGTTTCTACAACTTACCAAAAAGGGCAAAAGTGGTATTTTGAGTTTTGTAGGTACTCGACATGGTGAATATGATTCAAGAAGATATTATCATCTTATTTATTATCAAGAAGGTGTTATTATATTTAATTCTGACCATCGGGGTCATTTCTGGAGTTTTATCTCACTAGGGGCATTTTGGTCATTTTATCCCCGAAGACAGTTTCGGTATTTTTACTCAAGGAATCTCTTGAGTATCTTATTATATTCATTCTGGAGTTCATTTAGTATATTCTTGAAGATTATTTGGTGGTTTTCTATTTTATTCTCTCATTTGATGATTTTATCGACGGTAGCGGGATATGTGACGGTATTCGATGTCACGTTCTATTTTCTCTTGAAGACTCTTATATATATGTTATTGGAGGTTCTTAATCATCATATTTCAGAGATTACAAGGTGTCCTTGATGCAAGATTCATCACAATATGTCAAGGAGAAATGGGAATTTTGATATTATATGTTGACATAATCTTGTCAACTATTATTTGTTGATTTCTCTTCAAAAATCTGAGTTGGTATACATATACACAGCCTCCAAAACGTGATTATACAGATGGAGATGATGTTTTTCTCATTTTATGAGTTGGAGACAAGAAGACAAACCAAAAGCAAGCTAGTTGGCAAAAGTTGCCAACTTGAAATTTCAAATTTGAATGTAATGGAGACAAGATTGTTGGAGATGATTATGGAGGTGTTTTAATTCAAAATTCTCAGCCATCACATGGTCTAAAAGTTGGAGGGAATATGCCATCAATTCACTCTATAAATAGAAGGCAAGGTGAAGAAGAGAAGACACACACTTGAAACAAAAATTGAAGATTGTTGTCTTGCTATTCTCTTTTCATATTTTCGCTTATACTTTGTGTAGCTAAGGTGTTCCATTTATAGTTGTTGTCCAGCTACACTATACACACCTTCTTGGGTTGGATTTGTATGATTGATTAGCCAAATTTATAAGGCTACATCAATAGGTAGTAGAGGTGTTGTAATCAAGAGTTGCATAGAGGTGATTATCCAAGTCTTGAATAGGGTTGGTGTATAACCCAAGGATCAAGCTTGGCTCTTGTTGTAAGAAGTTCATTTGATAGTGAAATCCAAGAAAAGGTGTTCCTTGGGACTGGAGTAGGTCACATTGACCGAACCAGGATAAATTTTCGGTGTTCTTCTCTTGTTTCTTTATTTCTATTTTTTGCCCGTTTTTGACTGCAGTTTTCACACAACTTCTCATAATTTGAAAAAATATCTACACATTTTCAAAATTCGTGATTTTTGGTGGAGTTATACTTCAGACTGTTATCTTTCATTTTCAACAAGAATCACTTGATTTGAGCAAGGGAAAGTTAGTCTTTCAGTCTTTGCAAGATAACTGCTCCAATTTGGCTGCAATCTGACCAGTTTTGAGAAAACTTAAATTCTGTATTTTTCAAGAGTTGGTTAAGGTCAGGGCCTTTTGTAAACTTCATCTACACATCCTAAGGAGTGTTTTGATACAAAGATTAACCTTTTTGGTTTAGTATTCAAAGAGAAACACGTTTTGCAAAATCAGCAACATTCTGTCCAATTCTGTCCAGATTGACCATCTGAATCTTTTTATTTATTTGAAGGGCCAAAAGATCTTATTTTTGTCTGATTTTTGGATAGAGTCTTGTTAACGCATTGAAGTTAAATTCTGAAAAGTTTCATAATTTTTGGAGTAGTGTAGAATTATTTGTGAATTTTTGAAATACGAGTTCTGAATCTGAGGTGGTTTCAGATTCTGTTTTCAAAGGGGATTTTAACAAAGAGTTTTAGTGTAATTTCCGGTAACCACTATTCACCCCCCCTCTAGTGGTGTTTATTGCAGGTACACGGTCCAACAACCTGCTGGGGTAAGAATATCGGGAAACCTGTCCCATCATGCTGAGACCTGCTCAGCCTTCCAGACCTGCTGGGTAAAGATAATGTTGAGACCTGCTGGGGTAAGAATATTGGGAAACCTGTCCCATCCTGCTGAGACCTGCTCAGCCTTCCAGACCTACTGGGTAAAGATAATATTGACCCTACTCAACCTCCCAGACCTGCTGGGGTAGAATATCAGGAAACCTGTCCCATCCTGCTCAGACCTGCTCAGCCTTCCAGACCTGCTGGGTAAAGATAATGTTGAGACCTGCTCAACCGCCCAGACCTGCTGGGGTAAGAATATTGGGAAACCTGTCCCATCCTGCTGAGACCTGCTCAGCCTTCCAGACCTGCTGTGTAAAGATAATATTGAGACCTGCTCAACCTCCCAGACCTGCTGGGGTAAGAATATCGGGAAACATGTCCCATCCTGCTGAGACCTGCTCAGCCTTCCAAACCTGCTGGGTAAAGATAATGTTGAGACCTGCTCAACCTCCCAGACCTGCTGGGGTAGAGATAATGTTGAGACCTGCTCAACCTCCCAGACCTGCTGGGGTAAGAATATCGGGAAACTTGTCCCATCCTGCTGAGACCTGCTCAGCCTTCCAGACCTGCTGGGTAAAGATAATGTTGAGACCTGCTCAACCTCCCAGACCTGCTGGGGTAAGAATATCGGGAAACCTGTCCCATCCTGTTGAGACCTGCTCAGCCTTCCAGACCTGCTGGGTAAAGATAATGTTGAGACCTACTTAACCTCCCAGACCTGCTGGGGTATGCCCCCACTTTTGTTGTGGGTGATAGATAAGCATAATTTATAGGTTCATGCATCATATGATGACTTAACTTTCCAGGCTGAACACCAAATATGAATGTTCAGTTGAATATAAGAAACTGGTCCCTTGATAATCATAGGGTTGAGACAGAAGATACCGGATGAGCGCAAGAAGAGATAAGCCCTGATTCGATTGAATCAGGGACTGTTGCCATTATATCAGCCTTATATACTCAGGAAACCGTATCCCTCTTTCATCAGAATCTGAATTCTCATCACTTAAGAAACCTTGATGAGACCCAGGTTTACAACTTTCATCTGGAGGGGGCCTACCAAAGTCTAGCCTGCTGTGGAGCCTAGACCTCGGATTATAAAAGCGTTGCAGGTGCCCCAACTTGATAAGACGCTCAATCTCTTGCCTGAGCTGCCGACAATCTTCTGTGTCATGCCCGATATCATGATAATAGAAGCAGTATAGTTGGTGGTTTCTTTTGTGAACTAGTCTAGCCAGGGGCTGGGGCTCTTTTGCCAGAGATTTTTTCCTCATGTGGGAAAGGATATGGGCTTTTGAAGCCAGCAGAGAGTTCCTTTCTTTTCTCCGGCCTCCTAATCGAATCTTGACAGAGCACTTTTCCTGCAACGGTGCTTTGCCTCTATCGTCAGCTTTTCTGCCATTTTTGAAAGGCAGGAAAACTTTTTGATTGCATCTCAAGCTCTGGTGGCTAGGCTTTTGTTTTGGTCGTCTCGCCTTGGCCATAAACTCAGCCTGATGCCTGGTACAGTAATCAGGCCGAGTAGGAGAATACTCCATGTGATCCAGTGGGCGAGAGTTATTGGAACGGGACCCACTGGACTTTACTGCAGATGCCTTCCCCTTCATCTCCCTAACTACATCTTGAAAGGCCTCTGGGTTTTGGGCCACATACGTATGGCCCGTACGTGCTCTTCATATGTGAAGGCAATGGGAGTTGAGGATTCTCCTAGCTCCGTGGAGCATTGATCAGTTTGTTGCTGAGAAGATCTTTGGCTGTCTTTTCTACTCATCTCTCTCTCAATAGCTTCCTAATATAATTAAAAAAGCTCTGAGTAATCGTTAGAAAAACTTTGGGTAGCTGTTTTCTGGGTCAAGGGACTAAGGGGCCCTTCTTCTAGCGCCAAATGATGAAACCGGATTTCCACCAAGGGTCTAGATGACCTCAAAATAGCTCCGTCAGTTAATGAGAAAGAGTTGTTAACTCGGATTGATTATGTACAGCTGGAATAGCGCCAAATATCCTGCACAAAGAAGAACATGTCAAAGGTCCCGGGGGGTTGGCCCTGGGAAAAACCCTCCGACGCTCAAGTCAGTTTGGGTCATATCTCGCTGAGATTATAATGTAAAAGAGTGAGTTAGGAATTTCTCACAGTATTTGCTGAGGAGCAAAGTGTATGAATTGGCTTTATGGTCTGAAAGATTGAATTCCGGATCCTCCCCTGTTTGTCTTGATTGGCTGGCTTTTATAGACCTTTTTCCGCCTTTACTTCTGAAAATAAATTGTGGATAAGACGCTTACTTGGGGTGGAAAACCTAGGAAGCTGTAGGTCTGCTGATATGATCAATAGCCTGACTAATGTGACCGATAGGCCGGCCTGGTTGATGTGACTAAAAGGCCGATTGTTACAACCTTAGCGAGTTCAGGAAGAATACCCAGTTGTAACCACTATATTTGAATTGCACCTCTATCCGAGGATCCCCCGAAGTATTATCGTGGTGGGTTCATTTGCTGTGGTACACAGCTGAACTCTGCCAAAGTGCGGAACCTGCTGTGGTACGCAGCTGAACTTTGCCGAGGTGCAGGACTTGGCCTTATACCGCAGAAATGGTCTGAAGTGCGGTATCTAGATATAGGATGGCGTTGACGCCGAGGTGCACATTCTTTGATGTTATAAGTACGCCATGATGCCGTGCTGAGGTACCGTTGAGGCTGAACAACCATACTTGGGCGCTGAACTGCTGAACTGCAGTACTTAGTATGCTGAGATACTGGAATTGAGCCATTGACTGTTGTTGATTAACGGACGATTCAGTTGTGGTTTATCATAAGGAGAAAGGTTAAAGTGACTTTTATTGATGAAAGATGAGAGAGTCAATGTTACGATGGTATAAACATATGTAAAGATGTTCACAGATACACCTGTTAGGCAATATGAATCAATGAATGAGTTACATATTCAAGAGAGACAAAAGAAGACAAGAATAGGGACAATAATGAATGATGACTGATATGACAATTAGGTAGCGTATGGTAAGTGATAGAGCACATCGTAGATAATTGACTAATGTATCTGATGTCATATAGATGGTATAAGATTTAAATGAAAATTTTTTTGTACATGGTACGGAATCACAGTTGAGATTATATGATAGTATTGAAAAAGACATATTCTAAAAGGACATATTATCAATTATATATTATGAGACACACAAGCAGTGTAGGATTTACTCTGACTAACAACAAATAAAGCAAAATAAAATACACAAATAAATAAATAAAACGCAAAAGAAATGATTGATCCATATAGCTGAAATTACATGATGAAAAAAAGGTTGGAGTGTTGTCATCGTTGATAGTTAAGAAAGGATAGTAGAGGCGTAGGTTTTTTTTAATCTTATTGATTAACAATAGCTTCCACTTAACAAATTGTAAAACCTAATTTGTATTCCAGTGCTATATTTAACATGCTCTTACGTATTGTATTGCTAGACTTTCGTATCAGTATAAAGGCGAAGTGGATCTGGCGATAAAAATAATTTCCTTATGCAATGGCTTTCGTAAAGTTATACTTATGTATTTGCTTCCATGGGTTAAACTAGAATTAATAATATAATACCGCTGTTCCTTTTCGTATTTTATATCAATGTTATTTATTAGAAAATATGAATAAGATCTGGAACAACCAAACGAAATCAACGAAACACAAATGCCGAGACGTGATGAAGATCACTATCTTTAAAAGAAATTTCGCTTCCATCGGTTGAGCAAGGTGAACTATAGGCGAATGCTTTCCCAAGATTTAACGGCTTCCCTTGTTCGTTTTCTCTATGAAAAAAGGGATTGAACTTACAAAGAGAAGTGTTTGATAGTAGAGGTAGAATAGAGAATGTTAGAGAAAGAAACTTGCTGAAATTTTTCAGATTTTGCAAAGATATTGAATATATAGTTAAAGATACCAAGGCATACTATAATATAGGCCTTGGGTTGTGTTAAAACAACTAATAAAACTCATTTCAGAAGTTTAGAATCCTACCAATCAGTTGCATGCTGGTCATATGTGAAGGGAGATGAACCTTGGATCAAAAGATGCAATTCAAAATGAAAAGTTCTGACTGTTGGTACATCGATCGATCGATGTAGGACAGAAACCTTCAACTTTGCATCCTGCCAACATAGATCGATCGATATCGATCGATCGATGTGATCGATCTATATTAGACAAAAACTTTCAGCTTTGTATCCACACAACATTGATCGATCGATGTAATCGATCGATGTCCAACAGAACACTCAACTTCATTTCATCATTCACTTGGTTCAATCCAACTCGCACATAGATCGATCCAAGTGATTTCTTTCAAGTTTAAAGTGTTCAAAACATCTTTCAATCTCTCAAACAATATCCTACATGTTTATATATAAGTTTGGAGCATATTTTAAAGTACTTTAACATACTTTTCCAGCAATCCCCCACATGACCCAAACTTATATACAAACACTCTTGAACGTTAATAAACTAACCTCTCCACTATCAAACGAAGACAATGATATATAATGGACAATGACTTATGTCTTGAATTGCCACTTAAAACAAGAAGAAATATATATACGGAGATAAGATGACATGGGCATCTTGAATCTTGCCTCTTTATTGTTTATATAAACTTACATCCGACATGTCATTGACTAGCTTCAGGCTTGTATGGGGTGTGGTGCGATATCGACATGCACCCAGTCCCATGTTTTCATAAGCGCTCTAGAAGTTGTTCCAAACTCTCATATGAAGCAGCACCACATCCACGGTTATATAGGTGAAATTCATCAAGTGTGCACTGCTCACACCACCATACAACATGGCTATGAATTTCATTAAGACATTCTAATAAATTTCACCCTCATTTACTTGCAAATGAGTACTATCTTCAGCAGCACCATAGGAAGAGACAAAATGATAGTACTTGTAGAACTTTTATATGACTTGTTTTTACCACATTGAATCCCGTTTGTAGGATCTCTATTAATAGTGGGTTGCCGTCATACAAAGTTCACGACAACATAATCAGTCCCATTCCCCTCGATGCTTGTTGGACTAACTTCTTGTTTAGTCCTTTAGTTAAAGGGTTTGCCAGATTCAACTCGGTTCTTATATACTCCAAGTTAATCACCCCATAACTAATTAGATCCCGCACAATAGTGTCTCAATCTGATATGCCGGCTCTTTCCATTGTAGATCTTATTCTTCGCCCGAGTGATCGCTACCTACGAATCACAGCGTATAGAAACAGAAGGCATAAGTTTATACGGCAAAGGAATATCAACCAACAAGTTTCTTAACCATTCAGATTCAGTTGCAGCAAATTCTAAAGCAATAAACTCAGATTCCATAGTAGATTTTGCTATACACTTTTTTTAGAAGATTTCCAAGAAATGGCTCCACCACACAACATGAATACATAACCATTAGTTTAATTTATTTCATCGTTATCGGATACCCAATTAGCATCACAGAGACCTTCTAACACAGCTGGAAATCCATTAAACACAAGACATAAATCCATCGTTCCTTTAATATACCTCATTAATCTTTCTAAAACAGACCAATGTTCACTACTTGGATTATGAGTATAGCTAGCTAGTCTATTTGGTGCATAGGCTATGTCGGGTCTTGTGCAATTCATTAGATATATCACACTTCCGATTATTCTAGCATATTCAACTTGTGAAACACTATCATTTCTATTTTTCTTCAAATGTACTGCAGGATCAATAAGAGTACTCACAGGTTTTACATCGAAGAAATTAAACCTTTTCAGCATTTTTCGACATAATGAGATTGTGAAAGCGCATAACCCCTAAAATTCTCGTCTAACTTCAAACCAAGTATCAAATCAGCTTTACCCATATCTTTCATGTCAAAGACGGATGATAAGAATGACTTGGTACTATTCACAACATTCATATTATTTCCAAAAATCAACATATCATCAACATATAAACAAACAATTACACAACCAGAATCCTTAGCTTTACTATAAATGCAACGATCACTTTCATTCACAATGTAACCATTGAAAATCATAGCATTATCAAATTTTTCATGCCATTGTTTTGGAGCTTCTTTAAGACCGTACTAGGATTTCTTAAGTTTACACACTTTGTGTTCTTTACCTTGAACAATCATACCTTCTGGTTGATGTATATAAATCTCTTCATCTAGATCACTATTTAAGAAAGCCGTTTTTACATCCATTTGGTGTATCACTAACTTTTTAATAGAAGCTAAAACCACTAATAGCTAATAGATGTTATCCTCGCTACCAGTGAATACGTATCAAAATAATCTATTCCTTCTTATTGAGTAAACCCCTTGGCAACTAGTCTTGCCTTAAACCTATCAATTGTACCATTAGCCTTTAGTTTCTTCCTAAAGACCCATTTACAACTGATAGGCTTACATCCCCTAGGCAATTCTACTAGTTCTCAAGTATTATTACCAAGAATAGGCTCGAGTTCACTATTTATAGCTTCTTTCCAAAACTTAACGTTTATGGACTTCATAGCCTCTTTATAAGTCTTAGGATCTTCTTCTAAAATAAAGGCAGTAGTGAAGTCGTCTCCAAAAGATTTTTCAATCCTTTGTCTTTTGCTTCTCCTAGGAAAAGAAACAACTTCATCACTAGCTTTCATACTAGATTCACCAAGTTCATAACTAGTATCACTTACTTTCTCTTGTTTCATTGGAAAGTCAAGTTCAAAGAATTCTGCATCCTTAGACTCAATAATTGCACTATTGTCTAGAGTCATAAACCTATATGCTGCACTATTTAAAGCATAACCAACAAACACACAGTCTTTCGTTTTAGAACCAATTTTACTCTTTTTGAATTCAGGAATTCCAACTTTCGCTAAACACCCCCACACTTTCAAATAATTCAAGTTGGGTGCATAATCTTTCCAAATTTTATAAGGAGTTAAACTAGTTTTCTTATGTGGTATTTTATTAAGAATATGACATGCTGAAGGTATAGCCTCACCCCACATATTATTTGGTAATCCGGAACTTAAGAGCATTGTATTCATCATATCCTTAAATGTGATATTTTTTCTTTTAGCAATACCATTAGATTGAGGAGTCTAAGGAGGTGTGAACTCACATATAATCCTATTATCTTCATAAAATTTTTGTAAAGATAAGTAAGTAAGTTTAAGTACCTAGGATCATTTGTGCAGCAGAATGGCGACATAGATAATGATGTAGCACACCGAGTTCAAGCAGGCTGGTGTAGATGGAGGGCGGCCTCAGGGGTGCTGTGTGACAAAAATTTCCTAACTAAATTAAAGGAAAACTTTTATAGGATGGCAGTACGACCGGCAATGCTATATGGGACAGACTGCTGGGCTATCAAGAAGTCACAATTACAGAAGATGGAAGTGGCAGAGATGAAGATGTTAAGATGGATGTGTGGGCATACAAGGCTAGACCGGATCAGAAACGAGGTGTTTCGAGAAAGGGTAGGCGTGGCTAGTATAGCAGATAAGATAAGGGAGGGTAGAATGAGATGGTTTGGGCATGTCAAGCGGAGACCGACAACGGAGGTGGTCAGAGCAATTGAAAGCCTCATTGTAGAGGGGAACAGGAGTAAAGGCAGACCCAAACTGGCCTAGGATGAGCAGATAAGGCACGACCTACTAGATTTGCACCTCTCTGAGGGCATGGTCCAGGATAGGAGTTCATGAGGACATAAGATTAAGGTTAACGAGGTATAGGTCATGTATAGGGACACTTTGTAGTATATTTAGTGACATAGATAGGTGTAGACACTATCTATTCTTTAGGTTGACTTTCCACTTGGTTGCGTATTTTATACCGTTGTTTTACATTACATGTACATATACACGTGATATGTATTTTAACATCGAAAGTCATTTCTTTATATTTCTTGAATTTCCTCACTAACACACTAGCACAACATATCTCTATTATCATGTCATTTATGCAGGTACATATAGAGCCGGGGGTCTCACTGGAAGCAGACTCTCTATCCCTTAAGATAGAGGTATTGTCTGCCTACACTTACCCTCCCCAGACCCTAACGATAGCTTTTTCTGTCGTTGGGATATACTGGGTCTGGATGATGATGATGATGATGATCTAATTGATTCTCACCTTCATTCTTGTATTTGATAACATATTCTCAGCTTCATCCTTGTTACCAAGCAAATAAACCTTAGCAAACTTAGAAAAATCATCTATAAAAGTGATGTAATATCGTTTACCACCTTTACTCATAATGTTCTTAAAATCTACTAGATCTCTGTGAATTAACTCTAATTTCTTTGTCGCTCTATTGATCGACTTGAAGGGTTCCTTATGATGTTTCCCTTATATACAATATTGACACTTAGTAAGCTTGTTCTCATTATTCACTTCAATTAGATTGGTATTATTTAACCTTCTAATTGCATCGGCATTAACATGTCCTAACCTAGCATGACATAAATCAAAGGAATCAACAATATACACAGAACTAGATGCATTGTTATTATTCAAACAAATAGCATCAAGTACAAATAGACCCCCGGAACAAAAACATTTCCAAATAAACTCCTCACTCCTAGATAACACAAGTTTATCGGAATCAAAAACAAGCCTATTATTAGCCCTGTTTAGAAGTGCTTCAGAAATCAAATTCCTTCTAATGGTAGGAACATGTAGCACATTGCTCAACTACAGCTTTTTCCTAGAGGTCAACTTGATGAGCACTTTCCCCTTCCCGATCACTCAGGTTCCTCGTGCATCCCCTAGAAAGACTTGGTCTTCACTGTCTATCTCTTGATAACCAAGAAATAGATTTCTGTTGGTTGCAATATGTCTGGTGGCTCTAGTATCTACCACACATTCTGTTACACCTCAGACAAGGTTTACCTCATTGACGACGACTGCAGCAATTGTTTCGTCCTCCATTAAAGCTGCGCTTGTATCTCCTTCCACAACAAGGTTGTCCTGGTTGCTTGATTGTCCTCTCCGTTTGTTGCATAAGAACACCTTGTGACCTTGTTTTCCACATACCCAACAAGTGCCCTTTGGTTTTGCTTTGTATTCTCCCTGCATTTTTGCTTTACCTTTGGGCTTGTTGGATTGAATTCTTGGCCTCTTGTTGCCATGTTTGATGATGTTGGCCTTTGATTCACCTTCATCACCACTTGCATCTTCAAGCCTGTTATTTTCCTCTATACGGATATGTTTAATTACATTATCCATAGAGATCTTGGTGTCATCCTGCTTGTCTCTCTTCTTGTATTTGTTCAAAGAAGAAGGAAGCTTTTCGATCAAGGCAGCAGCTTGGAAGGTTTCATCAATCTTGATTCCTTCCTGTTCAATATTGTCCACCAGTTGTTGAAACTGATGAATCTGATCATTGATAGATATGTGGTCAACCATCTGAAACTTAAGAAACTCACAACCACATACTTTCTTTTCCCAGCATCTTCAAAACCATATTTGTTCTGAACAGCTTTCCAGTTTTTCCTTGCTGATTGAAATTTGACATAAATATCACGCAGCAAGTTTGAGAGAAAATGAAGAATGTGTCCTCTACAAGTGATGTCATATGCATCGTACTTGAGTGCTTCTCCATCTTCTGTAGGTCTCTCCTTTGTCAGAACGTAGGAGACAGACAGCATCCCAAGAAAGAAAAAAACTTTTACCATCAAAAGGTTCTAGTCTATACATATCCGCAACAGCGGGTTGTTTGGTTTCCATTGTAGTAATTTGCTTTTAAGATTGTTAGAAAATATAAATAAAATATGAAACAACCAAACGAAATCAGCGAAACACAAATGTCGAGATGTGATAAAGATCACTGTCCTTAAAAGCAATTTCACCTCCACCGGTTGAGCAAGGTAAACTAGAAGCGACTGCTTTCCCAGGATTTAATGGCTTTCCTTGTTCGTTTGCTCTACAAGAAATGGATTGAACTTACAAAGAGAAGTGTTTGATAGTAGAGGTAGAATAGAGAAGGTTGGAGAAAGAAACTTGCTGAAATTTTTCAGATTTTGCAAAGATATTGAATATACAGTTCAAGATACCAAGGCATACTATATATAGGCAATGGATTGTGTTAAAACAACTAACAAAACTCATTTCAGCAGTTTAGAACTCCTCCCAGTCAGTTGCATGTGGTTTATATGTGAAGGGAGATGAACCTTGGATCAAAAGATGCAATTCAAATTGAAAAGTTCTGACTGTTGGCACATCGATCGTTCGATGTCATCGATCGATGTCACTTTGATCAATCGATGTCACTTCGATCGATTGATGTTGGACAGAAACTTTCAAATTTGCATCCTGCCAACATAGATCGATCGATGTAATCGATCTATGGTAGACATAAACTTTCAGCTTTGCATCCACACAACATCGATTGATCGATGTCACATCGATCTATGTCCAACAGAACACTCAACTTCATTTCAGCTTTCACTTGGTTCAATCCAACTCACACATGGATCGATCCAAGTGATTGTTTTCAAGTTTAAAGTGTTCAACACATCTTTCAATCTCTCAAACAACATCTTACATGTTTATATATAAGTTTTGAGTATATTTTAAAGTACTTTAACGTACTTTTCCAACATTATTTACATTTCAAAACGAACTAAATATAATAAGTTGTTCATTAAAATAATTTCGATAACGGAAACAAACAAATAACATATCCTAGGCTTCATTAAGCAAAAGTCAAGTGCATAAGTTTACGTTTGAGCAATTATTTAAATAAACATTTATAAAATTAGCCCATACATTCACTTTCTATGTCGCAAAGGCCTAGGCCGTGCATTTGCAGGGCTGTCCC
>AP025075.1:22990141-23021623 GCA_036186865.1 Eustoma russellianum | reverse complement strand
CCCCCACACACACACATATATATATATATAACTGGAGGTTGCACATACTTGAATCGCTTCATTCGCTTTTTTCTTACGATGACACTTCAGTGGATGTAATATGGTTTCCTCCGCCATAAGTGAGGATTTTCAATAAAATTTGTTTTCATGTAAAAAAAATATATATCTATATATATATATATGTATATATGTATATATATACATATATATATGTATATGTACATATATGTATATATCAGATTAGACGGTCTATATGGTTCAAGAGGGGTAAATACGTACTCTTTTCCTTCGTGCAGGAATTTATCCACAAGGGTGGTTTTGTCTGCCAAGGTTTTGATCAGGCATATCATACACCTTTTGAACACCGTCCCTCCTATCACAGATGTTGTGGAGATAATTTTCGGCCTTTGTCATCTTTTGTATTTTTATGTTATCTATTCCTTTGCAACAACAGTATTCCTCCGCCATAAGTGAGGGCTTATCAATAAAATACAGGAGCGACCCTCCTTTTAAAAAAAATATAGACACACATATTTAGACATTGACCATAATAAAATTTACGAATCGAAACGATACATACCTTGTGACACCAAGACCAACAATATGGGGGGAATGGAAGCTTTGTACACATTGTTGTGGCCATGGACAGCGGCAATTTCATAAGTGGAATGCCAAGTCGAGTAGACATAGCCATCTTTTGAAACTCATTGACCACATCCATCCAATATTTGGCACTGGCATTTTGACAAGGGACACTGCCACCACCACTAAGTAAACTTCCAACATTGTAGTTTCTAATGAGGTATATGGTTTCTGAGATAAGTGATGATTTTATAAAGTATGAAATTGCAGCTGACATCTGGGAAGCTGTTAAAAAAATGTATACCAAACAAGATAACATTTTTGACTTGTATGACATTGATGCTCAGTTACGAGATATTAAGCAAGGTAGCCTTGCTGTTAACAGATACTTTACCCTGCTTTCAGAAGCTTGGCAGCAGATTGATGTATATGACTTTCATGTCTGGAGATCAGCTGATGATGCAAAAATATACAAAAGCACTGTTGAGCAGAGAAGGTTATTCACATTTCTGAATGGACTTAATCCTGGGTTTGATGGTGCTAGAGGAAGCATTGTTACTATAAAACCTCTTCCTACTCCCAAAGCTGCATTTGCAGAAATTAAACATGAGGAGAGTAGGAAAAAGATGATGGTAGAAATCCCAATACTGAAATGTATGCACTGATATCGGAAAAAACTCAGATGGGAAATGAATCAAGAGCTTGTCCTGCTAAGTTTCACATATCAACAAGACAATGTACTTACTGTAAACCAAAAGGTCACACTGTGGACTATTGTTTCTTCCTCAAAGGTTTTCCTCAAGACAACAAGCCTCCATCTGAATTTAACAAATGGAGAAGTTCTGACAATAAAAAGCCTCCTTTAAATAATAATTGGAGAGATAAGAACAAGAACTTTCAGAATTCCTTTAAGACAGCAAATATGGTGACTAACTGTGATCAACAACAGCAACTCACCTTCTTTCCCAGTGCTTCTTCAATACCAACCAAAGAACAGGTTGAAAATTCTTAGAAACCTGGAATCAACAACAAAATTAGAGCCCTTCTCATTCTTTAATTCAAGCATCAATGGCCAATATGGAAAGACCTCAAAATTCATCCTAGATTATGGATTCTGGAGCCACATACCACATGACTTGTAATGGTACAATTCTATCTTCCTATCAGTCCTCCTTAAATCCTTTACAAGTTCATATTGCTAATAATGCACCATTAAGGATAGTTGGTAAAGGATCTGTTAAGTTAAATGAACAAATAACTTTGAAAAATGTCTTTTATGTTCCTGATTTAAGCTTTAATCTAGTATCTGTTGGAAAGTTGGTTAGAGAAAACAACTGCCTGTTCTGTTTCTCACCCACTCAATGTTGGTTTCAGAACTCTTCTCAGAAGGGATTGATTGGCAATGTTAACTATTTGAAGGGGCATATTTACTTGAGAATCAAGCTGGAGAAACAAGAGATTGCATTCAAGGTTTGAAGACTCAAGTAGAAGAATAGTTAACAGGCCTAGACAGGATACTTTTGATGTGGCATATAAGATTGGAACATCCGAATTTTTGGTATCTTAAAAAATTGATGCCATAGCTCTTTGGCAAGAATAGAAATGAAAATCTCTTTTGTGATCATTGTCAACTAGCAAAACATGTGAAATCCTCTTATTCTGCTAAAACTTATCTTGAAGTACAACATTTTAAATTAGTATATACTGACATCTGGGGACCATCAAAAGTTGCTAACATTAATGGAGCCAAATGGATTATAACATTCATTGATGATCACACTCGTGTCACATGAATCTATCTTATGAAACATAAAACTGAAGTAAATGATGTAATTATGCACTTATTTGCTTTTTCAATTTAATACTAGTTTTAAGACTTTTAGGATAGACAATGGGGCTGAATACCTTGACACTTTTGTTAAAGAATATATGTCTAGAAATGGCATTCATCGTCAAACCTCCTGCACCTACACTCCTCAACAGAATGGAGTTGCATAGAGGAAAAACAGACATCTTTTAAAAGTTGCTAGGACACTTATGTTTATAATGCAGGTGCCTAAGCAATATTGGGGAGAATCTGTCCTGACTGTAACCTATTTAATCAAGAGATTGCCTTCAAGAGTTCTGTCCTAGAGGACTCACAAATCTATATTGTGTAATACTTTTTCTTTAACAAGGTTATAGTCTGATCTACCCTTGAAAATATTTGGTTGTGTGGCTTATGTTCATGTTCAATCACATTTAAGAAGCTTGATCCTAGCTGTTAAATGTATTTTACTTGGATATTCTGGCACTCAAAAAGGTTACAAGTGTTTTGTCCCCAAACCAAGAAAGTATATGTGACTCTTGATGTTACTTTTTAAGAAAACCAACCATTTTATGCTGGTGCTGACAATAAACCAGAAGACGGAATTCAGGAATCCTGGACTATCATTGAAATTGTTAAAGCAGGGGCTGAATCACCATCTCATGTAGATAGTGACTCATCACTTCCATCTCAAAATAACTTAACAAAGAATGAACCTAATATTGTAGGAACAAATGCCACTAAAAGACATCCTATTACTCAAGTTTATACCATAAGGAAAGTTGTTCCTTCTGGTATCAATGAAGTTCTTGAAAATAGGAATGATCAGTATGATGAAAAGGTCAGTCTTGATGATGGACCCATTGTCCTGAGAAAAGGAACCAGGGAGTGTACAAAACGGCCATTATATGACTTCTTTAGTACTAGGGCTGTAACTCACCATCCACTGCAAAACTTTTTATTATATCACAAACTATCCCCTATGTTTAAAGCATTCATCTGTGCTATCGACAAAAATCACATACCAAAGAGTATCAAGGAGGCTTTATCTATATCTTTCTGGAGAAATGCTGTGAATGATGAAATGATGGCATTAATTCAAAATATAACTTGGAAATTGTTCCAAAAAGATCAGATATGAAACTTGTTGCGTGCAGGTGGATCTTTACAATAAAATACAACTCTGATGGTTATGTTAACAAACATCAGGCAAGATTAGTGGCAAAGGCATATACTCAATCTTATGGAATTGATTATTTGAAAACCTTTGCTCCATAGCTAAAATGAATACTATAAGTGTTTTGTTTTCTGTGTCTATGAACCTTGGATGAGAGTTGTATCAATTGGATGTACGCTTTCTTGAGTGGTGATCTTCAAGAAACTATATACATGGATCTTCCTCTTGGTTACTCCCTAAATCCTCCTAATATGGTTTGTAAGTCAAACAAATCTTTGTATAGTCTCAAACAGTCACCTAGAGCCTGGTTTACTAAGTTTTCTGCTACCATTAAGAAATGTCGGCTTAAACAATGCCGTAGTGATTATACTATGTTTATTAGATGTATTAAGTCTGATTTAGTTATTGTTCTTATTGTGTATGTTGATGATATTATTATTACTGGCAATGACGTTCATGGTATATTTCAGGTTAAGAATCTACTTGCTTCTCAATTTGAAATGAAAGATTTAGGCAGGCTTAAGTATTTTCTTGGTATAGAAATTGCTAGAAGTGAGTATGGTTTATGTGTAAGTTAGGGAAAGTATGTATTAGATCTTTTGACTGAAGTTGGCTTCTTAGGTTGTAAACATGTTGTTTCTCCTGTGGAGCCTATACATAAACCTAAGGCTTAGTGGGATATGACTTCTGTTGATAAAGGCACATATCAAAGGCTTGTTGGGAGATTAATTTATTTGCCTCGTACTAGACCTGACACTAGTTTTGCTGTTAGTATTGTAAGCCAGTACAAGCACAGTCCTACTAATGAAAATATGCAAGACGTATTAAGAATTTGCAGGTACCTCAAAGGAACTCAAGGTTAAGGGTTACAGTTTAAGAAATCAACTAACAGGTCCATTATTGTATATACTAATTCAGACTGGGGTGGTCCAAAAGGAGACATGAGGTCCACCACTTGTTATGCTACATTTCTATGGGTAATTTGGTAAGCTAGAGAAGTAAAAAAGCAACAGATTGTATCAAGAAGTAGTGCAGAAGTTGAATTAAGGGCATTGGCTCTGGGTTTATGTGAAGAATTGTGGATGAGAAGAGTTTTGACCGACATATCTCAATATTTCACTCTACCTATTCAAATTTTCTGTGATAATCAATCACCCATTAGTATGGTTGAAAATCCTGCTCATCATGACACGACAAAACATGTAGAGATTGATAAACACTTCATAAGGGAAAATATTGGAACTGGCATTGTACAATTGCAGTACATCCCTACCAGAGCTCAACTAGTAGGCCTACTCACTAAACCAGTCTCCCTCAAAGTATTTAAAGACTTGATCTCCAAGCTTAAATGTATGAACATTTATGCACCTAAGCTTGAGGAGGGATGTGGAAATATTCAGCATGAATGCAACAATTCAGGAACAAAAGGATGCGTCTATGGCTACTGTTCAAGATATCAGGCAAAGAAAGTAGCAACACAGACTTTGGCATTTCGTCGAACACTTTGTTTAATGCGTCGAACACTTTCATAATCCATTAATTACTTACTGTTAATTATGTTTAATTGATTGTAAATGGTGTAGTTAGATAGGTTAATATGTCAACTATAGATTGTATAGGTTGGAAGCTTCGGATATATCATGATCATGCAAATATTCGTTGAGTAAAGGTTAGGTAAACTAGCCGTTGCAACGGCTATCTTTCAATCGTGTATATATAAGCACACTTGGTGCCAAGGATCAATGAGACTGAAATTTCAGCCTTTCAAACATTTGTCTTCTCTTCTTGTCTTAAATATCTTCTGCAACCAAAGGATAATGTCACCTTGCATCAATAATCTGCAAGTCTTCATTTTGGTATTTTCTCATTTTGTCAATTCACTAGTGTGTAACTACAATATTAGAAATCGAATCATGCGTAAGTTGTCGAAGGAGAAAAATAGTCACCATATATCGTCATGCCGATATTTAGGTTGTACATAAATTGTAGGCCTTTTCCATTATTCTATAGGCGGTAAATCAAAACCTACAATGCTTTACATAACTCGCACCAACAGAATCTTTTCTGCAAAATTAGTAGAATTACTCGAAGTGATCTGTTTATATAAGATAAGTATTTTATTGTATTGCGATGGTAGAATCTAGATAAAATACAGTGTCTTTGAATCTTATAACTATTTTGCGCGTTATATATTATATCTAATCGGAAATGTGTACAACATAATTGTGTTTATTATTACAACCATTTTGCATGCTTACTTCTGGTGATTCTATTTTATACACTCCTGCAAAAAAAAAGCATGTATACAATACATATATGTATATTTATATGCGTGTGTGTATATATATGTATGTATTTTTATATATGTATATATACACGCATATACTGTATATATACGTTGGCTGTTCAACTGTGTGCTTGCAAGCGATTTTTTTCATCAGTGGATGGTATTGGGCCAAGGAAAACCTAGCCGCCATAATCTGGGCTGAGGCATCAAGTCCCTCTATTGCATTATTTTGATTGCTCGACTCATAAGCTATAATAAGTTTATCAACTAATCCAAACAAATGTGGAAAAATAGAAAGGCCCATGAAATATGATTGGATGCAATAATACAACATGCAAAGTAAACAGTTTACCGAGTCATAAACAAATTTAAACCAAATCTTGGAAGCGCTTGACAATAGAAATGAACGTAAAGAAAAAACATATTGGAAGACAAATATGTAAAGGTATAATTTGTTGGGAAATAATGGCAATACAAACCAGAAAATGATCAAAAACAAGAGATGAGACGAGTTTCAAGATAAATCTGTCCTTAAAACAATTTAGCATCTACCGGTGAACAAAGTAGACAACGAGACTAATGCTTCCCAAGATATGACGGCTTTCTTCCTTTCTTTTGCTCTAGCAGAGGAAGATGGAACTTGCTTTTAGAAGAGATTGAAGATGGAGATAGTAGAAGGTGAAAGAATGCTGAAAATTCTCTTAGTTTTGCAAGAAAAAAGTAGTATACGTTGAAGATACTAAGATCTACTATATATAGACCTTGGGTTGTGTTAAAGACATCTTTTTAAACTCATTTCAGCAGTTTTTCAACCCTCAATGTCAGTTGTTTACCGTTCATAGGTGAAGAGAGATGAACCTTGGACCAAAAGATGCGATTCAAAGTGAAAAGTTCTGTCCGTTGACACATTGATCGATCGATGTCATGGATCGAAGTTGGACAGAAACATTTCATCTTTCATTCTGCCTCACATAGATCGATCCATGTATCGATCAATGTCATATCGATCGATCGATGTGATCGATCTATGTTGGACAGAAAGCTTCCAGCATTGCAGCGCACCACATATACATCGATCAATCGTTGTCCCTTACATAGATTGATCGAAGTCCTCCAGAACACTTAACTTTATTACAGCTTTCACTTGGTTCGATCTTGCCTAAACATGGATTGATCCAAGTGGACTATTTCAAGTTCAAAGTGTTCATAAAACATTTCAATCTCCCAAACAACATCATATAAGTACTATATAAGTTTGAAGCACATAGTAAAATACTTTAACATACTTTTCTAACATAATTCAAGGAAGATTCAAATATCCTTGAATTATATGTAAATATATGTGATGTATATATGTATGTATGTATGTATGTATACACACGTGTGTGTATATGTACGTGTACATCTATATATATGTGTATACAGATATATACATGTATATAGATATATACACGTATATATATATATGCACATATATATACATATGTATATATATGTATATATATGTGTGTGCGTATATATGTATATATATTATGTATGTACATGTGTGTATATACGTATTTAAATAAGTATTTATGGATGTATAAACATATATTCGTGTGTTGATATACATATATATACTGACATTCCTTCTATACTCCAAGAATAAATTGATTGTGTTTTAAAACGGTACTGTGAGATTGGTTTTATTTTTAAATCTATAGACATTTGTATCGGTATTATAGATTTATCTCATTCTAAATCTTTCTATATTATTTCTCTGGAATCATCTTTTTGAAATTGTTCATATGATTTACTTATATCACCATCTGAACTATCATAATATTCATTTTCATGTAATGAAGTATGAATTTTGGAAGAAGCAACTTCTTTTTCCTTATTTCTGTTGAATCTTCTTCGGAAACGGAAGAAACATCTTTTGATTTTATATATATATATATATATATATATATATATATATATATATATATATATATATATATATTATGTGCGTATGTATATATATGCATGTGTAAATGTGTGTGTGTGTATGTATGTATGTATGTATTATTTTCATTTCCAATTTAGACAATGACACTCGTCTTTGACTTTGGAATATGATGGAATAAAGCATTGTGAAGTAGCAGTTGATCGACACACCTTGTGGCAATTTTTATTATGGTCATCGAGAAACAACCTCTATGTGTTTCTAACACATGAGTATGATTGTGTACATCCGACGCTCCCATACCCTGACATAGGCGAGAGCCTCTAAGGCATGTTGTTGTATATATAAGCATATATGTGTGTGTGTGTCTATATATGTATATATACATATATGTATACGTGTGTCTATATATATGTACATATTGTTTTTTGGAAAGGGATATTTTATTAAAAGTCTCACTTATGGCGGAGGAAAACCTTATTACAAGCATCATTTACAAACATCATCATATGAGAATAAATGAAATAGCGAGCGTATAATGGTGTATCTCCAGTCATATATGATATGCCGCATTAAAACCTTGCCAAGTAAAACCACTCTTGTGGATAAAACCTTGGCGAAGGAAAAAAGCATACATATTTATACGGCTGTCATTGATACGAAAAGTATAGAAACATGAATGCCGCGACTCCATGACTGCATAATAGAAGACGCTAAAAACAGGAATGAGTCGGCAGTCACTTGATGTGGTGATGGATATTGACTTGAGCTGGATGGATCCACTTCGACATGTACCTCGTGAAAGAGCAAAGAAGCCGATATGACAATGGCAATGAAACATGAAATGATAGCAGACGCGTACCCAAGTCGCCTGGCTCAATTCCAGCCAAGGCGACGACATCTTCTGTTTGCCCTGGCATGTGACTATAGTTCCTCCGATGTTCCTCGTCAGTGATCCAAAAACACACCATGAAGTCGCCGCCATAAGGCGCTGGGGGAGGGTTGTCGCAGCCGCAGCATACTCATAGCCCATCAGGTTAAAATAACCAAAGCATGCACGCATGAGGGAAAAAACAGTGTTAATAAATATAAGAGAGCATAACAAAAAGCGGATGACCAATGGAGTACAAAGCATACCGAGTCTGCCTGTAACCCACAGGATACAGGCAGAATGATGAAAAGAATGTCAATCCATTTGGAAGACTAGATTAGGGGACGCGCAAATGAACTGTGGAAAGATCCAATGCAATGGAGCTTCGCACTAACGGCGGAAGAGTATGCGAATTATAAACTTGCGTACTAGGGCTCAGCAAGGTAATGAGCCGCCATATTCACCTCCCTATAAATATGCAGAAAATCCAATCGATGGAGATGTGTTAATGTATGAAGCATGCGAAGATAATAATTTCCATGAACCAGATGTGGTCGCGTAAGGTGGGATATTAGCTGAGCGCAATCCATCTCCAGAATGATTGAACGATATAGTGGAAGAAAGTACAATAGCCCAAAATGGACGGAATGACTATTTTTAAAATCCCCGAGAGAGAAGAGAAAGAAGATCGATACCACCATGAGAGAAGATATTGGCGAAGATGCAATGATAAGGGAGGGGGCCAATGCAACTCACAAGCAAAATAATGCCAAAGAGAACTTATCCGCGGGCAGTAGATAAAGATGTGATCAACCGTGGCCGATGATTCCTTGCAAAAAGGGCATTGCGTAGGTCGCGAAGCATTATAGTTGCCAATATAATCTTCAAATGGTAAAGCCGAATGAAAAATATGCCACAAAAAAATTTGAGTGACAGGTGAATGATGTTTGAACCAAATCAATTTCGCAGAGAGCAGTGTTGGGCTGGATGTGCGACAGACATCATACGCCAAACTCAAGGAAAACTCTCCTGATGCCGTGGGGAGCTAGCTGAGATGGGCATCCTGGCCCTTTGTCTGGGCAAGGCAGGGGGGTGAATGCGACAAATTATCTTCCAAATGGGTGAGTCAGGCAGTCGAGGAGTATAATCTCTGCGTCTACCATATTTTGCATGCATGTACTTGCTCCAAAGGGTAGAATGCTGCTGATATGGCCACCATATACGACAATGATAGGCTTGTTGAAGAGCATTAAGATCACGTAGTCCCAGTCCTCCCTCCGCGCGAGGTTTGTTGATGGCGTCCCAGGCTACCCAATGATGCCATCGTCCCAAAAAAAATGACGCCATCTTTCTATTTATGGTTTTGATCACAGACTTAGGTAGGGCACCAGTAGCTAGAATATGTAAAGGTCGGGCCGAAATGACTGAGCGAAGCAGTACCAGACGGCCAACGGTAGAAAGTAAACGGGAGTGACAGCCCTGGAGCCGGTCGTCTACATGCTGTAATAATGTATTGCAATATCGAGAGCGATTAATACCTTTATGCAGATATGATCCAAGATATCAAAAAGGTAAAACTGAATAGTGCATATTCAGGATAGTTGCAAGCCTGCACTTCTGATGAGTAGTTATTGTTGCTAATGGAATTAAACTGCTTTTCTGAAAGTTAACTTTCTGACCAGACAGAGCCTCGTATTGTGTTAAGAAAGCATGGAAACGCCGTAGATTTCTCTGAGTGCCCTTTAAAAATACTAAAAGATCATCCGCGTAAGCCAAATGTGTAATAGTAAAAGGGACTCTTCCAAGGCGGAAGGGTTGTATTGCTTTGGATGCAACTAGTGATTTTAAACCTCTGCTGAAGCCCTCAGAAGATAGAATGAAAAGAAGAGGAGACAAAGGGTCACCTTTCTTGAATCCTCTATATAGCCGGAATGATTTAGACGGTTGGCCATTAATCAAAACCAATAATGTCGTAGCACGTAAATGGTTCAAAATAATTCGACTGAAGAAGTCAGAAAAACCGAAGCTGCGCAGGAGGAGTTCCAGATACTCCCAACTTACCCGATCAAAAGCCTTCATATTATCCAGCTTCAAACACAACTAAGACCCTCCCTTATCAAGCATATATACCATCTCACGTGCCATTAACACCTGCGTGGAGATATCCGAGCCTAGTAGGAATCCCGTATGCTCGAGAGATATCAATTTAGGAAGCAGTAGATTCATGCGAGAGGCAATGATTCGTGTACATACTTTGCTCAGAAAATTTGTAAGACAGATTGGGCGAAAATCGCTGAATGTTGTGGGTGACTGCTTCTTAGGAATTAGGGTGATTAAGGCACTAGCCATCACAGAAGGCTGAGGAACCCAAAGAAAAAATTCTTGCACTGCTTTAAGCACATCCGTATGTATTATTGACCAGCAAGAACGATAGAACGTACCATTGAAACCATCCAGGCCTGCTGCACTCTGAGGGTCTAAATGCCAAACCGCCGCTTTAACCTTATCTTCCATAGGCAGTTGTGTGAGTATAGAATTATCATCAGTAGATATTAGGTGCGGGATATGGCATAGAATTGCATCATAATTATGAGTGGTCTCACAAGCAAACAACGATGTATAAAATCTCACTGCTTCATCCTATATAGACGCAGGTGTGAGGCATGGTTCCCCAGTAGCGGAATGGATTTGTTGGATATGGAGGTTCACTCTTTGCCCCTTGACAATAGAGTGATAATAGCGTGTGTTAGCATCACCTTCTTTGAGCCACC
The DNA here is from genome assembly GCA_036186865.1 of Eustoma russellianum. Taxonomy (NCBI): domain Eukaryota; kingdom Viridiplantae; phylum Streptophyta; class Magnoliopsida; order Gentianales; family Gentianaceae; genus Eustoma; species Eustoma russellianum. The sequence goes on along the minus strand of AP025075.1, from coordinate 23,010,201 downwards.
GTACTCGTGCTTTTTGCTTCCAGAAATGTAATTCATATGTAGAGGCTTGTTGATACTCAGCTTTAGCTCTATGATACTCCATCCGATTCTCATCCGAAGGGTTCGAATCCCAGTTGCACTCGGTGCGAGTGAGATTCGCTTCTGCTTGCATGAGATTGGTAAATATATTGCCAAAAATTTCTTTGTTCCAGCGCTGAATGTCCTTACTTAGCTGGAATAATTTCATGTAGAAACCGTACATACCTCCTGTGGTAGGATAAGATGTCCATGCATTCTTCATATAAGTATGAAAGTCTGGATGTAAAAGCCATGAATCTAAAAACCGAAAAGAGCAACGGCCCGCAGATAATTGTTGCCGACATATGAATAATAAGGGAGAGTGATCCGATGAAGCACGTGATAAATGTGTGAGCTGCATATCGTCAAACACATCTTGAAAAGAAGAATTCACAAATATCCAATCTAATCTCCTGCGAACTCGCCCATGTCCCCTACCATCAACCCCAGTAAAGCGCGGACCTTGAAAGGGCGGCGCCATCAAAAGACAGGATTATATACAATCATTGAAATCTTGTAAAGATGTAAGAGAGGGGTGTGAGCGAACATCATGATCATCCAAAGCGCGAAAAGTATTAAAATCCCCTCCAATCATCCAAGGTAAAATGAGGTTTTCCGAAAAGGTACATAATGAATGCCATAGTGAACGCCGTAAGAAGGTTGTATGCTTACCATAAACCACCGATAAAACAAATGTCGTCTGAAGGGGCCGATAGAGTAGGGTAAAATGAACCACCTGTTCTTGATCCTGTGCAGAAACCAATTGAAAATGTGAGTCACGCCAGAAAAACCAAATGCTCTCCGACTGAGAGGAATAATGCTGGGGAAAACCAAGGTCCAATGTGAAACGGACAATACTAGCAGATGAATGCTTTGGTTCTAAAAAAGCAAGTAAATATAAGTGATGAGCATGTATCAAATGATGTAGTCTTGGCATAGAGGCACGCATGCCTCTTATATTCCATATTAAAACATTCATTGAGAAAGGATGGTGTCACTTCCCTGGATGGTGAGAGAAGCACTGCGTGTGAGAATAGTAGAAGGAGGCAATGGCGGCAAATCTTTCCTTGGACGACGCTTTCGAAGAGGAACAACGGGTATAAATTCTGCAGTCTCCGTAGTTTCCTATAATCTGGAGATCAAAATATCCACGGCTGGAGATGGTGGGATTAACTGCATACGCCGAATCACCTCCTCAGGAACATCCAATATATCTGTGGGTTGATCAGTGTCAGGCAAGTCATTATCCAAAGTATGTCCCAGATCACCCTGATCCATATTGTTCTGCGATGGAGGATCTGCAGCCTCGGCGGAATCATCTGCATGCAAGTCGTAGATGTGATCTTGGGGAGGCGCCTCAGCGAAAGTTTCAGAGGGAAGGATATCACATGTTTCTGTGGATTCATTTCTTGTGGGGATGTCAGCTTGGGGCTCTGTCATATTCTGGGAAGGAACTATCAATGGTGGCTCAGATAAAGGCGCGGAAACCCTCTTCTTTTTCTCTGGCGTCCATCTTTTTGCAGGCAGACGAGGTGGCGGAGGCGGCGGTGGAGGTGGCACTGTTGATGTAGTTTTCGTAGGACATGAACCCGTGGCATGACCAAGCCTTCGACAAGTGGTGCAAAACTGCGGTAGATCCTCATAAACAACTGACTGCAATATTAATCTTTCCTTAGACTGCAAATAGATTTTCTGTGGCAATTCTTGAGAAACATCAACCTCAATACATACTTGAGCAACAGATGGCCGCAGCCCTTCGGTCGTTGCCACATCTAGCTTGATTGGAGAACCAATTGGACGCACTATCTCAAGGATTGCTTCCCTGCGATGGAGGTGAATTGGCAGAACAGGGAAGGCGATCCATACAAGGACAATGGAAACATCGGCGATGGGATCAAAATCCACCGTCCATTTCGTGATTCGCATATGGCAACCCGAGATTTGCCATGATCGTCGATAAAAACATCGCAAGTAATCATCCTCATTTCGAAAATTCAGCAAGATATGTGTTTGATCAATGAGCGTGATACGCAGATCATGATGAAAGCCTATTTTTTCAAAATCTATCGTATAACTTTCAATGGAGGACGACCATGCCAGAAAGTACCTACCGAAGAGTATTTGAATGGCGCAGCGAGGGCATCAATCTCGGAATCCAAAAAAGCAATCATTGGGAAGCCTTTATATCTCGAAACTGTCTTTGGTGCGATAGATATCTTCTGCGCAGATGAGTCACCGAGACTATCGCATCGAATGACGGCGGAGGTACGGCTGCCATTGGTATTGCAGGGCAAATGAAATTGGTTGATTGTGAGCAGAGAGCATCCGGTAGTCAGAATCAGAGGGAAACGAGAAGAAGGTGGATGAAAACCGCCGGCTGCGGCTGCTATCGCCGCAGGGCAGCATACAATCGCCAGAGAGGTTTCGCCCTCGACATCTCTATATATATATGTACATATATAGATATAGATATGTATACATATGTGTGTGTGTATGTTTGCGTGTGTGTCAATATATATGTATATGTATATATATACAGTTGTATATATGTGCGTATATGTATATATAGATACATATTTTTTTATTTTTTATTAAAAAAATTGCAGAGGAGAATCGAACTCGAGACCTGGGATTGGGATAAATGCTACTCAACCACTAGACCTAAAGGTTTTTCGCGATACATACATACATATATATATATGTGTGTATATATATATATATGTATATATATATGTATATGTATATATATATGTATATGTATATATATGTGTATATATATGTATATGTATATATATTATATATATATATATATATATATATATATATGTATATATATATATATGTATAGTTCTGAGCTTCTATAAGAGCTCGCGAAACTTCAATCCATTGAGCATATAAACTCTTGTATGGTTCTGGTAAAATATTAATTGATGGACCATATGATGCCCACCATTGATATAACCAATTTGGAATTTCTTGTTTATAAACTTCAGGACATATCCTGAAAAACCAAGAATGTTTCTTCTTTGGGTTTTCATATAAGAAAGCCCTGTGAAATGCATCAACATAATCCCAGTAATTATATTTAACTGGAATTTTTGTTTCAGGATATATAAACTCCTTTTCTTTTAAAGTAGATATTCCCCAAGATTCAGCAGTTATTACTTGCTTGACTATTACTTTACTAAAATTATACACAGTAGCATTTCCTGTTGTAAAATGGGTAATTTCACAAGATTCTGTGAGTTTGAGTATAGACTCATAATAATTTCTGTTTTTATAAGAAGGTGCAGTGTATGACACTGTATCCAAATACTTCTGTAATATAATCCAGGGCTGATCTTTCCATTTAAGATCTTTTTGTTCCAAAAGTAATATACTTTCAGTATATGAACTTTGATCATAGACCTCATCAATTTCTTCAGTTACCATTGTAACATAGGAAGGCCTATTATCTTCCTTTTTCTGAGAAGCTTTATAAGCTAAAAATTCTTTGTATAATTGTTCATCATCTTTTTGAGTATTACTCGAAGATGAAGATGCAATATTTGCAGAAACCAATCTTTGTTGACCAATTTGGCCAAGTAATTCACCACCTCTTCCTCCTCTATTAGAGTAGGTTCCTCGTCCCCTCCTATTAGAAGGACTCCCTCTGCCCCATTGGGACATTCCTGCAAAAATATCATTCATTAATATATTCTCTAGTAAGGAAATCAGGAAGACTATTATCTGTTCCTTTTTTGTATTGAATTTCAAAGTCAAATGGCGCCATATGAGCTTGTCATCTTGCAAACATCTGCTTGGATACATCATGCTTGAAATCTTTATTAAACATATATTTTGCAAACATCTGCTTGGATACATCATGCTTGACAATCAGTTCTTATAATAAACTTTTGATTATATAAATCATCTTGAAATTTAAGAACACATTTAACAATAGCAAGAATTTCTTTTGCTATAGTAGCATAATTCTTTTGACTATTAGTCCATTTTCCCGAATGAAACCTAATCAAATATTCTTGATTATCTATTGGTGAAACTTGTTTTAGTATACCTCCATATCTTGTATATGTATATATATATGTGTATATATATATATATGTATATATATATGTATATATATGTATATATATATATATATGTATGTATGTATAATAATTGTCGTACACTTGCACAAAACCTGGAATATAGTTTGGATGCAAAAGACATTTCCAATTTGATTACAAGGTCAAATCCGAATCTGTGAACATGAATAACATGTTTATCTATTAATTTGTATCAATTTCCTATTTGAATTGAAAGACTCTCAAAATTTCGAATCTACAATCATTCAACTTGCTTCCAAAACAAAACAAAAATGTTGAGAATGGTTTGGATTCAAAATCATGATTTTATACTAAATAATTATCAAAATATGTTATAAAAATGTCAAGAAGTAAAAGAAATGAAAAAAAGAACATTGATCTCTCATGTTAAGACATATGGATCGATCGATGTACATAGTCATCTAACGTTGAAAAATCCATGTTGGGCAGAATAAAACCAAAACTTTATTGTGTGACATCGATCTCTCAACCTGAGATACATTGATCGATCCATGTACATTAGCATCATCGACCGATCGATGTCAGATAGAATCAAAAACAAAACGTCACTATGAGACATTCATCTCTCAATTAGAGGTACATCGATCGATTGATGTACACATCAGTCTCTAAAATTCTACATGGATCAATAGATGTTAGCGTATTTTCGAAAACTTTCTCCAGCATATGACAAACTAATAAACAATATTAGTGTATATATGATACTCTTCACATGTAATGAAGTTTTAAACATTCCATACATTTTTATCATGATTCCATTGTTTGAAATCAATATGTATGTGCTAATATATGCATTTGTAAATGACATGCATGGAAGTTTGTACAATTTACCAAAAAGGGCAAAAAGTGGTATATCGAGTTTTTGTAGGTACGCGCCACAAGAAATTCATACAAGGACTTATATGTGACACATCTATTATTACTAGAAAGGCATTCTTATGTTTATATCTGGACGACAAAGATACTTGTGCGGCTTTCTATCTTCAGGGGTATTTTTGTCATTTCACCCTCCAATGACATAATGGTCTTTTTACTCAAGCTTATCTTCCGAGAAAATTATTATCATCATTATGGAGTTCTTATATGGTATTATTGAAGATTATATTGTGGTTACATGACTACTTATTCAAGGTTGAAGATATTATTGGTATTATCTAAATATGTGACGGTTTTATTGTCACATCTTATTATTATCTTGGGTATTCTTAAATATAATTATTGGATCTTCTTATTGACAATGGTGCAGAGATTTTAAGGGTATTCTTGAAACAAAAATGTGCCACGACTTACAAGGAGAAATTGTGGAAATTTTGAACCATTTGTTGACCAAGTCATGTCAACTATTATCCATTTAACTCTCTTCATTGAATCTGATTGCCTACACATATTTACACATGGAAAATAATCTTTAATATGTGTAATGATTTTCCAATCATATTTTGACATGTATACAAGACTATGCCACATGAACCAACCAAAACACAACAAAACTACTTGGTGTTAAAAAGTTGCCAACATGTCAACCATTGAAGATGAACAACGGTTACAAGAGCTGAAAAAGGAGCCGTTTGAATTCAAAAAAATGTCAGATCTCACATGTCATATGTTGGTGCAAGAAGTTGTGCTAAAATTGGAGGGAATATATCATTCTATCCTCTTGATATTTATCTTCATTTCTTTATGAAAAAAACTCTGAATTTCTAAGTCATTCGGACAGAACATTTTCGGCCTAGGTAAGTGGCCTTGGTGGACAAATTATGTTGTTTGAATATGCCAAGTGAGCAAGGTGCTAAAGTGGCCATTCAATAAAATGAAGACACACAAGCCTTGATGATGATGAAGGTGACAAAGTGGCACTCTTATCTTCAAAGGGGTGCCTCACACTAAAAATAACAGCATAAGTGAATAGAAGAATACGCACTTCTTGCTCTCTTCTTCTTTGTTTTCTCTTGCTCTTGTTTTGTGTAGCTAAGGTTCTTTGTTGGTGATTGTCTTAGATCTACAAAATACACCTATTGTATTGAATTTGTAAGATTGATTAGCATTGTTATAAGTCTAAGTCAATTGTGGTTGAGGTTTTGTTATATTAAAGTTGTGTAGAGGTGCTGAACCATGTACTGATTAGGATTGGTGTATAACCCCTGATCAAGCAAGATGTTCTTTGTAACGACGATTATTCATAGTGAAAATCCAAGAAAAGGTGTTCTTTGGTATTGGAGTAGGTCACATTAACCAAAACATGATAAATTCTTGTGTTATTGTCTTTGCTACTTTTCTGTCTTATTTTTTTAGTTTCCTTACTGAACTTCAAAAATCCAAGATAAATTGAAAAATGTTTTAGAAATTCTGACTTTTGGTGTCACCCAACTTCAGACTACTAGATTTCATTTGCAACAACAATCACTTGGTTTGAGCTAAGAAAAGTAAGCCAAACAGTCGTTGCAAGTATGTTGCGCAAATATGTCAGCAAAACTAACATATCTTTAAATTTTTGCGATTGTGAATTATTTGGCTAGGACAACCTATCACGAGTTTACGAAAACATAAACTGCACTTTTTGAGATTTGTTTTGACATAAAGAAAACATTTTTTAGATACGTATACAAGGAGTTATAGATTTTCAAAGTTGAATCACTTTTCTGTCCAGCTTTGAAAATTTTGTGCGATCAAAGGTTTTTGTCTTGTTAAAGGATCAAACGACTTTGAATTTTCTCAAATTCTTACAAGTGCTATAAAAGATCTTGAAGTTTGTTTCTTGGAAGTGTCAAAGGTTTTGAAGTCCTACATAAAGAGAAATAAATTTTTAAATGCAGACTCTGATTCTGAGCTTTACAAAATTAGATTTGAAGGGAGCCTTTGAAAAGGGATTTTTTAATAGTGTAATTTCCGCTAACCACTATTCATTTCCCTCCTATAGTGGTATTTGTGTAATGAGTACGATCCAACAAGTGCTATCAGAGCCAAGGTTACACCACTATAAGAACATAATAAGAAAAGGTACATTCACAAAGGTGAGTTGGAAAGTATGTTCACTCAACGTCGTCTTCTTTTTTATGGTAATAATTTTGTTTATTGGACACTTAGGATGAGACTATTCTTGATTGCTATAGACATTGATTTATGGTCTATAATTGAAGATGGTATGTACATACCAATGAATTGTACAAGTCAATGGCGTAACGCGAGAAGTTAAAAAATATCAGAGTGAATGGGCTAGTGAAGATAAAAAGAGAATGTCCATTAATGTCAATGCTATGCAATTACTTTTAAATGGACTTGGTGCTTCTGAGACAGGATATGTTTCAAATTGTACTAGTGCACATGATATGTGGAAGTCATTAGAATTAAAACATGAAGGAACCAGCTCTGTAAAAAGAATCAAAAATAAACATGCTAACGATTGATCTTGAATATTTCAAAATGCTTCCAACCGAATCCGTAACATATATGGATTTGAGGATTACTGAGTCATTAAGGAAATTTTTCACCAACAAGGAGAAAGACCAAAAAACTGCTACGAAGTATCCCCGCTGAATGGGATCTGAAAGTAACAGCAATTGAAGAAATGAAATCAATTACCAAAATGGATGTTGATAGGCTCACTCAAAATATATGAAGTGAAGCTAAATCAACAAAAATCTGAGTCTTGAAAACAATCTGGTAAGACTATTGCTTTCTATACAGCTGAATCTTCACATATAAATGATGATGAAAGTAATAGTGATAGTGAATTAGATGATGATTTAATATTAGTAGCTAGAAAACTTAGAATATTTTTTAAACGTCCAAATAGAAGTAGACAACAATCATTTTCTTCTTCTTCTCAACTCAAGAGAAACAACTCAAATAAGAATGATTAAAAATGGTATAACAAAGAATTAAAATGCTATGAATATCGACAAAAGGGGGATGTTTCATAGGATTATCCAACCAAGAAAAATAACAATAAACAAGCTAAAGAGACTCAAAGAAACAAGCCAAATGAGTCCAAAGGAAAACAAGCGATGAAGGCAAGTACTCTGAGCGACTCTTCTGATTCAGAATTCGAGCATTCAAAAGATGAAGAAGCGCAAGTATGTTTTGTTTCAAAAGAAGTAACATCTTCTTCTAATTTTGATTATGATGATGAAATACATGTTGAGTTTATAAAAATGCATACACATTGTAAAAGACTATCAAAACAATAAAAGATACTAATCGAGGAAAATGATAACTTCAAGACGTCCAACTTAGAATTTTGACTCAATTGGAATCTTTTAAAGAAGAGTCAACTAACACTCTTGATTCATTAAGGGATAACATTGAGTCATATAAAAAAGTGAACAAACCTTAAAAACAGAAAATGGTATATTGAAAACCAAGATGCATGAGTATGAAAATGAAATATCGAAACTTAAATTGTATAAGTTAAATTTAGAGAAAATTTTAGAACAATTTAAATCTGTAACAAACATATTAGACACGTTAATATCTTCACAAAAGTTTAGAAATGAAAAAACAGGATTAGACTATAAAGAAAAGCATGATAACTTAGGCAAAAATATAACTTTATTTCTTCTACGTCTAATTTGTCTTATGTTACAAAGAACAATGTGCCTATTCTTCCTACTCCCTCTTCTAAAACAAAATTTGCACAATACACAAACGTTTCTAGGCAAAATTTTGCATCTAGAACACATAGAAACCATACGTATATGTTTACAAATGTACCTAAGATGAATAAAGTGCATACAACTCATATTGATTTTAAAATCATGTTCCGTATAAGGCTTATAAAAGATGCTAACAAGATATAATGGGCTGTAAAATTGTGTAACTATGCTAAGAACCAAACTTGGTCCGAATATGCATACGTATAAGAACAATTCATCTTTATTTATTTGGTATGGTCAAATATACAATAATCCTCACTATTCTTTCAATTATAAAAATGTCAAGCCAAGAAGGTACATACAAGTTTGCATACCTAAAGGGTATGTAAACAAGGACGTTATTAACATCCAAAGACCCAAGTAAAAGGGTACCTAAACTTTATCTTCTTCGTAGGGAACATTGGAAAAGAAGAAAAGAAGAAGATAAAGCAAGAGTCTCTAAAACCAAATGGTTTTTAAGATAGTGGTTGTTCAAGACACATGACTAGCGACCCATCATTGTTCACCAAATTGAAAGAAGTAAAGAATGGTGGAAACGTCACATTTGGTGATGACATTCATGGCAAGGGAATCGGCAATGGTACTATTGGTGACCTAAATACTTTTCAAATCAAGAATGTGATATTGGTAAGTAAATTTTTCTACAATTTATTGAGCATTTCTCAATTGATTGATTTTGGATATGTTGTTTCTTTTCATCCCACTTCTTGTGATGTCACAAATGATAAAGGAAAAGTAGTTTTAAAAAGAAGTAGGGATGGTAACATCTACACTTTATCATGGAAAAATATATTGGGAGCTAATATTAACTGCTTAATATCATATGAATTTGATGTAAATTTGTAGCATAGACGTTTAGGACACATAGGAATTTCCACTATTTAAAAATTATCTAGAGAGAACCTTATAAGGCTTGCCTAAGCTACACTTAGATAATTTTCAATTATGCGAAATATGTATTAAGGGAAAACATCGTAAAGAAACATTAAAACCAACACAAGAAGTAAGTACTGGTCACATATTAGAACTACTACACATAGACTTATTTGTTTCAAGCAGGACAAAAAGTCGAGGTGGACACTACTACGTATGTGTTGCAGTAGATGGTTACTCACCATATACATGGACATTATTTTTAACTCATGAAGATGATGCTCTATTACAAATGAAGAATTAAATCAATTTACAAGAAATGATGTGTGGGATTTAGTATCAAAACAGGAAAATAAATATATAATAAGTGCAAAGTGGGTATTTAGGAACAAAATAGACGAACAAGGTAATATTACACGAAATAAAGCTAGACTTGTTGTATAAGGGTATAACCAACAAGCGGGCATACATTACGAAGAAATTTTTGCAACTGTTGCACGACTAGATCCATAAGACTTTTACTTGATATCGCTAGTTTAAGTAACATAAAACTTTTTCAAATGGATGTTAAAATTCCATTTTGAAATGGATTCATCCAAGAAGAAGTTTTTGTTAAACAACCCTCTGGATTTGAAGATCCAAAATGCCCTAACCATGTGTACAAGCTTAAGAAAGCTTTTTACGGGTTAAGACAAGCTCCAAGAGCTTGATATGATATTGCAAATCATTATCAAAGGATAACTATAGACAATATTTTGTTTTTAAAAAGAAATGACAATGAATTACTCATAGTCTAAATATATGTAGGGGATATTTTCTTTGGATTTATTAATCCCACATTAGTACAAGAGTTTGAAGATTGTATGAAGTCAGAATTTAAAATGTCAATGGTAGGCGAGTTGAACTACTTCTTAGGACTTCAAATTAAGCAAACTCCTCATGGAATTCACATAAGCCAAATCAAGTATGTAAATGATATGATGGAAAAGTTGGGGTTTGAAGATTTAAAACCCTCAACTACCTCCTGAGCAAGAGCACTATGCTAGATCAGATGAAAATAGAAAAACTTTTGATGATACCATGTATAGATCTATGATAGGATCTTTATTATATTTAACTGCATCTAGACCTTATATCACGTTTAGTGCATGTATGTGTGCTAGGTTTCAATCTTCCGCAAAAGTATCTCATTATAATGTTTTAAAGAAGATCTTTTGATATATAAAGCGTACACCGCATTTAGGTCTTTGGTATGATAGAATTTCAAACTTAACATTCATGCCTATAGTGATGCTGATTATGGTGGTTGTAAAATAGATAGAAAATCCACTAGCGACACGTGTCAATTCAGGGAAACCAACCTAATATCATGGTTTTCAAAAAAGTAAGCTTGTGTAACTCTCTCTACCGCCGAAACCAAGTGTATGGCCTTAAGCTTATGTTGTAATCAACTTTTATGGCTAAAACAACAACTAAGTGATTTTGGCATTATAGTGAATCAGATTCCAATTTACTGCGATAGTACTAGTGCGATCAATCTTTCCCGGAATTCGGTACTACACTATAAAGCCAAACACATAGAAGACCGCTATCATTTCCTCCATGACAACATAAACAAAAGGAATATCATTATAGATCACGTAAGAACTGATAATCAGGTTGCTGACGTCTTTACTAAACCCCTTAGCCAAGCCACATTCGAAGCTCTACGAGACAAGTTAGGAACATTATCCTATGACAACATAGCATGATTTTATCTTTTGCATGATTTACAAAATAAAGGGGGGAGAGAAATAGAAACCATGATTTAACTACGGGTGGCCTACAAGTGGTGGTCTATAAGCGATTCAAAGCATATGTTAAGTGGTGTACAAATGGTTTGGAGCATAGCTTAAGCTTATGTTGTACTCAACTTTTATGGCTAAAACAATAACTAAGTGATTTTGGCATTATAGTGAATCAGATTCCAATTTACTGCGATAGTATTAGTGCGATCAATCTTTTCCAGAATTCGGTGCTACACTATAAAGCCAAACACATAGAAGACTGCTATCATTTCCTTCATGACAAAATAAACAAAAGGAATATCATTATAGATCACGTAAGAACTGATAATCAGGTTGCTGACGTCTTTACCAAACCCCTTAGCCAAGCCACCTTCGAAGCTCTACGAGACAAGTTAGGAATATTATCCTATGACAACATAGCATGATTTTATCTTTTGCATGATTTACAAAATAAAGGGAGAGAGAAATAGAAACCATGATTTAACTATGGGTGGTCTACGAGTGGTGGTCTACAAGCGATTCGGAGCATATATGTTAAGTGGTGTACAAAAGGTTCAGATCATAGGTTAAGAGGGAGCCACAAGTGGGGAAGTCATAAGTAGTGAACAAGGGCATGGGTTAAGGGGGAGAAAGGTCTGCAAATGATAAAGAGCATAGGTTGGAAAATATGGCTTAAGATAAGTAGTAAGCTTTAAAGTAAAATCATGAAAGGTTATTTTGAAAATCATCCAAAACGGGGTAAATATTGAGAATGATTTGAATAATTTTGAAAAGCATGATTTTATATTAAAGGATTATCAAATTATGTCATAAAAATGTCAAAAAGTGGAAACAAATGAAAAAAATAACATCGATCTCTCAGGTTAAGACATATGGATCAATCGGTGTACATCATCCCCTAATATCGATCGATCCATGTTGAACAGAATAAAACCAAAACTTTACTGTGAGACATCGATCTCTCAACCTGAGATACATCGATCGATCGATATACATCAGCCTCTAACATCGATCGATCTATGTACATCAGCCCTTAACATCGATCGATCGATATCAGAAAGAACCAAAAGAAAAACCTCATTGTGCGACATCGATCTCTCAACTAGAGGTACATTCGATTGATTGATGTATACATCAATATCTAAAATTGAGACATGGACCGATCAATATCAATGTATATTTAAAAATTTTCTCTGACATCTAACAAACTAACAAACATTTTAGTGTATATATGATCCTCTTTACATGTAATGAAGTTTTAAACATTCCATACATGTTTATCATGATTCTATTGTTTGAAATTGATATTTATGTGATTATATATGCATTTTTAACCAATGTACCGTGGAAGTTTGTACAACTTACCAAAAATGACAAAAGTGGTAATTCGAATTTTTATAGGTACGTGACACAAGGAATTCATACAAGGACTTATCTTCAAAGGGATGCCTCACACTATAAATAGAAACATAAGTGAAGAGAAGAATACATACCTTTTGTTCTCTTTTTCTTCCTCCTCTCTTGCTCTTGCTTTGTGTAGTTAAGGTGCTTTGTTGGTGAATATCTTAGAGCCACACAATACACCTATTGTGTTGAATTTATAAGATTGATTAGCTATTGTTGTAAGGCTACGTCAATATGTGATTGAGGTATAGTTATATTGAAAGTTGTAGAGAGTTGTTGAACCAAGTCTTGATTAGGATTGGTGTATAACCCCAGGATCAAGCAAGGTATTCTGTGTAACATTGATTATTCATATTGAAAATTCAAGGAATGGTGTTCCTTGGTATTGTAATAGGTCACATTGACCAAAACAAGACAAAATTCTTGTGCTCTTGTCTTTGCTACTTTTCTGTCTTATTTTTCCATTTTCTATTCTGAACTTCAAAAATCCAAGAAAAATTGAAAAATGTTTTAAAAATTCTGAATTTTGGTTTCAACTAAACTCTGACTACTAGATTTCATTTGCAACACAATCATTTGACACAATTGTTGTAAATTTGTTGTGCAAATCTATCACCAAAACTGACCTATCTTTAAATTTTTGCAATTGTGAATTATTTGGCTAGAATATTCTGTCACAACTTTAGGAAAACATAAACTAGACTTTCTGAGATTTGTTTTTACATAAAGAAAACACTTTTTAGATAAGTATACAAGGAGTTATAGATTTTCAAAAATTGAACCACTTTTCTGTCCAGTTCTGAAAAGTTTGTGTGATCAAAAGTTTTTGTCCTGTTGAAGGATCAAACAACTTTGAAATTTTTCTCAAATTTTTACAGGTGCTATAAAAAAATCTTGAAGTTTGTTCCTTGAAAATTTCAAAGGTTTTGAAGTTTTACAAAAAGAGAAACAAATTTTTAAAGACAAACTCTAATTCTGAGCTTTACAGAATCAAATTTAAAAGGAGCCTTTGAAAAGAGGTTTTTTAATAGTGTAATTTCCGCTAACCAGTATTCATTCCTTTTCTATAGTGGTATTTGTGCAGGGAGTATGATCCAACAAAAAATACTCAACTATTTTCAAATGTCACTTTCTTCAGCCAAGTACTAATATGCTCATCCATTCAACTAGCCGAAAAGAATGCTTGCAGATCAGACTACTTCCAAATCACAACAGTTAACTCCTAATCTTTTACTTAGCGAAAAAATTTCCACCAATTATTTACCGGCATTTTCTGCTGAAACTTAAGATGCGGAAATATTAGTCAAAAGCATATGTGTGCGCACATTTCGTTAGATGTAAATATATATAAAGTCCCCTAGTCCCAGTGCTTAAGGTGTAAGAATTTTTTCTTCCATTCTGAACTCAAGGTAACTATGTTTTGTTTTCGGCATGTTATTTTTTTCCCAATTTCGCAACGTTGGAGTACATTTTCTATTTCGATAAATTAACATGCATTTTCTTACATTTAATCCTTCTTTTCTTTTCTTTACTTGACTGGAAAATTCTGAATGATCAATGGAATATTATGTCAGGCACTCTGGCATTTACATGACATAGATTGTAGGCTATGCGTTCAATTTAACTTAGTCAATATGTATATGTTACCACTACGAAAGCGGCCAGCTTGGGGGGGGGGGGGGGGGGGGGAACATATCTTGATTCTTCCATAACAAAACTTTTTTCAGTGTGCATAGTCACAGATACAGATGTACATGAGCATAAACAAACCACACACCCCTACTCTACATACACACATATGCACATGCATAGATCATTACATACATGCCTACACACACACATATATGTATGTATGTATGTATGTATGTATGTATGTATGTATATGTGTGCGAAAAACCTTTAGGTCTAGCGGTTGAGTAGCATTTATCCCATTCCCGGGTCTCAAGTTCGATTCCCCTCCCCAATTATATATATATATATATATATATATATATATATATATGTGTGTGTGTGTGTGTGTGTGTGTGTGTGTGTGTGTGTGTGTGTGTGTGTGTGTGTGTGTGTGTGTGCGCGCGCATGTAGATATAGATAGATATATACATATATATGTGTATGTATGTGCATATATATATGTATGTATTTATGAATGTAGAAGGAGTGTGTTTGTGTGTGTGTTTTTTTTTTTTTTGAAAATACTAGTAGTCTTAAATGTGAGGCCGGTCTTGGAGCAACTGGTAAGGTTGCTGCTTTATGACCTAGAGGTCATGGGTTCAAGCCGCGGAAACAATCTATTGCACAAAGTGTAAGGTAAGGTTGTGTACATCAGATCGTGAAGCGATCCGTACCCTCCGGACCCTGCACAAACATAGGAGCCTGGTACACTGAAAATGCTTTTTAAGTATTCTTAAATGTCTGAACTTTTTTCCCCCTTCTTGGCAGGTAATCAGGAATGGCGTTTTCAGTTAAGACAAACCCCATACTAGGGGCATTTATTCTGAGTATAATTATTTGTACAGCTACCAATGAGGCAACATTGTACAAAGATCCAAAGCAGCCTGTTGAAGCTAGAGTAGAGGACCTCTTGAAAAGAATGACAGTATCTGAGAAAATTGGCCAAATGGCACAATTTGATAGGGAGAATATGACTGGTGAGATCGTTAGAAAGTACAAAATTGGAAGCTTGCTTAGTGGTGGTGGTAGTGTGCCTCGTCAAAATGCCAGTGCCAAAGATTGGGTTGATATGATCAATGAGTTTCAAAAGGGTGCTATGTCTACTCGCCTTGGCATTCCAATTATTTATGGAATCGACGCTGTCCATGGTCACAACAATGTGTACAAAGCTACCATTTTCCCTCACAATGTTGGCCTTGGTGCCACAAGGTACGTATATCGCGATATCAGTATCAGTAGTTTTTGCATATTGGTTGAAGAAAAAAGATAATATTAAGTCATAGTGGTTAAGGCATTTACAGTCGATAATAACAGCAATCACTACATTAGGCTCCTGCGGTTGGATAGGATGTAGGGAGGAGTCAGATCGTTTTGCGATCTGATTCACGCAGTCTTACCCTACACTTTGTGCAAGAGGCTAGTAGGGTAGCGATTCGATGTACACAGCCTTATCCTATAATTTGTGCAACACGCTGGTAAGGTTGCTACTTTATGACCTTGAGATTACGGGTTCGAGCTGCGGAAACAGCCTATTGTACAAAAAAAATGTACGGTAAGATTGCGTATATCAGATCGCAAAACGATCCGGCACCTCTTCGGATCCTGTGTAAACACAGAAGCCTAGTGCGCCGAGCACGTTCTAATAAAAGTGACATTTTTGCTCCATTTCTGCAAGTCCCCCACTCAATGCTCAACCACATTACCCAACCACCCACCTCACTCCCCCAAACAATCATATGAAAAAAGAAACCCAAGTAGAGTGAACTTCAAATTGGTGCACTTACCAGTACATTGCATATTGTTACGTTATAAACTTATTTTCTTCTGTTTTTCATGTGACACTATAGTGACAATAGTGAATATTTTTAGGGACCCTAATCTTGTGAAAAGAATTGGTGCGGCAACTGCTCTTGAAGTTAGAGCAACAGGCATCCCATATGCTTTTGCCCCGTGCATCGCTGTAAGAATTCACTTTTTCCTTCCTTTTTCTTCACAATAAATTCACACAAAACATGATCACGAATAACTAAATGATAATATTAACCGGTGTTTTGTGTTACTATATAGGTTTGTAGAGATCCAAGATGGGGAAGATGCTACGAAAGTTACAGTGAGGATCCTAACATTGTACGCCAAATGACAGAACTCGTGACCGGATTGCAAGGCGATATTCCACCTGGAAAACCTGAGTGCTATCCTCATGTTGGTGGAAAGTAAGAAATCATAGTTCTTTTGGTGTGGTTCGTTGAGGACTTCTTCTATCCCTTGGGACGTTTCAACAAAACCTAGAGGATAATATTAAAATCTATAAGATAAGTCCTATATATACACACACACACATAACCTAAAATATAAGTCTAGAACCTTCATAACAAATCCATATAACTACATGATAAGCTTGAAAACAGTAATTCTTTAGGATCTAGAAAACTATATCTTCACATAGACAAATATTTCACAATAACTATAAGATGATGTTTAGCGGAAGCGTGCCTTTTTCTATGGTTCGATGAGCGGAAGCGTCTTTGATGAGCGAAACATCAACTTTGATGTAGACGACTCTACTCTTAAATGGTGGTTTATCTCCAGTAACCTTTCCTTTAATGCTTATTTTGATGGATAAGTAAAGACGATGCCAGAGTGAAGAGAGGACCTTCATCTATAGTCATAGGCAACCAAAAGATACGTCCATCACAACCTTTGGATTCATACCTCTTTGATAAATGGACATGTCTCTTTAATGAAGAATTGTGTATCTTAGACTTAAAAGACATAACTCTTCAAGATAACTCTCCACAAATAACCAATTAGGATTTATTTATAAATCATATAACCATTATTCACAAAGGACACAACCTTACAAAGCTCACATAATCTACATGGTATAGTTTCCCAACTTCAACATCCCGTAAAAGCATGAGATTTAAGTCATGTATAAAGGTTCAATTAAGACAATTTTGTCGTTGGATAGGGTTTTGTTATGTCAAGTAGCTTCGGCTTTGTTATGCTAATCTGCATTGGATAGGGTTTTGTTATGTCAAATTGGATAGAGTTTTGTTATGTCAAGTAGCTTCGGCTTTGTTATGCTAATCTGCATTGGATAGGGTTTTGTTATGCTAACCTGCATTAGATAGGGTTTTGTTATGTCAAGTAGCTTCGGCTTTGTAAAATGAAAAGTTATGCTAATCCGCGATTGGTAGATTAGTCTTTTCATCAGAGGAAAAGAATATATACGTCAGATGTGGACATATCATTTCATGCTATTAATTTGTATTTTCTGAATGGTTAATGTAGGACTAAGGTAGTGGCTTGTGCAAAACATTACGTGGGAGATGGTGGCACGGTGAAAGGAATAGATGAGAACAATACCATCATTGATTGGAAAGGATTGCTGAATATTCACATGCCTGGATATCCTGAATCCATCAAAAAAGGTGTTGGAACTGTGATGGCATCTTATTCTAGCTGGAATGGAATGAAAATGCATGCCAATCATGAACTTCTCACTAACTTCCTCAAAAACACTCTAAACTTCAAGGTACAATATTTCTGTTGTATTAGTCTTATAATCCAAGCTAGCTCTCGCGTTTGTGCAGAGTCCGGGAATAGGTCGTATTACTTTAAGCTTTACGCTACACTTTCTCGGATTAACTTTTTTGAAATTGGTTTTTTCTTTTAAATAGGGCTTTGTCATCTCTGACTGGCAAGGAATTGACAGGATAACCGATCCGCCACATGCTAATTACACTTACTCTGTTGAAACATGTATTAATGCTGGAATTGATATGGTTAGTGAAATGACATGTCAGTAGTTAGCATTATTTTTTTGAGCATATTTTAACCTTAAATCTCTTCTTTTTCTGTTTGCTTTGTAGGTCATGGTTCCTTACAATTATAATGAATTTATCAGTACCCTCACAAATTTAATAGAGAAAAAATATGTACCCATGAGTCGAATTGACGATGCTGTCAGGAGAATTTTGAGAGTGAAATTTATTGCTGGCCTTTTCGAGGAACCCTTTGCCGACCTTAGCCTTGCAAAACACATAGGGAGCAAGGTTTGCTTATTGATTAACTTGGTAAAATTTTGGGTTTAAAATATTTTCCAATTTACTTAGTCTTGTGACATTTAAATTGGTGTATAATTGACAGGAGCATAGAGAATTGGGAAGGGAAGCTGTGAGAAAATCCCTGGTGCTACTGAAGAACGGAAAGCATAACCCTATGCTTCCACTTTCCAAGAAAGCAAACAGGATTCTGGTTGCTGGATGTCATGCCCATGACATTGGTCTCCAAAGTGGTGGATGGACAATTACATGGCATGGAATGGCAGGAAATAACATCACTATTGGTACACGTTAAAGATTAGATTCAAAATATAAACTAATTATCTGTTCGTCATGTCACCTTGAAAGCTCAATATGTTACGTGAATTCAAGCTTGCTCGATATGTTGAATTGTGACTTTATAATGCAATTGGTCTAATTGCCGTTTTTGTTTTTTTGTTTTTTATTTATTCACTAGGCCAATCTCGTTAGTTCTTTGTGTCTAGTTTTATTGTAGAACTATATTTCAATTCATCCTATTTTTCAACGGATTCATAATTGGACATTAACCCCTTTCATAATATTCACACTAGTTGAGGGCGGGCTTTAGAACAACTGGTAAGGTTGCTGCTTTGTGATCTTAAGTTTACGGGTTCCAGCCGTCGAAACAGCCTCTTGCACAAAGTGTAAGGTGAAGCTGCGTCCAGGACCCTGCTCAAACGCAGAAGCCTGGTACACAGGAAACGCCCTTTTTATAATATTCACACTAGGTTTTATATCAATATCAAATCTTGCTATTTTGCCTCATAGACACTAAGATTACATGCAACATGACGATGAATATATAGCACTAGTTAATACATTTCAGACCTTAATGATAGTTATTGCTGTCGTTGGGATATACTGAGTATGCTTGTTGTTATGGTTAGTTAATACATTTGAACACGTATTTGACACTCCTTCACAAGTTCAGAGTCATAATTTATGATTCCTTTCATAGACAAACAACTAATTCATGACATTTCTTGATTTGTTATTCTTCAGGAACAACAATCCTGGAAGGCATCAAGGCCACCGTAGATCCGAAGACAAGAGTAGAGTACGAAAAGAGTCCTAACCGAACATACACCAAGTCGAACAAATTCGACTATGCAATTGTAGTGGTTGGTGAGGAACCATATTCAGAAATACAAGGAGACAGTCTGAACTTGACAATCCCCAAACCATATTTGAGTACAATGCAAAACGTGTGCAAGGACATCAAGTGTGTGGTAGTGCTCATCTCTGGCAGACCTCTGGTGATTGAGCCTTACCTACCAGACATTGAGGCACTTGTTGCTGCTTGGCTACCAGGCACTGAAGGCAGAGGTGTGGCTGACGTTCTCTTCGGCGATTTCGGGTTCACCGGAAAGCTTCCCAGGACATGGTTCAAGAGAGTGGATCAGTTGCCAATGAATGTTG
>AP025075.1:22967685-22990131 GCA_036186865.1 Eustoma russellianum | reverse complement strand
AGGTTGGCACCAGAAATTTTAGATTAAGCGCTTCAAGTTGTATGTTTGAAGTCAGTGCATTTCGAACACTCACTTCAGGCGCTTAATGTACCTTGGTGGAGTCCAGTACACTTCGAACGCCTGCATTAGGCGCTTTATGTGAAGTGTCTGGATGTGCGTACACTTCGAACGCCTAGATCAGGCGCTTCATGTGAAGTGTATGAAAGTCAGGACACTTCGAACGCCTACATTAGGCGCTTCATGTGTCCTGATGAATAGTGCGAACACTTCGAACGCCACATTAGGCGCTTCAAGTGTTTCACCAAGTCAAAAGTACTTTTCTCTGAATGAACACGCTCTCCCAAAGTCCTTTTCTGAGAAAATGTCAGTTTTAGTTCGAACAAGCATGAAGTGCTACATTAGGCGCTTCATGTGACTTCGAACGCCTTCAGTTGCCAACATAAGGCGCTTAATGTGACTTTGAACGCAAGTTCTTTTTCACATTAAGCGCTCCATGCTACATTGAACGCCTATACACTATACACATTAGGCGCTTCATGTGATCAACGGCTCAAAAGTCTTTGTGCTTCATTTTCTAACCAGTTGACTCTCTGTACCCTCTTCTTTTAGTGTTATTTTCACAGGTTTTCTCTCACACCAAGAGTTGCCAGTTTTCTATTCTTGGCCATGGCTCTGGATCTTCTCAAAAAGGTTTTGCTACATGCCAAGAGAAGATCCCCAAGGATGATAAGGTACCATCACAAGCTGCCAAATCCCATTATTGGCTGTGCAGAAGCTTTCAAACGGGAAGAATTTTGAGTTTGATAAAAAGAAGGGTTTCCTCCATTTCTTCCCCAACTTTCTACATTGCAAGCTCTCAAATTCTCTCAAGCTCAAGCTCTCAAAATATTTGTAATCCTTGTATACTTTTACTTTATTGTTGGGAGTGATTATTGTAAGAAGAAGAAGAGTCTTCTTCTTGGTGAGATCATATTGTGAGAGATTGGGTAGATTGTTGGTCAAGGAGCAAGGGTGCTTCTTGTTTGAGTTTTCTAGACTTTGAAGGGTTAGTTGATAGTGTGTGGTGCACTATTCTCCCTACAAGATTTCTTTGAGGGCAAAGAAGATCTTTGGAGGCTAAACTTCAAAGGGTTAGAATTCTTGGTTGTGGTCTAGGCAAGGTGCCTAGTTTTTGTATTTTCTGGATTTTGTTTTTGATTGTTGTTTCCCCCAAAAGAAATAACAATCCCCATTTCAAAATCCTTCTTGTGAAACATCAAGAAGGTAGAGGAGTAGAGTCATTTGACTTGAACCTCTATACATACTTGTGTTCTTTATTTTCTTGCAAGTCTTTATTCCTTCTAAAGAACACACTCAAGTATTGGTTGCACTTCAAAACGAAAAATAGCCATAAAATATCCATACTTGGTGAACACACTATTCAACCCCCCTTCTAGTGTGTTCTAAGGGACCTAACAATTGGTATCAGAGCCTCATCTTGCTTATTTGAGTCCAAATACAAGATTTAATCATTTTTAGTATGGATCCCTTTGTCTTTGATGATTTGGGTTCTCCTAGTGCTGATACCTCTAGAAGAAGGAGGCAGGAAACCCTATTCCCTTCTATCTCAAATGTTCATGTCAAAGTTCCCATGTTTGACCCTTTAAACTACCCACTGTGGAAGTCAAACATGGAAACCTACTTGCGTTCTTGTGCGCACAGAATATGGGTTGAGGTCTCAAGAGGATCTATGATTCCCATTGATATTGATGATCCTACTCCTGAGGAGGAGTTTCAGTTGGCCATAAATAGCAAGGCTCTTGCTATTTTAAATAGCTCTCTTTCCCCAAATGAGAGAGCTCAGATTCAAGGTGTCCAATCCGCACACGAGGCTTGGACAAAGCTTGAGATGATCCACGAAGGAACATCTCAAGTAAGAAAGGCCAAAAGGAGACAGTTGATAAAACAATTCTACAACTTCACTGTCCCCAAAGGTGAAAAGATTGAAGAGTCCATCCAAAGATTCACCAAGCTTGTCAACCTTCTCAAAGCGGTTGGCAAGAAAATAGAACAAGAGGATCTAAACCATTGCTTCCTAAACAGTTTAGGAAGAGAATGGAACGCAAAAGTGACGGCCATTGAGGAGTCCAAGGATCTTGAAACAATCACCTTGGATGAGTTATACGGGAATCTCATCACTTATGAGATTCATTTGGATGCACAAGAAAAGAATGATCCTATTGGCCAATCTTCAAAGGCATTAGTAGTCGAGTCAATGGACTCGGATGATGAAGTCGGACTTCTTGTCAAAAGATTCCGACGTATTGCGAGAAAGAATGGTGATGAAGCCAAGAGATTCATCAAAGAAAAATACTCCAAGGACAAGGTGAAGGACCAAGAGAATAAATGCTACAAATGTGGGAAGCTTGGTCACTTCATGAAAGACTGTCGGGTGAAGGAGCCGCAACTCAAAGACAAGAAGGCCATCTACCAAAGGAAGAAGGCCTTGCAAGCGGAAGTAGCCTATTGGGAGAGTTTTCTTTCCGGGTCCGAGAGCGACAATGGCGATCGTGATGATCTTGCACTCACGGGGGTGGTGCAAGATGATCTTGACAAGGAATTCTTCGCACTCATGGCCATCGACGATGACAAGGAGGTATGCAACATTTCATCTCACTATAGAATTATTGATGAACGAGATGATTTAGTACAAGAAAATGATCTCCTTGACTTAAAATATAAACGTGTCAAGAAAGAGTTTAGAGCATGCATAAATGAATATAATGACACGTTAGAAGATCACATTGCATTGCAACTTGAGCATGATATAATTTTGACTATGCATGTGATTGCACTTGAAGAGAAACATGATTTGATGAAATCATGTGCTCAAGCCCTTGAGGATAAGAAAAATGATTCAAGGGTAAGTGCTAAAAAGATAGAGATCAAAGATGCATCTAGGCCAAGCATGAAAGCTAAAACCAAACCTAGTGCCATGTATGCATCTAAGAAGGGAAATAAAAAGGAACAAGCACAAGTGATCAAGGAGTCTAAAACCTCCTTGAAGAAGCAAAGGCACATGCCTAAACAAAAGGCTAATGCACCAAAGGCATCACAACCTTTGGTCCATTTTGAGAAACAAAAACCTTCTTCAATTTCAAAGAAAGTGGTTCCTAAAAAGGAAACACGACATGTGCCAATGCACAAACATTCGCACAAGCATGCACCAACTCACAAGCATACTCCTACATGTTTTTATTGCAATAGGAAAGGTCATGTAGAAAGAGTATGTAGAGCAAAGAATAATAAGAATCTTGTGTGGGTGCCGAAAGGCGAGATGAAGGTGACTAACCTTCAAGGACCCAAAATAAAAAGGGTACCAACTTCATATGGTTCTTTTGTAGGCCCTAGCACTCAATGGAGAAAGCGAAGACAAGAAGGTCAAATGGGTCGTGGACAGTGGGTGTTCCAACCATATGACGGGAGACAAACGTCTCTTCCATAGACTCACTATGCAAGACGGAGGAGTTGTCCACTTTGGCGGTAGCAAAGGCCAAATCAAAGGACATGGTATTGTGGGTAACGATTCCTTCTCTCTTAGTGATGTCTTATATGTTGTAGGTCTTAAGTTTAACTTGATAAGTGTCAGTCAACTTTGTGATGCTAACTATGAAGTAACGTTTTTGAAAACAAAGTGTGTTGTGAAAAAGGAAGAAAAGATCTTATTTGAGGCTTTGCGTTTCAAAAATATTTACAAACTTAGCATCAATGATTTAGTTTCTCAAAATGTATCTTGTCTAGTTGCTAAGAATGATTTGACGTAACTATGGCATAGACGTCTCGGACATGTATGTTTCAAAACATTTAAATTTATTTGCGAAAATGATAAAGTTCGAGGCCTTCCAAAAATGAGTTTCGAAAACCATGACTTATGCGACACTTGTCAAAAGGCGAAGCTTGTGAAAATAAGCTTCAAACCCAAGACAAACATTTCCACCTCCAAGCCCCTATAATTGCTTCATATGGATTTGTATGGGGATGTTGGAACAAAAAGCTTGGGTGCTAAACATTATACCTTCGTGGTAGTAGATGACTACACTCGTTATACGTGGGTGATGTTTCTAGCTAAGAAAAGTGATGCATGTAGTGAGTTTATAAGTCTAAGTAAACGATTGGAAAATCATGTGGGTGACACCATTAAAACCATCCGTAGTGATCGTGGTGGTGAGTTCGATGGTGATTTCGAAAGGTTTTGTGTATCCAAAGGATACTCTCATGACCTTTCGGCACCTAGAACTCCTCAACAAAATGGTGTAGCCGAACGAAAGAATAGAACTCTACAAGAAATGTGTAGAGCAATGTTGAATGAGTTCGGTTTGCCTAAGTATTTTTGGGCCGAAGCGGTAAATGCCGCTTGCCATGTGATCAATCGTGTCTATTTGAGACCATACCTAAATATGACACCCTATGAGCTTTGGAATGGAAAAGTTCCCAACATTGGGTATTTCAAAGTCTTTGGTTGCAAGTGTTTTATACTTAATACCAAAGATACTTTGGACAAACTTGACCTCAAAGCGGATGAAGGTATCTTTTTAGGTTATGCCTCAAATAGTAAAGCATTTCGTGTTTTCAACAAAAGGAGTCAAAAGGTGGAAGAATCAATCCATGTTAAGTTTAATGAGTCACTTAGTGACGAACCTAAACTTAATGAGGATTGTGAAGAGGATGAAGATGTGACTCCTCAAGAAGAGATTCTTGAGGATGTTCCTATGGTTGTTCCTCAACGAGAGATCGTTGATGATCCTCCAAATGGAAACATCTTCATTGATTTGAGAGTTGAACCTCTTGAAGGTACTCCTCCACCTTGTGTAAATAAACTTAGTGAGTCAAGTAAAAATATCTCTCATACTCATGTTGATACACAAAATGTAGAAAATGCATCACACATTCCGGAACATGAGGTTCATGTTGATAATGAAGGTTCATCTCTACCGGAACATGATCAAGAGGAAGTTGGAGGTGATGTTTCCAATCTTCCTAGATCATTTAAGCACAAAAGTTCTCACCCTCAAGAGTTAGTCATTGGTGATTTAAATAGAGGTATCACCACACGAAGGCAATATAGAGAGAATGCATTTGTCTCTCTTATAGAGCCTAAAAATATTAAAGATGCACTTCTTGATGAAAATTGGATCTTGTCTATGCAAGAAGAATTAAACCAATTTGAAAGAAGTGATGTTTGGGAGCTAGTTCCCAAACCACACGATCATCCTATTATTTGTACGAAATGGGTTTTTCGTAACAAGATGGATGATCAAGGTAATGTCACTAGAAACAAGGCTAGGTTAGTTGCTCAAGGATACCGTCAAGAAGAAGGTATTGATTTTGATGAGACATTTGCACCCGTAGCACGGCTTGAAGCCATTAGAATGTTATTAGCATATGCTTGTTATAGGGATTTTACACTTTACCAAATGGATGTTAAATCCGCTTTCTTGAATGGTGTTATTCAAGAGGAAGTGTATGTTGCACAACCTCCCGGGTTTGAATGTCATGATTCACCACATCATGTCTTCAAACTTAAAAAGGCTCTTTACGGCCTCAAACAAGCTCCAAGAGCTTGGTACGAGAGGTTAAGTACTTTTCTTCTTAATAATGGTTTTTCAAGAGGTAAAGTTGACACTACTTTGTTCATAAAAGAACAAGGTAGGAATCATTTAATTGTTCAAGTATATGTTGATGATATTATTTTTGGTGCTACTAACAATTGTCTTTGTGAGCAATTTGCTAGTCTTATGCAAGGTGAGTTCGAGATGAGCATGATGGACGAACTAAATTATTTCCTTGGATTGCAAATCAAGCAAACCGAAGATGGCGTGTACATTTCCCAAACCAAATACACAAGAGATTTGCTCAAAAAGTACAATTTTGGTGAAGGAAGAGAGGTGAACACTCCTATGAGCACAAGTGCAAAGCTTGACAAGGATGAAAAGGGAAAGCATGTCGAGGTAACCTCGTATCGTGGCATTATAGGTAGTCTACTTTACTTAACGGCTAGTAGACCCGATATTTTACATGCAGTATGTCTATGTGCTAGATTTCAAAGTGATCCTAGGGAGATGCATTTTATTGCGGTAAAACGCATCCTTAGATACCTTAGAAGTACTTTGAAATTTGGTTTATTTATCCTAAGAATGCATGTTTTGACTTAAGAGGTTATTGTGACTCCGATTATGCGGGGAGTCTAGTTGATAGAAAGAGCACCTCTGGAACTTGTCAGTTCCTCGGAGATTGTCTCGTTTCTTGGTTCTCCAAGAAACAAAACAGTGTGTCTCTCCCTACGGCAGAATCCGAATATGTGTCGGCCGCCTCGTGTTGTGCACAATTATTATGGATGACAAACACGTTAAATGATTATAGCATTCACTTCTCAAAGGTGACAATTTTGTGTGATAACACGTCCGCCATTAATATTGCACAAAATCCCGTCCAACATAGTCGGACCAAGCACATCGAAGTGAGGTATCATTTCATCCGTGACTGTGTACAAAAGAACTTGGTAAGTGTGGAATTTGTTCCTACACGAGACCAACTAGCGGACATTTTCACGAAACCCCTACCTAGTGATGTCTTTGTATCCATAAGAAGTAGGTTGTTGATAAAACCATCTTGAGTTTTGAGCACGAAAATTTCAAAAATTTTCAAGATCAGTACACATAAAGTGCTTTATCTAAAATTGTTCAGGCGTTCGATGTTACATCAAGCGCCTGATGTTAAGGATGTCACTTGTTCAAAGTGACATCAGGCGCTTTATGTACCTTTACAAAGGCGTTCGATGTAGGATTAAGCGCTTGAACTGAATTTGTTTACTCGTTCGAAGTAACATAAAGCGCTCAATCCTCATCTCCACAGCCGTTCAATGTGGCTTTAAGCTCTTCATCCTAATTTGTGAAGTCGTTCGAAGTCACTTTAGGCGCTTCAACCCTAATTTCACACTGTCATTTCCGCCGTCTCTTCAGCTTTCGCGCCATTCAATCATCATTAACTCCTGCCGCCATTACCACCTTTCCCTCTTTCCCACGTTCTCACTCTTCCCAACTCCTCATCTTCCCCAAACTTCATTTCCTTTTCCCTCAAATCTCTCCTCCACTTTCCCCACTCACCCATCTTCATTAACTTCCACTCCCTCTTCATCTTCCTCATCTCCTTTATAATCTCTCCTTTCTCTCTCAAACTTTCATTTTCATCTCTGTTTCCCAGCTTCATCTCCCTACTCCAATGGCCTCGGCTGGACCCTCAAAACGCCCTCGCAGTCACAAGCGAAAGCAGACCGCTGGAGTTGTTGAACCTCAACAACTCATCTCCATTCGTGAAAATCTCTCCAAGGAAAACTTTCCTTGGTTAAAGAAATTCGATTCAGAGATTACCAAACCACCTCGTCACACCGGAAAAGGCGTACATATTTCCTTGTACTCCAATATGCTCTTTGAAGAATGACACACCAACAACCGTCCTATCGTTCCACTCAAGCTCTTGAGTCTCAGCGATCTGTCCGAGACTCCTATGGGACAAATTGTGTCTTTGCTCGAGTATCAAGGTTGGACCTCTCTCTGGTCCAGACTTGATATGCAGAGTTTCTCCCGGGAGCACACCCGGTTGTTTTATGCCAATATGTGGATTACTCCACAGTCTGATTCTCACTCCTTCTTGTTAAACACTGTTATTGATGGTACTCCCCTCAGCTTTTCTATTCCCGAAATCTGTGATGTCCTCAGGATAAGAAACGAAGGGCTAAGTGACTTTTCCGTATTTGACTGGAGCAGTAAATACGGAATACCTGAACAAGATGTAAAGTTTGATCTGGGATTATTTCCTTCTCGAAAGACTCAGAACATGGCTCTCATGGATCGCATCTTGTTGGTCATTGTCACTTACTGTGTAAATGGTAAATCGACAAGAAATCCAAGCAACATGGATTTCTACGTCACTTACCGTATCAAACATGAAACCCAACTAAATTTTGCCTGGATTATGATTGAAGTCATGTTTGCTGCTCTTCGGAAAACTTCCAAGGCTTTACCTTTTGCCAATCTCATCACCATTCTTCTCAAGTCAAAAGGTATTGTCATTCCTGAGAATGAACTCACCCCGGTGGCAAATACGGACTACTACAGCAATTACAATATTGCCCAAGCCATCGACTCCTAAAAACGAAAAGCCACTACAATTCCCGGTCTTGATGAGGAGGCAGAAGCAGCGCCTCAGGAAAATGTTGAATCAAGCACTGTGGCACAGCTGCGTGCCCAAATTCAATCTTTGGAAAAATCTGTTCAGCAGCTTCAACTCAGAGATGCGCGTCATGAATATCGCGCAAATGTTCTCAAGGCGGCCCTCCTTCGTGAATTCCCTTGGGCCTACTTTCCTCCTAATTTTGATGATTTAGGGGGAGAACCTACTGGAGATGCTGCTGGTGCCGGAGATACTGCTGGAGTTGGTGCTGGTGAAAGTGGGCAGGCTGGAGGGAGTGGTCAGCAAACGGGTGGGTTTGCAGAGTTTGCTTCTGGTCGTTTCAGTTTTGGTGATTTGCAGCACCCTGGTGGTAGTGGTGGTGGTCTGTAGTTGTCTTTTTCTATTTCTGATGGATTTACTTTATCATTTGATTACTTGCAACTCTATTTATCTTTCCCCTATGTCTTTGGCTTTATGTTGATATTTATAAACATTGTTTGCATCATTCCTGAGAAGTCTCTTTCTTCGTAACTGTGGTTGTTGCACTTTGTGAGGGGGAGCATTTGTTAAGGGGGAGTCAATTAAAATAACGCACGTTGTGAAATCATCAAAAAGAGGGAGAATGTTAGAACATGATTTGGTTTGGTTTTGATGATTTGCACAAGGTTGGCACCAGAAATTTTAGATTAGGCGCTTCAAGTTGTATGTTTGAAGTCAGTGCATTTCGAACACTCACTTCAGGCACTTAATGTACCTTGGTGGAGTCCAGTATACTTCGAACGCCTGCATTAGGCGCTTTATGTGAAGTGTCTGGATGTGCGTACACTTCGAACGCCTAGATCAGGCGCTTCATGTGAAGTGTATGAAAGTCAGGACACTTCGAACGCCTACATTAGGCGCTTCATGTGTCCTGATGAATAGTGCGAACACTTCGAACGCCACATTAGGCGCTTCAAGTGTTTCACCAAGTCAAAAGTACTTTTCTCTGAATGGACACGCTCTCCCAAAGTCCTTTTCTGAGAAAATGTCAGTTTTAGTTCGAACAAGCATGAAGTGCTACATTAGGCGCTTCATGTGACTTCGAACGCCTTCAGTTGCCAACATAAGGCGCTTAATGTGACTTTGAACGCAAGTTCTTTTTCACATTAAGCGCTCCATGCTACATTGAACGCCTATACACTATACACATTAGGCGCTTCATGTGATCAACGGCTCAAAAGTCTTTGTGCTTCATTTTCTAACCAGTTGACGCTTTGTACCCTCTTCTTTTAGTGTTATTTTCACAGGTTTTCTCTCACACCAAGAGTTGCCAGTTTTCTATTCTTGGCCATGGCTCTGGATCTTCTCAAAAAGGTTTTGCTACATGCCAAGAGAAGATCCCCAAGGATGATAAGGTACCATCACAAGCTGCCAAATCTCATTATTGGCTGTGCAGAAGCTTTCAAACGGGAAGAATTTTGAGTTTGATAAAAAGAAGGGTTTCCTCCATTTCTTCCCCAACTTTCTACATTGCAAGCTCTCAAATTCTCTCAAGCTCAAGCTCTCAAAATATTTGTAATCCTTGTATACTTTTACTTTATTGTTGGGAGTGATTATTGTAAGAAGAAGAAGAGTCTTCTTCTTGGTGAGATCATATTGTGAGAGATTGGGTAGATTGTTGGTCAAGGAGCAAGGGTGCTTCTTGTTTGAGTTTTCTAGACTTTGAAGGGTTAGTTGATAGTGTGTGGTGCACTATTCTCCCTACAAGATTTCTTTGAGGGCAAAGAAGATCTTTGGAGGCTAAACTTCAAAGGGTTAGAATTCTTGGTTGTGGTCTAGGCAAGGTGCCTAGTTTTTGTATTTTCTGGATTTTGTTTTTGATTGTTGTTTCCCCCAAAAGAAATAACAATCCCCATTTCAAAATCCTTCTTGTGAAACATCAAGAAGGTAGAGGAGTAGAGTCATTTGACTTAAACCTCTATACATACTTGTGTTCGTTATTTTCTTGCAAGTCTTTATTCCTTTTAAAGAACACACCCAAGTATTGGTTGCACTTCAAAACGAAAAATAGCCATAAAATATCCATACTTGGTAAACACACTATTCAACCCCCCCTTCTAGTGTGTTCTGAGGGACCTAACAGTTACGCCATAGTAACATTGCTATGTATAACTCTACAAGGTCAAAGTATGGTATCAACCGCTAGGGTCTGGGTAGGGTGAGAGGCAGACAAACAATACCTTCATCCCAAAGAATAGAGAGTCTGCTTCCAGTGAGACCCCCGACTCTATATGCACCTGCATAAATAGTACAATAGTAGGAATATATACTAGTAAAGGGATTTTATTAAACATAAACAGAAATCTTCCGATAGTAGAATAGTCATAACAGTGGATATGCACGAATAGTTGAAAGACAAATATCGAAATAAAAAAGTGCAAAGCTACATAAAGTGTAAATACTATCTACGCCTCTAAGTAAGCTGTAAGTTGCCCCTATATCCTGTCTACCCCTCCTTAACCTTAATCTTCTGTCTCTATAAACTCCTATCCTGGACCATGTCCTCAGAGAGGTGCAACTCTAGTAAGTCATACCTAATCTGCTCATCCCACGTCAGTTTGGGTCTACCTTTACTCCTCTTTCCTTCTACAGTGATGCTTTCAATTGCTCTGACAGACGTCGTTGTCTGTCTTCTCTTGACATGCCCAAGCCATCTCAGTCTTCCCTCTCTTATCTTATCTGCTACACCAGACACTCCTAACCTTTCTCTGTATACCTCATTTCTTATCCTGTCTAGCCTTGTATGTCCACACATCCACTTCAGCATCCTCATCTCTGCCACTTCCATCTTCTGTGACTGCGTTCTCTTGATGGCTCAGTAGTCTGTTTCATATAACATTACCGGATGCACTGCCACCCTATAAAATTTTCCCTTTAATTTAGTTGGAAAATTCTTGTCACATAGAACCCCTAAGGCCGTCCTCCACCTACACCAACCTGCCTGAACTCGGTGTGCTACGTCACTCTCTATGTCCCCATCTTTCTGTATGGTATCAGAACTAACGATCAGATAAAGTTAAGTGTTGCGCCATGAAAGGCACTCTTGAACATAGAAGAATAAGTGCTAAAAAGTGACACATTCGTAATCATTCTACCATTAATAAGGCACTTTACAATAACAACAACATTACTCCATTGTCTTGGAGGCTCCCACGTATAGCGAAGTATGGAGGGGAAAGGGTCGGATGTACGCAATCATACACATGTGTTATAAACACACAGAAGTTGTTCCTGATGATCCAAAATGAAAATTTTGTCAAGCTGTGTCAATCAATTGCTACTTCACAATATAAAAAGCGTAGCCAATTTAGTGAGTCGTTTTGCTTTATCCACCATATTTTAAAATCGAGAAAGAGTATGTCCTTGACTCTATTAAAATCGTCGAGTTCAAAAAAGAATGTGTTCTTAATTCCATTTTGCTTCTGTGAAATCGTCCAGTTCATAATGATTTGAACCTATTGCCAATGAGCTCGATGATGTCAATGAAAGAACATTTGTGGTGGAGTATGAGGGATTGAGTCAGATCTGTTTCAAATGCGGAATTTATGGACATTCTTCTGAGCATTGCGGAGTTGAAGGCCTACAAACATCCATGCCGGGTGTTTCAAAACCTGTCAAACGGCTGGGACTAACCTCTGATGAGGCCTTTGGGCCATGGATGGTGGTCATGACAAATCGATGTAGATGTCCACCACTGGCAAAGGATCCATCCTAGTTCCAGAGCAGCAAAATACAACAACAGTACTTATGCCCGGACAAGAAGGCTAAGGTATTAAGTCATCAAGATCAAATAAGGGGTCATTGAGTGGCTCACGTTTTGATGTACTAGATGTTGAGACAGAAACTGCAGTTGATCCTGAGAAAACTCTTGTGACTGGTTTGAGGAGTATTGTGGACAAGGGTCCACCTGTGCAACTCCAAACCACCTCTAAGGAATCCCCATCCCAAAGGCATATAAGGAGACTGAATGCGGCTCATAGTACCACTGAGGGCAACAGGGAGAAACAACAGAGGGCCCCTGCCATTGTTGAAACTCGTCAGGCTAGTAGAACATCTTTGTATCGTGACCAGGGATCTTTCAACAGATCAAGGGGAGGTATGTTCTTATCTTCCTCTCTTAGAGATATTAAAAATGAGCCCCAACGTAATTTCCCCTTTGATGGGAAAGTCCCCTCAATGGAAACACAGTGGCCACCTATATCTGTATATAAACATAATAAGGGCGTTGAATTTCAGGGGGATTGTGTGCAGCATCATCCCCCTGATGATGTTGTTAGGATAGATGTACATCAGCCACCTGGTGATGTGTTGGTTGAGGGGGCAGGCAGAAGTGATGCTGAGGGGGCTATCCTATAGATTCTGATGAGTTGCTCATGGTGGAAGCTGAATCCACCAGTAATCTTGACATGTTGTAATGGTGTCTATCCTATCTTGGAACTACCGGGGGCGGGTTCTCTAGAATTCCATGCAGCCTTGAGGGACCTTATTGGTCATTATAATCCTACTATTCTCTTTATGATGAAAACTAGGATTCACAGTTCCTGTGGAAAATGGATCCTAGATAGTTTTGAGTTCAGTCATTTTTTTGCAGTGGAAACTAGGGGATTTGCAGGAGGCCTTTGGGTTTTCTGGATTGAAAAGGACATTCATATTAAAATCTGGAGTTGGACGACACAAATGTTGACGGTGGGTATACTACAAAATTCTTGTACACAATGGATGCTATCCTTTGTATATGACTCACATGTACCCTCCAATTAGGGAGACATTTTATGAATACTTGAAATAGCTGAAGGACCATATTCTCTTCCCTTGGTGCTTAATTGGTGACTGGAACCACGTACTCCATCGGATGATAAATCTGGTGGCCGTGTGGTGGGAGGTACCTGGGCCAACCGGATGCAGAGTGTTATAGATTCATGTGGATTGACTGAAATTAGCTATTTAGGCTCAAAATTTACCTAAGCTAACACATCACGAGGTAGAAGAAAGATCCAACAGCGACTTGATCAAAGATGGAGTAATGACAGTTGGCACTACCTATTCGCCACTGCTGTAGTGAGACATCTCCCAAGAATACATTCTGATCACTACCCTATATTGATTTCAGTGACTGGCTGCAATAGACTTGTCGAAAAACCCAGGATTGTCCTCCAATGAAATTAGATGGAGCACCAGTCTTTTGGTGATTTTGTGTCCTATGTGTGGCCTCCCTTCTCACGGAATGTGGATATTGCTTTCTTTTGGGAACGTTTGCGTACCTGGAGTCAGGAGGTGTATGGGAATCTCTTCCAACAAAAAAATCGTGTGGAAGCTTGTATTTGAGGAGTCCAGCGATCCTTGGCAAATCATTCATCTACTTTTCTTGCTAAGATGGAGACTGGCCTGCTAAAAGAATATGGGGAAATCCTGAAACATGAGGAAACTTTTTGGAAGCAAAAAAGCACATTTGAATTGGCTTGCCTATGGAGAGCGTAACTCACACTTCTTTCATAGATCACTGAAAGAATGACGTCAGAAACTAAGAATTCGGTGCTTGAAGAACGACAATGGCTAGTGGGTGGACGAACCATAGGAACTACAAAATCTGGTACAGAATTTTTATATTACGTTATACACTGAGGAGCCTGCTTCGACTGCTGTGGCATGGGAGGCAAACTTTCCTTGTCTCCCCTATCACGAAAAACGCTCTCTAAGCCATCTTATATCTGATCGAGAAATTGAGGTTTCTCTATTTCAAATGGGGGCTACCAAGACTCCGGGGCCAGATGTCTTACCTCTGGGATTTTATCAACAATGTTGGAATTTTGTAGGTCCCTCCATTACGTAGTTTGTGATTAAAGTGTTCGAGGACAAAGTCTTTCCGACTGAAATGAATGAAACAATCATCTTATTGATCCCGAAGGTGGAGAACCCACAGACTGTGAAGCAGTTTAGACCCATTTCGCTGGTTAACATGGTGACAAAACTCATCACTAAGATAATAGCCAACCGGGTGAAGCCATTGAAACCGAAATTAGTGGATCATTCACAATACGCCTTCACTCATGGACGTCAATCTGCAGAGAACATCATAATCGCACAGGAGCGTATTCATACCATGAAATAGAAGCGTGGTAATAGGAGGATGATGGTAGTTAAGGTGGACCCAGAGAAATCCTACGATCGGATGCATTGGTCTTTTCTCCGGGATGTGCTACTTGCTGGAGGTTTTGACCGAGGTTTGGTCTCCCTCATTATGTCATGTATCTCCTCGTCCAAGCTATCCTTACTATGGAATGGGATAAAACTACCGGCATTCCAGCCTACTAGGGGGATTAGGCAGGGTGATCTGAGTCAAAGCATTAATGATGCTGTCGTAAAGAAGAAATGGAAACAAGCCGAAGCCTCGCGTCATGGGCCAAAGTTCACGCACATCTTTCTTGCTGATGATCTTCTCCTTTTTGGTGAAGCTTTTATCCAGCAAGCAATGGTAATGGAACATGTTTTAGCTGACTTTTGCCTCGTCTCTGGCCAAAAACTCAGCCTTGAAAAGTCAGTTTTGTATGTATCTACAAACACTCCGAGGGATGTGGTTAGCCAAATTTGTGGAAGGCTCCAAATCAGACGAACAATAGACCTCGGCAAGTATTTGAGAGTCCCAATCCTCCATGGTCGTGCTACAACAAAGACTTATTATTTTCTGCTAGAAAATGTACGGAAGAAACATAATGCCTGGCGTGCACATACTATGTCCCAAGCATCAAGGTGTGTTTTTATTCAATCTGTTCTGAATGCTTTGCCTTCGTATGTTAAGCAAACAATGGAGATACCTAGTGCTATTTTGGATTATATGGAAAAACATATGCGAATGCTTTTGTGGGATGAAATCAATGGCAGTCGGCATTTACATTATTTGCCGTGGGACAAGATTTGTATGCCAAAGAGGCAGGGGGCTTGGGATTTAAGAAACTTCGACATATGAACTTAGCCTTTTTGGTCAAATTGGGTTGGTTGATGCTGGTGGAAAGGGAGAGGTCATGGGTACAAATGATATGGGCCAAATATGGCTCTCCCCTAGAGGAGACAAGGCAGACAAACATATCTAAGCCGTGGAGAGGGACTAAACAGGCATTGGCTGTTCTGCGAGTGGGGATTGGGAGTTCAAACTTCTTACATGATGGCTCGTTGGCCAGCAACCTGCCAATTGGTTGGAATGCTAAGGACCATAGGCACTTTTCGGTCCACATTGCATATATGCTGCAATTTTTTCCTTTGTTGGAAACTCCTGAACGTCGAGTTGGGAGGCCATGTGGAGTATGCGAGGACCACTACGAAGTAACCTTTTTCTGTGGTGTATCAAACAGCGAGCAATTCTAACAACTGTTTTCCTGTTTAGACGGCACCTCATTCGTACTAGTACCTGCAGCATTTGTGGCTCTTCAGGAGCTAATGACATCCATGATTTGAGGGATTGTTCTTAGCCTAAGACTGTATGGAGACTGGTGGATAGTTCTGGTAAAAGACTGTATTTTTTCGGACAAATGGATAGTGCACAATGGGTTGATGATAACCTCAGGAGGGATTTCGGAGACCAACATTCTGCTATGGAATGGAGAAACCTCTTTCGAGAAATTGTATATGGTATTTGACATCAGAGATCGAAATCACGACATGATGACAATTGGAGAGAAATTGATCCCTATCATTTTATACACATGATGAAAAATAGAACTCTTCTGTTATCTATAGCAAATCAAAAGGGTGTAGGCTAATGTTCTGGTAGGGGTAGTCATCTGTTCCTTTGTTTCCCCTAATGTACATAATCTTTGACGTTTTGAATATATACGATCAAAATTTCCTAAAAAATATTCAGTCACAAAGGCAAAGAAATTCGCGCTTAGGCATAAGCAGAATTTAAGTTTCATTCAACTCTTACATATATATTTGAACATAAAGAAATGCAAGGACAATACGCAATACATCATGCTTAACGACTAGACAAAACGCAGAAGGAAAATATAGGCAACTTGATCTAATTGCTAGAGTATATTATTAATTTGCCGAAGAAGACAATGATATCATTATCGTTATTGTTATTATATTATTATTATTATCATGATCATTAACAGAAGATTAAAATCATTATTTGAGACGCTGAGGGTTGGGGGGAGAACCAAGAAATTTGCATAAAACAAGAGATCCGCTGTGCGTGTCTATATATATAGGGCCTTGGCGGAGGCAGTATTTCACTTTCCTTGTACCACTATCATCACCCATTTTTGTTTCTCCGGTTCAACAAAAACAGCCCCTTGGCTGTGCGGCGTCGACGTTTCTAAATTGCTTTCCTTCTTTCTACGCGACGGATTGGATTGCAACGCCTCTTCAAGGTTTTCATTGGATTTGATTTTCGTCTTCGGTTTCTTTTATTCTGCTGCACTATTTAGGGGTTTTCAATTCTGCCGCCGGTTTCTAACATGCCGACACCATCTGCCCGGATGCTAGCCCCACGCACATGCGCATCCATGGTTTCTAGGATTCCGGCACCGGTGATATCGCTGAAACCTATCTTGAGATCTAAGGGACGTCCAATGATCACGTTCTCCTCTAAGAAAATTCAGGTATTAGCGGCCCCTTACCGGTTCACTCTTGTTGGAACATTTTGGCATGGGAGGTTGTCTATGACACAGATTAAGCTACTGTAGACTGAATTGGGTTTCAAGGGTGAGTTAAACTGGGACTTTTGGATCGCTCGCATATCTTGCTTCATTTTGATCAAGAGCCGGACTATCTTAGGTGTTTTTTGCGTCAAAGTTAGAGTCTTGCAGGGCGCCATATGCGTGTCACCAAATGAACTCCAGTCTATGATCCTAAGGTTGGGGTTCTCATTGTCCTGGTGTGGGTTGCATTACCCGGGCTGCCTGTTCATTTCCATTATAAAGAGGCTCTTTTTCAAATTGCCAGGATTTTAGAGAGCCTATGAAGCTTGATGCTGCCACGTCGTGGGTCATTCGCCCGTCTGTTGCGCGTATAAGTGTTGAAATAGACATTTCCATGGACTTGCCCACATGGGTGTTTATTCAGGGAGCTACGAGGTTGATATCTCAGGCGGTTGTTTATGAGGATCTTCCATCTTACTGTACACAGTGTTTTTGCTTGGGCCATGCTTCAGGGAGCTACGAGGTTGATATCTCAGATGTATGTACGTATGTACGTATGTACGTATGTACGTATGTGTGTATGTACGTATGTGTGTATGTACGTATGTGTGTATGTATGTTTACAACAACAACATTACCCCCATTGACTTAAAGACTCCCGCGTATGGCGGATTATAGAAGTTCGGGTGTACGCAACCATACCTATGTATTAGAATCACACAGAGATTGTTTTCCGTTTACCCATAATGTAAATTGCATAAGCTGTGTCGGTCAACTGCTACCTGATTAACTATAATGGAAATTGTGTAAGCTGTGTCGATTAACTGCTACTTCATAATATAAGAAGCGCAACAAATTTAGTGAGTTATTTTGATTTATTCCATCATATTCCAAAGTCAAGGAAAGATATGTCCTGTAATCCATTGAAAGTAGAAATTATACATATATATATATATAAGTGTGTGTGAGTGTGTGTGTGTGTGTGTATGTATAAATTATCTGTGGCATATCTGGAAGATGTATGCGGCTATAGTCTTTGACGGTTCCTCTTGGTCATCGTGGCTCATCATTTGCCTGGTGCGTATGATTTGTTTTTGTGGGCTAAATCTATGTCTGGGAGTAAGGTTGCAATGAGTATCCCTTGTCTCATTCAGGCTGGTCTTTCTCTTCCACTTCGTCCTTATCAGAGAAGGATTATTCGTTGGTCTCTTCCCCATGCTGGTCATCTGAAGCTTAACGTTGATGCAGCTGTTGGATGTTATTCAGCCACTGGTAGTGCCATTTTGTGCGATTCCGATGGTTCCCTTGTTCATGAGATCTCATTTCCATTGCGATTGGATTTCCCCCTTCGTGTTGAGGCACAGGTAGTTTCTTTGGCTCTCATATATTACTTGTTCCGTTATGGGCATTTCAATATTGAGACTGATTGTTCAGAGTTGCTCCATGTTCTTGCCTCTTCATCATCACAATTGCCCCTGATTTGCGTCACCTTCGAGCTCTTTTAGATGTCGTCCACTTGTCAATAGTTAACACATTTCGAGAGACAAATATGCCGGCACATTTACTTGCACAGTTGGCTCTTTCTTCTCAGACTTTTGTTGCATATCCTACGCTCCCCTCCCTCCCCTCATCTATTAGAGTCTATGTTGTTACTGATGTATCATTAGCTTCATTTAGACATTCAAACTCTGACATGTACCATGGTGCTCCTCCACCATGAGTGAGGGTTGAGATTATGATAATACATGGGCCTTGGCTTTTTGATTAAAAAGAGTATGTATAAATTAAACCATTCTATGCTAATTTAAAGGCAATTGATACTTCCTCTCCAAACAGTTATCATAAATCAGCCGACATATTACAATTAAGAGTTCAATAGTGTACCTGGATTATTAAAATCTCCAGACTTCACGTCACCAGAATTCATGGACGAATTAGAAAGATCTTTCTTTCCATACTCACCGGTCCCGCGTTCTGGTTCTCAAACTTCAAATAGATATGAAATTGGAGTTTCCACGACATAAATCTCTGAATCCGAGAAATGAATTGGGGATTTTGGAACAGTGTTTGTTTTGTATAATTGGGTTAGGGGCTCTGTTTGAGGGGTTAATTGGACTGTTTATATGTGAATTTGATGATTCGAGGGGCTGTGAGGGGGTTCGGCCGTGTGAGGGGGGGTTAGGCCGATTTTTTTTTTTGACAAATAGGGTTTATGTAATGAAATGATTAACACTTGAACAATGACCAATGTATGAATTCAGTCACAGTACGAAAATTAAGTCACATGAAATCAAAATTAACTAATGAATTCGGTAGCAACCAGATTGAATAAGACTAGGTGGCTTTTTAGGCGATGCAGGCTAATGTTTGTAGTGGTGAAATTTGATACTAATGCAATGGTCCTATATGTTCAAGTTGTCAAAAGAATGTTGATTTTTTTTATATCGATGAAAAAAATAAAATATTTTTTTTGAAGGATTATCAAGGAAACGTGTTTGATGCGGGTGAAGAAAAGAAAAATTCAGATTGGAGATGAATAAGAA
The DNA here is from genome assembly GCA_036186865.1 of Eustoma russellianum. Classification (NCBI taxonomy): domain Eukaryota; kingdom Viridiplantae; phylum Streptophyta; class Magnoliopsida; order Gentianales; family Gentianaceae; genus Eustoma; species Eustoma russellianum. The sequence continues at coordinate 22,970,702 of AP025075.1, read as the reverse complement.
ATGGAAAGAAAAATGCAGGATAGTTGGTGGAACTGAGTGACATGTGGCTCTGATACTAATTTGATACAAGTTAGCACGGTTAGGATCCACTCTCCACCTCCAACGTCCTTTTTTACAAGGGTTTAGGCACCAAAAAAGCAAACTTCTTCTTGCTTCCGTTGTGTAGAAAACGCCGGCTTAAGCAAACACCTTAGACTTAAGCGTACGTTGATAGGCAAACATTCAAAGTCCTCCTAGACGGCACTCCTGTCCTTGGCAATCACCCTTAATTTGCTCACTTTTGAGAGTTATTAGCCTTGATTTTTGATGCAAAATCAAGAAAACAAAGTTTCACTCTTTTAGAGAAGAAAATAAAGTGTAAATTTCATTAATGTTGTTTTTTTAAAAAAATCGGCCAGCTTAAGGCCTATTTAATGCTAAAATTTGCTAGCTAATTAAGAGTCCTAAATGCCTTAAACTCTATCTTAAAAGCCTATCAAAAGTTTCAAAAGAAATAGGTTACTATTTGAACTAAAATATATCTTGAAAATGGAAGTTATCTTGTTCTCTTTTGGTCTTCATCCGGCCGGTTTTGTGTCATCACATCGGAAGTGTCTTGATTCAAATTTGAAGTTGTGATAAGCTTGGATAAATCTTCAAAAAGTGGGCTGAAATTCAATCTTGAATGGTTTTGATTTTTGAGTTCAAATTCTTCATCTTTATCCTTGATATGGATGGATCAATCCCTTCTTCCTGGAAACGATTTGTTCCGAATCTTAGCGTGTATGCCATGAAGGAGAAAGATCCATGATAATGCAACAAATATACCAAGACGCACTCAAACATTTTGACAAGGTATGTACGCACACTTTCACTTTGATATGTTTAGGGTGCATAATCAACATTAAGAAACATGCACCTTCCAACATGCATATGGTGATTTTTACATGCATACACAATAGGAAATTCCTTTTTCTTATGTGTTTAGGATGTATGAAGATGTGACTTTCATAATGCAACTCAATGTACGCATGCTCACATCCTAGAAATGGTGTTTGAAATGAAGTATTGAACGAGTGCTTCTCCCTGGTGTGTTTAAGATGCATAATCATTGAAAAGTCATATTTCTTATGCATGTAAACAACACTCAAGAGAAATGCACAAATGTCATATGATGTGGCGTGATTGTATGATAAAAGTGGTGTAATTGAGGTTTTAAGAAATATACCTTGAAGCCTTGAATCGGATTCTGAACCATTTGAGACAAACTCTTCCTTGCCATAGTAATCAGTTTCATACTCATGATTAAACATAGGATTTTCATATACAATGTGATTTGAATGTAATTCAGGTATTTCAAATAACGTGGAATCATGCTCATCGCATTCAACTAAGGAATTGCTGAAAACATGTCACTCATTCTTTTCTAAGTTATCATGCTTAAGTGTACTATCAAATTCACTTGAAAGCTTAGTTAAGTCATCGCTCAAATCATCATGTATGGTATATAGATCAGTATACAATGAATCATTGAAACATAGCAATTTATGAGATAAATCAGTTTGTATGGCATCTATTTCATGCTTAACATTATGAATGAATTCTAGCTCATCACAAAAGGTAGGAGTAGTAACATATAATTCATGTAAATCAGAATTGGTTACATGCAAATCAAGCCCAACTACTTTATTATTGTCATTAACATTCACTTTATTGGAAGTAGGGTTAGATTCATGCAAATTTTCAGTTTCTTTAGCTTGTAATGCAAGTAAAATTGATTCACATTCTTTCAAGAGGCGGTACATTTCGTCAGAATGTTTTTGCATCCTTTGTATGATTGAACGAGTGTTACTCCACATTGTGAACCTGCAAAACAAGATGACTTGTGCAAGAAATTGTTAGTTAAACAAAATCAATTCGAGTTTGAAAGTGTTGGTGATCTCTCTTCCTCTCTTTTCCTCACTCACTCAACTTTGTTCTTTGACCAATCTGGGACTAAGAACAACCGAAGAGAGCTACAAATGAGATGTTTATAACAATCTTTCTTCAACACAATCTATTTTGCACAATTTTTTTTGCTTCAAACTTTTTCAAACTGTTTTGAACACTTGTTGCACTCAATTAGGCCAATGTCCAACCTAAACAACTTCCAAATGATGCCAAAAGGATGATCAAACAGTACCAAAAGGATGCCAAAACCGAGGGAGCAATTAGGCCACTTTTGCACACAATTTGCATCAAAGTTGCACCAAAACGGATTCAAATGATAGGGACACCAACTTGAACGACTCAACTATGATTCATAGAAGAAATTATACCAAAATGATGTCAAAGCTGAATCAAAGAAAGACTAGGGGTTGTCGTGGACAATCTTTAGTCAATTTTGATCGTATGCACTTATAATCACAATATCGCTCAATGCATGCAAAAATCAAGTATTCAAGTATGTAACCAATGTATATAGGTCAGTTTATAATGTAAAAAAAAGGTGGGGTAAGGTCAAATTTTGTAAGGTTTCGCAAAGGCACACAATATGATCAACACAGCACAATAAGAACTAACGATTTCCCCTTTATTTCTTTATGTTTTCATTAGAAGAAAGATTCTGAAATTTTCATTTTTTTTTAACAGGGGAAAAATATGTATAACTTTCTTTCGTGATCACTGTGGTACCTTCAATTTCAAGAAACACTTTTGGAATAGGGAGAATTTTGTCTAAAATAAAATTAGGGTTTAGGCAAAATCAGGGTTCTTGGGCTGATTTGGAGGTTTGGGTGAATTGGGGGGGTCAGGATCTGAATTGATGGTATATTTAGGTTATAGTGTGTGGAAATTAAGGGTATGGGTGGTCAATTTGGACGTTGGTTCGGTTAGGGCTAATTTAGGATTTTTTTGGTTCAAATGAATTGGGAATTTTGGAATTGGTGTTCGTTTGGTATAATTGGGTTAGGGGCTCTGTTTGAGGGGTCAATTAGGTTGTTCATATGTGGATTTGATGATTCGCGGGGCTGTGAGGGGGTTTGGCCGTGTGGGGGGGT
>AP025075.1:22956520-22959103 GCA_036186865.1 Eustoma russellianum | reverse complement strand
TAAAAGAATGGACATTGGGAATTAGCTATCAATTTGGGCCTTCCTGAGCTGATCTTCAGTAATTAATCCAAAATGATGCTTATCTCTGCTTGTTGTTACTGTCTGCCTCCTTGCTCAAGTTGGCGTTAACAATGAGGTTGGATTACTTGTGTGCGAGTCACTTTGGTCTCTTCTAAGATGCATTGTTGGGGTTCACACAAATTCACCCAGAATCTTTCACCAGTAGATCCTTCTGCTGTTTGTGGAACACCTCACTCCTACTTATCCTTCTCTACCTTTAGTTCAGTAATAGTTTATCGAACATGTGAGGTCTTAGCATTTTCCTTTTATTTTGAAAGGTGGAAAGCTTCAATTCTTGGCTCTTTAAAGTCAACACTTTATACCACTTGTATTTTGAACAAGTTATACTTGCTATTCCCTCCATTGGCAGCCACTTTTGTAAATTTTCCTGATTTGGGCTTTATATAAAATTTTAACCTGCAAAAAAAAAATAATTGTAACAGCATATGTTGGGAGGGTTTTAATGTAACTTCGCTGGAACTTTTAGCTCGACTTTGTACCGCTGCTGGCACACTGTTTTCTTGCAGCAGTCTCGGTTTGCTCCTACTTAACTGCTTCATGCGCTTAGGTAATATTGCCAAAGCTTGAAACTCAGCAGAAATTTTGAAATTACAAGTTCTACAGTGGAGGCTTGGCTGCAGAACTCCTGACAGAAACCCTTTGGTGGTTTAGTTGTTTCGGCAACGGAAACACTAGGCCTTCCATTTTTTTGACAGATGAAGCTGTGGTGCCAAACCTTCTCACCAGGTATCCATGTTCCATATTTGTAAACCTGTTTTCTGTTTCTTCAGAGGCTTGTCATTCTGAATCATGGGCTGATGTGGTGGGTTTCTGTTAAGCTGTGATTCAGGGAATAGGCAAGAGAAACTTGTTCCAACCAAAGTTTGTACTCAGGGACATGGAGGCATCTTAAGAACAAGTTGCATGCCGAGGTTTTGATGGGTCGTCAGATACTAAATATTTTTCTCAAAAGTTTCTCTACTGTAATAATCTTGTAAACTCTCTTCTTGAGCGTGGCTTTTTTTTTTACTTCTTTTCTAAATATTAGATACGATTAGACTAACTCAGAGAATAATTACCAAAAAATAAAAGCGAAATATAAAGATGATGACAGATGAACTTGCATTTGCAAAGAATCTGTGAGATAATCCATATGAACAGTCTCAAGGTCCATCATGTCCTTCACCTGCAGGTACAGAAATACAATGATGCACATATTCAGATTAGCAAGATAATATTGTTATAGGATGTCGAGAAAATAAATGACAGACACAGAAGCGTCTCACAAGCATAAGATAATGATGCCGCAAAAGGGAGGGGAGGTAGATGGCATATCAACAGTTATCCACTTTAAGAAAGGTCCAAATCACATCGGGATAGTATCGGCATACAGTCCTAAAAACAATTGCTAACTAATTACAGGGGATGTTAGAAGAATTTGAGCAATAATGTTTACTTTATTACTTCAAAGGGAAAAAGCTAGAGATGGTTTCCAGCCAATTTACCCACAAATTTAGACAGGAAAGAAGAGCTAGGTTTGAGGATGGGGTCGCTGTAGTGGTCCCGTTGAGGTCATCTCTGATCATTTTTTTTTCACCATATCATGAGAGAAAACTAGGAGATGGATGAGTAGCAAAAGGAAGAGCACAAACCCTGAGCTAGGAGATATTTTGGTTTTGAAGAAACCGAGATTAAACAATGCAAGACTTGTCATTCAGACGCAATTAGACATCCACACTACTAAATACAAGACACTTAACGACAAGAAACTGTTCTCAGTCCCACCTCTAAGCAAAACCAAAAAGATATCTTTACTCATGCTATCGCCAGATAAAACATCAATCACTTTCCATCTATCTATTCAAGGATCAATCGATTTTAGAACCTGAACTACTTAGCAAAAGGTCCAGATGTAAACACAAGGCAATTCTACATGGAAAATAGAGAGGAAGGGGGAAAACTTGAATATCCACCGACTTACTCGCCTAGATTATTTTGTCTTGAACCAGCAGCTAAATCACTGTAATCCTGCCAGGAATACTCTCAAAACATTCCCAAACTGGTCTAGCTATGCCAAACCTTTCTAGGGCAATGATGGAGCATTGGAAAAACATAATATGAATATGGATGTAACATATTCACTCAGTGACCAACCTTGTGCTTAATAGATTCCAAAAACTTGCACCAAGATACATGGGACAGCTGTGACTGTACATATTGCTGCAACGTGGTTACAAAATGATCAAGTAGGTGCCTGAAGAAAATTTGTAAAGAACAGAAATTAGTCAAAAAATTGCTACAGATCATGAACCAGTCAAAATTCGATTTTAACTTAAATAATTGATTTATTTGGGAGTTGATAACATCGAGACGCCTGCCTAATGGAAGTTGTATAGTGATTATACGTTTAGAAGCCAACTACTGAAGGTACTTAAATCGTATACTTAGTTTTAGATTGTATTTCAATGCTATATTTGGTCTAATTTTTGCGTTGGCACTGTATCATAAATTCCAGAGCATATC
>AP025075.1:22949020-22954020 GCA_036186865.1 Eustoma russellianum | reverse complement strand
CAAAAGGTAGTTAGTGAAGCCACGGGCTAATATGAGAAGTGACAAGAGAGTCTCTCATTTAACAGGTAGATGTGAAATAGGAGTTAACAAGAACTTGTTAAAATGTATAACCTGATAAACGTTATACTACTCTTCTCCATAATAACTAACTTCTAGACGAGGTGGTAATTTAACTATCAGAGCACCAAGACCAGAAAAGAGATATTGGAATCAAATCATGTTGCCCGCTCCTTTTGAAATTTGAAAAGTTAATAACAGTACTATTCTACTACTACTACTTCTTGCTATTATTGTTGTGCACATGTGGCAAGTTCATATGTGAGGTGCGTGTTAAACGTATAACTTAATATATGCTAACTACTTTTCGTAGTACACTAAAATATGGGTTCTGTGTGTTAGTCAATGGTTGATAAATAACCAAAAAAAAAGTAGCAGAGTAATGGAAGGGCCCAGAACTTTCCAAATCACTTGGCATAGTTGAACTCAGGTATTTCCGTTGGAATTCTTGCTAAAGAACAGAGCTTAGCACTTGTAATTTTCCCTAATATTCATTTCATAGAGGGAGAAAGAGACAGAAGTTGCAAACGTCTTCAGAATGAAGCCGGGACCCTTGCCATCAGATATCTTGGTGTTCCATTGATTACTAGAAAACTATCCTTCCAGGATTGTAGTTTGCTCATTGAGAAAATCACCAATAGGGTTCAGAGTTAGACAACCTCTAGGTTGTCTTATAGAGGCAGACATCAATTTATTAAGTTTGTTTTCATTGCCACAGTAAGGTATCAAACTGTCTCTTTATTCTTTCTAAAAGAGTCATCACGGTAATTGAGAAAATACTGAAGGATTTTCTATTGGGGGCTCCAAAAGAGCAAAGGTAAAATGAAGCATAGTTTGTCAACCAAAAGATAAAGGTGGTTTTGGAGTGCCAGACTTGGCACATATAAATAATGCTTACATAATAAAAAGCATTTAGGAGATATTAAATCACAAAAGGTCTTTGGATAAAATAGGTACATGGTGATCTTAAAGGAAAAAATCAGTTTGTGAGGTAAGACCAAGGCCTTCTGATTCTTGGCTTTCGAAGAAATCCCTTTGGGTAAGAGATAAGTTCACTCACTGTATAGGCAGGATAATAGGGACTGGAGCATACACCTCATTTTAGAATGATCTTTGGCTTCCATAGGACATTCTAATCATAAACCATCCAGACTTGAAGAGAAGGCTAAACATCCCTGAGGAGGCTAGAGTCTCTTATGTGATTGAGGTACTGATTGGAGGATTTCATATAGTAGAGGTTGGAACAACAATGTCATCTCCTTCAATCAAGCTTGCAGGTTATAAGGTTGGGAAATGACCGCTGGGTTTGGAATCCAAACGATGTGTTTTCAGTAAAAATACAAGGGCCCTTCAACCTCTCCTTCTTATTGTTTATTGGGAGCATATTATTTGGTGTAAACATCTTTTTACACGTTATGCGATCACACTTTGGCTTGTATGTTGGAAAAGGATGGTCACACAAGGCAGGCTCTTAAATTGGATTTTAATTAATACTAATTCATGTGTCTTATGTGGCAGGTTCCAGGAAGACCATGGTCACATCTTTTTTTCACGAGTCTTATTCATCTAATGTGTGGTATGCAATCCTCAAACAAGCAAAACGCAAGGTCAAGTTGACAAATTTGCATAGCATCAGCACCTAGCTTTCAAATAGCAACAACTGGAATTCAAATATTCAGAAAGATATCGTGCTGTTTGGTTTTGTTGTTGTTGTATACTGTTTATGGAAAGAAAAAAACAAACGCTTCTACCAACAGATTGGAAAGGATTCTCAAGGTGTTATAAGAGAGGTTTGGACTGCATCAAGTTTGCAGCTACTTCCTGACAGGGATACAAGTATAGTAAGTTCAATTGGAAACATACTATTAGCCTTGGCATCCCCTAAAGGTCCTGCATAGACCTTGCCAAGGCCATATCACTGTTCTATCAAGTTGATGTTGTCTTATGTACTGTTCCTCCATTAGTTTGGGTCTCACGTTCTGATGTTCTTCTCTCTTTCCACTCTTACCCTTCTTCTACCTACTTTCTGCATTCTAGCTTCGGCTTAAATGGAGTCTGGGTCACTTATACTAAAGATGCGGATGTTCTGGGCCTAACTTTTTGGGTGGGGATTCGATTCCTTTAACACCAAATGTGACAGGCTCTGTGGAGTTGGTATTGTTTGGCTGCCAAAGGAATCCATTTGCTCTTTTTCACTGGGATGGTCGGATGGCTGGATTTGGCTTTCTAGTGGGGATGTGTTACCACATTAGCCTTCAAGGGGGCTGGCCTGTTGTTTCCATTAGATCAGTTTCGAGGCAATTACTCTCCTTTCTTTCTACGCATTCCTTCTACTAACTTCTGTTTTGCATCTCTGGCTTTAGTTTTGATGGGTTCAGAAATACTTGCACTGAGGATTGGAAGTTCATGAGGTTTATTTTTGGGTTGGGGTTTGGACTCTTTTGGCACCAAATATGGAAGACTCTATGGAGTTGGTACTTGTTGGCTGCCAAGAAGTCCAATTGTTTATTTTCACTGGGATGTTTGCATGGGTGGCTTTTGATTCTGGTGGGGATGCGTTCTTTCAATACATGAGTCTCCAGGGGGAGCTATGGTTGATTCCTGTAGACTTCAGGACATGTTTCCATGGTTGCGGCTACTGTACACTTTGCTGCCTCTGGTTCAACCACTTTAGAATGGATTTTGGACATTTTGTGTTGTTAATCTGGTTTATATCCTCCAGTAGAGGCGGCTTTCTACTGTTTTGCTTTCCAAGAGAGGATGTATTTTGTCTTTACTATTAATTGTATGGTTCAAAGATGTAAGGGATTTTGTTAGGCACTAGAACTTGGCTAGATTTTGGTAGTAAATACCTCGCGTCGTTGTAATTTGAGCAAGCCATGCTAGCTGTTGCTATCCCCAGACGACCACTATATAAAGATGCCTATTTAGGTTTTTATAAAAAAAAATAACTTACAAAAAAAAAAGAAAGAGACAGGACGAGAATAGTTATCTAAAAGAAATATTAATCTAATCCTCGGTGCTTTAACACCCAGAGATCAGTATTTTCGTTAAATATGGTATATATGAACATAGTTTAAGAAAAACACAAACAGAAACTAGTAATAAAGAATATGAGCAGTGAGAAGGGCACATAAACCTAAACAAAGTATCTCCATCACACGCTTGAAGGTTCAACAGACAAATCAACTCTGCTCTCTATCCTTAGAACTTTACAGTGTAGAATAATACATATCAGACTGACTCTCGGAGGCATATGAAGATTAAAATTAAAAAGTAAAGAATTTTGAAGTCGGTGGAGATAGATGTACGCTAATCTGGGTGCAACAGAAGTTGGAACAAGGTTAGACCTAGGCAAAAGTAGAGGGGACCGCAACCACGAAAAATATGGAGGCTTGCACTCATATATATTCCTTAATACATTGTAGCAGTTGAACAGCACATAGAATTAAGCTATTCACTGATTTTGTAGCTGCAAGAAAAGCATTAAGTTTATAATCAGAGGTATGCATAGTTTAGAAATCAGGGTGATCCACAAAATGGTACCTTCAATAAGCTCCATGCATCAGTCAGACAGAAAGCAGAGAGCTTGACTTGTATGAGAAAACTGAAAATGTCTGAATATGCATTCAATGCGACAGGAGTCAAAATAATGCTAATTGGCCAATCGACCCGGTAACCCAAGCCTAGAAAATTGAAGGAATGGATGCCTGCAAGTTAAGAATAATATAATAGAGTAATCAATTTAAGTTGATAATGCATATAAAATTTACAGAAAACAGAAAGACCATATTATTTTAGCAGTTACATAAATATCACATGACAGCAAAAAACCTTTAGCAGAGGCTGGAAGAGAAATCTTGCAATCTCCTTTCCTGTAAACATATAACCGATCTCTGTTACAATCCCCTTCACAGGAAGACCTCTGAACAGACAAATCAAGAACCCCTTGGATTTCTAGAATCTTCTTATCTGCCTCAACAACATCCCATTTCTGGTTGATAAGAAGGAACTATATCAGCAGAAAGAATTGACATGGTTGAACCATGCGTATAGCTTAGAGAAAGTACCACGTGATGCCACAAAGACATGATAAACAGATCCACCCAGTCAGCAACTTCCATAAAATGATACCGCCGCAGTGCCAAAAGATGACCATGCAAAGTAAATCCTTCTTCAAGCAACTTGATTGTCAGCTTGCTAATGTAACTATATCTGGTATTGTTCAGTTATGACATGTATAAAGGATGAGCGAACAGACACGCTTGAAAGAAACAAAATGAGATCATGACTAACTGCCATGCTGGTTAAATAATAGAGTGCTGAATATCTCAAGGCCCAGTATGATTATCATAGTTCTTAGACTTGACACAAAGTGCCTAACAAACAGAATATCAGATGCAGAAAGCAAGTGCCCACATGTAAGCAGTTATGTTCAAAATGAGTAGAAAGAAAAACGAAATAGTTTAAAATAAATTCATAAAACAAAGATAAAGAAGCGAACAAATATAATCCAAATAAATCAAAATATATATATGTGTAAATTCATCAGCTTATGGATGAAAATTTTCCAGAACGACCAGCCATGTTTATTGGCACTAGTACCTTCACTTCCATAAAAAGGATACATATTTTGGATCCAGGAATACCATAAACATATTGTAAATCATAACAAATTTGACCAGTTCTTGTAGCTCCACTTGCAGCAAATACATAGACGTCAAAATTCTGTGGCTTTTTCTTTTGCCATACTCTTTTTGTTCGGAGTTTCCCGTGCCTTTATTTCGCATTCATACGTATTATCAGGTTAAACACATTTGACTGCATGAGGTAGATTCTTCCAGCAGTAATAAGCAGAAACAAGCCCAACGTATTAATGCTTTCTAGTTTTTGTCAACGTATGTGTGTGTATAAACAACAACCACACAAGTATATCCCAGCGA
>AP025075.1:22837605-22949010 GCA_036186865.1 Eustoma russellianum | reverse complement strand
GTGCCTTTATTTCGCATTCATACGTATTATCAGGTTAAACACATTTGACTGCATGAGGTAGATTCTTCCAGCAGTAATAAGCAGAAACAAGCCCAACGTATTAATGCTTTCTAGTTTTTGTCAACGTATGTGTGTGTATAAACAACAACCACACAAGTATATCCCAGCGAAAGCAAAATATAAATATGTACATATATATATATGTGTGTGTGTGTGTGTGTGTGCATGTATGTATGTGTGTATGTATATGTATCTCTCTCTGTGTGTGTATCTGCGTGTGATTAAAAATTAAAGTTTACTCTGATATTTAGTGGTACTTTTTCCACGGTTTCGGAAAGCATCTTCATCTTAAAAGTAAAATAAAACCATTATACAGCTACAAGTAAGCAGATGGCACATTAGTAATTAAAGAACATAAATTGGAGGATACTGGAGAGAAATCTCCTCCCATAGGCATTTCTTGATCACATAATCCAGGGGCATTTCAATCACTTCTGCAGAAATGGTCCTGCCATTTCCTGCAGCTTTATCGCTGGTGTTCCCAAGACAAGAAAGTTGAGTCTCCCAGCTATGACCACCATTTGTACTAGCATCTGAGCTTTCTTTTCTGTTTTCAATTCTTAAATCAGATGACATGTAAGTGAATAATGTATTGGTCCTTTCATCCAATATCTTATCACCATAGCCTTCTTCACATTTGGAAACACTACCATTCATGGGAGAAGTGGCAATCATGTCAACTGGGGATGGGGATATGGCTACATGTTGATGCCTGGAACAGCTAGTCAATTCCTCTTCTTCTCTAAAACTAGAAGGATAACTTACGGATGTGAAGTTAAAAAAGGGTAAAGCTTGTTTGCAGTCTGTTGAAGTCCTCTCTCCAGCCTTGTTTCTCTTTGACAATACGGGGTTCATACAGAAAAACTTGGAACTGTATTTGACACACGATCGATCACTGGATGCGGCTGATAAACACCTTACATCTCCGTAATGATCATTGTTCCCATTCCCTTCAAATATAGTATTAACAAACAAACCACTTCCACTACCACATAACATGGCCGCCTTCTGAACCTCACTGTTTATACTGTCAACTTCCATTTCATAACAAGTCATGACCCTAGACATGCTAGTTTTCCCACCATCAACATTGGAAAGACCACCTGTTGGTGACAGAGACGGTAACTTATGCTGACTGTTTATGCTTTCTGCATGATCATCTACTGACGATACATATTGAAATTGATAGGTCAACTGACTTTCATATTCTGCAGAATTATGTTGCGTGTCAGATGTTCTAAAGAAGGGAGACTCACTAGAGTACAAAAGCTCAGTTTGGGAAGTCTTTTGCATTTCATGCTTGGCAGCTGAACTGACAGAAAAGCTGAGAGATGATAAGTAATCAGGTTCCGTGTGCATGTTGGTATTCAAGATCTGAGTACGTTCATTTTGCTCTTCGTCGCTACTGAAGGAAGAGCATTCTGACTCCAGCAGATCCTCGGCATATGACAACTCATCTCTTGTGTTTGGTGCGTCATTAACCACTGCACCAAGTGGCCTGAGTATCAAACGAAACACACTTATTATGTATCTTCAGAAATTATAGCCAACATGTCAATGCACAATCATGGTATTTTGGAAGAATAGAAGTATATACGAGAGCGCATTTATGGGAACTTAGAGAACTAACAAATTCTCATCCATTAGATGCATATTCGAGGTGTTGTCTAAGGTGGAGTCTGCATGTTTTAAGTTTCTGCCATGGCTCATTTTGTACAAAATTTGAACTGTCTGCGAGGATGCCTGGAAGAAGAAACAACCAGGAATATAAGTCTCCGAAATAGGAAATGTTAGGAACCCAGCCTTCTGAGCACCTGAACAGTAACATGGTCATACAAATCACTTAAAGAAGATGAAACATCTCTCTCTCGAACAATAACTTGGTCACCAAGATCAATTGAGAAGTTGAAGCCCTTTTTTAGCGTTCACTTCTCTTTTTGCGAAGCTAAATGACGAAAATGAAACAAATGACCTAGAGGATTATGTTTATATGAAGAAATAAATAAATACATAAATAATAGTGCATGGTCACCTATCTCTTTCTCTCGCTGAGCAGTAAATGGATGACAAATAATATAAAAACAAGGCCTCGAACCCCTCTCTCTCTCTCTCTCTCACACACACACACATTGAATACAGAGAGCATAAAGGTTGAACCGCGAATAATTGAAGTGTAAAAATTGTTCATGGTTTGAACTTTAATACTGCGTTAAAATTGGAAAACAGACATTGTCACCATATGCAATCAAAACAAAGGTGTCAGAGTAAACAAAATAAGGTACATCGAGAAAATGATTACATGGTCTCTTTACAAGGAGAAAGGCTCTCCACAGGGTTGCAATGTGCTTGCAAATTAATTATATATTACCAATTAGGGCAGAGCTCTAGGATCTCCCAACTGTTAACTATATATCAATTATCAAAATAAGAGAACTGTTTTGACGATTATACTGCCTCTTTTTAGAAAGTATTTACACCAACATCCAGGAAAACACAAGTGCCACTTAACCATAATTGGATAACCGATGACTATAATATCTGCAAAATCAGGAGTCAAAAGGATGTAATACAATTCCTTGCTTCTACAACTGCCTCCACCATATCTTGGAGGAAATGTCAAACTTCTTTGCCCTCCACCTGCCTATACTTATGAAATGGCTTGATTTTCCAATCTTCAAAGATTAGTGCTTTTGGTCTAACAGCTACATAGGGAGAATTTTAGGGTATAGATGATTAGTGAACACCGGTCTAATAGCTTTCAATGACTTGGGGTGGCCTAACTAGGCTGTGACTAAATGCTTCCTTTGGAAAGATAAGTACATATAGTTTCCACCATTAATAAGAACGCACCAGAAAAGGCATCTTAACGAGCTTGAGATTATTTCTTCAGCAAGGACACAAATCAGGAATTGCAAGACCATCTTTCACTAACAGCCTTAAGTGTTGCCTACATCAGAAGATTTCTTCTCACAATTTCATTAAAGCAATATACTTGTTTGTTGTTCCATTGGTAATTAAAAGCCTTAAGAGCTGCCTATATCAGAAGATTTCTTCTCAAACTTATGCTGTAGACCTGTGTGTCTTGAGCGTTTGTAATTTAGTGTTACTAGGCAGTGGAAATGACAGATTTTTTCAAAAAAAATCAGGATGTATTTCTTAAAAAGAAATCTATCAAATTCATCTACCATACTCAAAAAGAAAAACAATAGACTATACGAAACGTTGGGGCAAAATGCTTGGTAATTCCACTGCACCCTGACAAGAGTTAAAGCCATTTAACAAAGTTCAAGACTCAATATATATTCTCCAGTTGACATACACACAAATTCCGACAAAATTCATGAATAAATAAAAAAGTATAACCGTCTCCATGTAACAGCACAAAATGCAAGAATATTGGAAAGGCAAAGAAAGGAGTATTCTTTGACGTGATACCTTCCAGGAACTGAAGTCAGATGTAGTTGAAATGTCCTTGACTTTTTCAAACATGATATCATAATATCCACTTCGTTTAAGCACCATGTTTTCTAATGGTCCTTTCTGAAAAGTCAGTGCTGGGGAGAAATGGAAATATTTTGATAAATTATCCACGAAGGGAAGAACTTCCCAGCAAGACATGTTGGATGTATCAAAGAAATTGCACAACTCCACCAACTCCATCACAACTTGAAGTTGCTGACCAGCTCTGAGAAGAGGTATCAAACACCCTTCCATAAAACACGGGAGGGAAACTCCATCTCGCATCTGTGACAATAAACCATCAGTGTTCAACGCAAATATAGAGTCATTAAAAATAAACTTCTGCATAACAAAAGACAACATACCCTAACAGGCTTAGAAGGAAATGCGACAGATGGTCCAGATTCCACTGAAGCACGAGCCTGTGCACCTTCTGAAAATTCTACTACAAAATCGTGATATGGATCAATGACTGTGCCCTCGTAAATCCATGATCTAACAAATCCATAGTATGGTTCAAAGGACTGGAGAAAAAGAAACTTGAGTAGAGAAGAATGGAGTGGATCAGCAACCTGCAAAACTAGAGACATGAGTCAGATGAACACCAGCATGACATTATATTACAGTGTGACATAGAGAGTATCGTTACTTGATGTAAGGGTATAGTGTTATGAAGCACCAAAAAGGAAGTGATTCATAAAATCAGTCATTTCTCAGAAAATTAAATTAATATTGCCTTTTTTCTTTAACATCTTGAACAAGCACAACCAGTTTGGAAAAAGCATCTTCAACGTTATTTTTAGGGATTGATTTTAAGCTTACACTGTCTCACTATAAACAAATAACTGTGCTAGATAAACAAACGAAATAAGGTCAAAACTGCCTTTGCATTGGGTGAACAAGTTCGAAACAGCTCATATAAGCCTTTGCGAAAAGGCACATAACATGTCACCTAATAATTCTGTTGTCAAACGAAAACACTCTAAAAAAGAGGCATAAGACAAGCCAGAACTGATGGATTCAATGGCTTAATGTATTTGCCGGATATCAACAAAATTGAGATGACAGCTTGTTTGCATCAGGGCCATTTACATACGGCAATCCAAACAGCTGAAAGGAAAAAAGAAATCAGAGAAAAAGGTATATAGGGAATAAATCCTTTAAAATCAAATTAAGTTGAGTGCAAAAGCAAACTTAACAAAAAGAAAGAAACACTAGAGAGCATGCAATGCTAACCTTGAGGTGTGCATACAAATAAGTCAGCAAATTAGCACCTCTAGGAAAGTTTGAAAACTCCTGGTTTGCCTCTAATCTTAAACACTCCAAATCTGATGTTGAAAACTTCAGCGCAATACCATAAATGCAACAGATATTCCCAAGGGCTTCCATCTGAGTTCTCAGTCCTTGAGTATGCAAATAAACCTCCAACAAGGTGATTTCAGCATTTCCAATATCCACGAGACATCCTCCGTCTCTATTCTTCAAAGTACGCCTCAATGTCACCGAAGCATATATTGTATTGAGGGCGGAGATGTATCCATCAAGAACCTTTTTCACAGCAACGGCAAAAGCTTGATTAACAAGACTGAGCTCACATTCTGACCTTCCTAAGCATTCACTGCCATTCCCTTTCACAGGATCATCAAACTCAAACTTCCCATAAGGATTGAAACGATGAACAAATTCGTAGAGGAGAAACACAGTGAGACCAAACTCTCCGATTGATTTCAACAGATTCCCTAGCGAAAGAGTACTAGATGACCATGTCCAGAAACTTGATATTCGATGAGAACTTCTGTCTGCTGATTGTGAACAAAACATTGCAGAGAACTTATTAATGGAAATTAAAGATGACTCTGCACCTTGTAGAGCATTCATTATCAACCTCACCAAACTCGGCTCCTGCAATTTTTATATATATTTTTTAAGGTGAACAATAATCAGTAAACTTCAAACAATTCCAAATAAGATTTTATGTATATGTGTATGTGTGTGTCAGTGTATATGTGTATATATATTAATTGAAAGACATGTAGAGGCCAATAATGCTCTAAAACGCTCATGCTCAGGCTTTGAGACCATAAGGCCCAAAAACTGAGTTCTACGAAGAAACTGTGGGTTTTTTAAGTTTGTAGATATATGTATATACACACGAGCATGTATGTATACATAATGGACGTAACTGTTGAATGCAAAAGAAGAAGGAAATAGTTTGCTAGAAAAGACATAAAAACACAGTACGTTCAGACAAGACACACACACACAGATTATGCATGATTGTGTGTGTTTTTATATACACACATATGTATGCATATAGATATACACTTATACATAGATATATATTTCAAAATGAAAGAACATGTTTTCGGGTAAATGAGCAAGATGTTATAAGCAAAACCATAGAATGCACACAAAATACAAAAACAACTCTAATCGACACGTCCCAGCTGCAAACTAGAACTAAACCAAGTAATGTCCAAGATGTTTCACACAAAAATGTTGTGCTCTATACACATCGCCAGCAACTCCCGAGTTTGTTCTATTTTTCATAATACCTCTAAGAACCTGCAAGAAGTCTAATGTTTTCCAAGATTTCATGAGCTTTTAAAGAAGCTTGAAACTTAATCTGAATGATGCAGTCTCGGGTATTTTTCCTTCCAAATCCTATCAACAGAAGCTACTAGACTGAGCTTGAAACGTCATTCTGGAACTTAGACTTACAATAGTCTCCTTCAACTCAATCCAAAATTCTAGAGACACGCTTCAAAGCTTTTAAGGATCAAGTCCGCCTTCTAAAATAAGAGCAAGAGAATAATAGGTTGCTTTGATTCTCCTGAAAGTGCTTGCATAATAAGAGCTTGTTCTCTTGAATCATATCTACGAGTCTTCTATCCTAATTAGTAATTTGCTCCAACAAGCCATCCATTGCAAAATCTGGGCATGTATCTTTTAGCAAGATAGACCATAGAAAAACCACTAAAAATTGAACTTAGCATACCCAAGTTGTATGAACATGAGAGCTTTTTGTCCTCTACTGATCAGTTGGAACAACCTTGAAACTTTCACTGTTTTTTTTCCTGTAAAAGACCTAGTATTTGACTGGAATAACAAGCTAATCCACTCACGTGCCTTGTTATTTATCATTTCCCGCCTAATTATGGTAAATCTTAGAGATAAATCCAGCAAATTCCACACCGCGCGCTTTCTTCTACAATTTGTACTCAGGAAAAGCCAAGGCACAAAAATTGAAATCAACTTACAGAAATCGAGGAAGTCTGGTAAATTCGATGCGAAGAGCAAGAGCCGGAGGATGAACGCTGGCCAGTACGGCCGCTTTCAGAAGGAATCGATTCCCAAGGCACCGGTGGCACCCATATATCATCGACACTCAGCTTCTCAAACAAGGACGAAAGGGCAGTGGTTTTAACGGACATTGCAGCTGCCTCAGGAGCTCGGCCTCGCTCAATCTATTACATGAATTCAAACCGATTCTCAATTGCGATTTCGACCGGTATTTGAAGTCGATCGCCAACCGTTACACCAATTTGATACATTTGTGAATCAGTGAGAAACAGAATTCTAATAGGGTTGATTAGGGCTGAAGCCTGAGATGAGTAGAAACCAGAGAAGAGAAACGGTGTCGTGCAGTAGCCATTTTCTGCCTTCCCTCCACTTTTTTAATTTGAAAAGAACAAACAAATGTATAGATGGCTTGGAAATAGGGACCGGCTTATATGTCACTTTCATTTTAAGGGTATGTGCACTGTTAAGTCCGGTTATTATGTTGCTCTAGAAAATAAGAGAGGAACCTTGAGCATGCCAAGTCCGTCCAGCAGTAATTCATTGCAGCAGTCCATGTTAAAAACGATATGGAAAGCTCCAATTCAGCCAAGAATAAAACATTTCGCATGGAGATTGCTTACTAATTCTCTCCCCACAGGCGAAAATTTGCAGAGGCGAGGCTTAGCCGGATCCTTATGCACACTTTGTGGCAGAGCAGATGAATCTTTGGTGCACCTTTTTCGTCATTGTCATATACCTAAAGCGGTTGCCAAAGTAAAAAAGCGATGTGACACGCTGGCTCTCCATTCAATCAACAAGCATTGTGGAGCTGCTAAATATGATTGCAGAGATTGAAGGTAAGGATGCACTAGCTAAATTTATCTATCTTTTATGGTTTATCTGGAAAGCAAGGTGCTCATTCATTTTTGAAAAAAAGAATGTAAAACATTCTTCCCTGGTAGCAAATGCGGAAAGTTTAGCACTAGAGTACACAGACTCCATCACCAAAGAAAATCTCCATCTTGATCGACCAAGGTTAATTACAAAATGGCGCCCGCCAGATAACGGCTTCATTAAAGTAAATGTCGATGCATCTATAAAAGAGGGTAAGGCTATAATGGGAGCTGTTTTTCGGCAAAGTTCTGGAAGAGTGATGAAAGCTTTTACAAAGCCACTGTTGATAACCATTGAATCGGAAAATGCGGAACTGCAAGCTATCTTGGATGGTCTAAAACAAGCTTTCACTTATAGCTTCACCTCAGTTATTATGGAATCTGTCTGTTTGCTGGCCATACAGAGACTGACATCGGGCAAAGATGACTTGTCGGTGTAAGGTATTTTAGTGGAGACAATCTTGTCTTTGACACGATGTTTTAGTTGTGTTGTATTTACTCATATCAAAAGAGGAGGAAATATCTCTGCTCACATCCTAGCCCATCTAGGCTTGAACTTTAATGATTTCTTTGACTGGACTGGAAACTTACCAAGTGATGTATCGGAAGCTTTGTCAAATGACCATGAATAAAATGATTCTTTTTGTGATAAAAAAAAACAAATGTATAGATCGGAACAACATATGAACATACCGTTCTAATATTTTCATATATTTACACAGCAATACATAGGGACTAGTATAATTTATTCTTTTACGTTCAGAATCCGGTATGCATGTGCAAGATATTTAAGCAAAATGAATTTAGATTATAATGGAATAAAACAAAATGACTCAATAAATTGGATGTGATTGTTATATTATGAAATAGCAGTTGATCGATTTATATTGACACAATTTTCATTATGGGTCATCCGAAAACAACATCGGTGTGTTTCTAACAGATATGTATGGTTACGTACATCCGACCCCCTCATAGCCCGCTATAGACAAAAGCCTCTAAGCTAATAAGTAATATTGTTGTTGTTGATTTATCTCAAAAATATTTTCATAGTCTTTATTTTAGTTTATCACAAAAATATTGTTCTTTATTTAAAGAAACTACTAAATAACTAGTAGCCAAAAGTTTTTATATTGTCATTTCAATTAACATTCACCTGATTTAACTATTTTACTTTAATTAACAAACCTAAGGTTAGAATAAAAAATAACCAAAACATTTTGACTTCTTTAAAATTATGTCTTAACACAATATTTTTATGACAATGAATATTTTCCTTCTGAAGGATGACCAAGTTTTATTTCAGTCTACGAAATCTTTAAACGTGTGTTTTTCATATTTGTAATTAACCTCTATAAGTGATCTTTATAATTTTTTAGGGGGGAAATAACTATATTATGCATATAAAGGCCAGAATTATAGTTTTGGTTTTCAAATCGTAAAAGTATATATGGTCAAGGGGGGGGGGGGGGGGGGTTAGTTTTAGAACAGATTGGCAATTCTCAATGAATCATATTAGGTGTCGTCACGACTGCGGAAAAATCGGATCTGCAACGATCGCCGCCTGCAATCGTCGCCGGAGTAATGCAGAAACGGACCGATGATGGATGACAGCAGTCCTTCTCATCGTAGTGTTAAAAAATACAAGCGTCCGGCAACTGAAGAACCCCCATCTCCCACTGGACAACCATGGCAGTCCGGGAAAGTCTGGGCTGATTTGCTACGTAACCCTGTTCCTCCATTGCACCTACCTGCTAGGGAGGGAATATATACAGGCGACGAAGAAGAAGATAATGATATTGGATGTGAGAAGATTCCCATGTGGGATGAATCTGAGGCAAACGGAGATCACCATGATGGTGAATATGAAACTGGTCCTGGCAAAGTTGTCATACGTGTACCAATCGATCATTGCAAGGACTTATGGCACCCTTGGCGGAGAGCACTGGTTGTTAAGCCCCTTGGTCGTACCATTACTTACAGGGTGCTGTAGCAAAGACTTACAAATATGTGGGCGTAACACCGCAGCCTGCATATCATTGACATGGAGGATGGTTATTTCATCGTCAGGTTCTATTCGAAGGAAGACTACGACTATGCACTGGAGAATGGCCCGTGGACGATCCAAGGACATTATTTGACGGTAACCAAATTGCGTCCGGGTTTCTCACCGTCAACAGATGCCATCTCAGCCACATTAGTCTGGGTAAGGATCCCTCAATTGCCAATTGAATTTTTTGACGAAACAATCTTGATGCGGGTGGGGGATAGCTTGGGGAAGGCAGTCAAGGTTGATAACAATACTATGTCCGTCTCACGTGGCAAATATGCTCGAGTATGTGTTGAAATTGATTTTCAACAACCGCTCAAGTCAATGGTAATTCTTAACGGACATCAACTCCGAGTGAAAATGAAAGTTTGCACCTAATATGCTTCAAATGCGGTAGATATGGACATCGTGATGACAATTGCCCACTGAAACATTCCAATGACACTGAGCCCTTGAAGGAACCCGCTGAAAAGAACACCCAACAGGAGGTGCCAACAGACCCTTTTGGGTCTTGGATGATCGCACGGAATAACTCCCATAGGAGAACACCGGTTACACAGGGGGATCATGTGATAGGACGTAGGGAACAAAACCCTACCAAGCAAGGGAAAAGTACAAAGCAAACCTACTCGTACGTTATCGATAAAATTCGGGCTAAGCTTGGTGGGTGGCAACTAAAGACTATGTCCGTGGCATCTTGGCTTCTTTTGATTCACAGTGTCATTTCCTCTATGCCAATGTATGTCATGCAAACAGTTCGTCTACCCATGGGACTAATTGGTGAGATTGAACAGATTACACGCCGATTTTTTTGGGGGGAGCAGAATCAAAAGAGAACTATCCTTTGGTGTAATTGGCAACGCATTTGCAAAACCAAGTGTATGGGAGGTTTAAATGTCAAGAAGCTACGTGAGATGAATATAACAATGTTATCAAAGTTGGGGTGGAAAATATTGACACGTCCAGATTTGCTATGGGTACAAGTTCTAAAAGAACGGTATGAAAATTTGTTCTAGGACCGTATCCCTCAAAATGCATCTATGATATGACGCCACATAAAAAGTATTGTGCCACTATTACGTGCTGGATTAGAGCCATCGTATTTCATTAACTCGGGTGATAACGTAACTCCTCGTTGGAGGGGTGCTTTTCTGGTAATTTCTCAGTTGCAAGCGCATACGAAATGCAGGAGGGTTCGACTGATGGAATGCCTGAGGTTCCATGGAAGCGCATTTGGAGCATGAAGGAGCCGGGGAGTTATAATTCGCTACTGTGGCGACTGTGCCATAATTCTTTGCCGAGTAAGCTTCTACTTTATGCACATCATCTCATTTCGGACAACTGCTGTGGTGTATGTGGACGAGGGGAGGCCGATATTCTACATGAAATCCGGGATTGCGGTTGGGCCAGACAGATTTGGAGGCTATTGTTCTACCAGGGTGCATGGGCAAGGTTCACACGGCCTAATGATGCTTTGGAATGGGTTATGGAAAATTTGGTTGCTTCATGACAGCCCCAAGGGTGTCCCTTGGATTAGAGATACATCTACCGCAAGGCCGTGTCCTCTATCTGGTACTGGAGGAATCAAATATCTCATGGGCAGATTCAGCAGTTGCCGCCTTCTAGCCAAGTTGTGCGAGATGTAATGAGTCGAGTAAACAATCTGATATCTGTATAAAAGATGAAAATCGCCTAACAGATAGATGTAGATACTATATCATAAGATTACTTGATGTACACTTTTACAAAATTTTGTTGCAATAAAAGTTCCTTTTCTTGAAAAAAAAAAATGAATCATATTAGGTACGTGTAATCGAGATTTGTGTTATTTCTTCATCAATACTCAAACTTCTACATTTATCGTTTCAAAAGGAAAAAAAACTTTTACATTTACCAAATCAAAATAGTTGTCACGATCTATATCTCCAAAAATGGATCATAACCGACCAACACTTCAAAACAGCTTAAGAACTGCAAAGCCTCATAAATATGAATAAAAACAGATCAACTTAAAGTATTATTCTTAAAGAAAAACACTTTTCATTTTTCATTAACGTATTATAGGAATAAACAAGGACATCTATTTTTGAACTTGAGGTCACGGGTTTGAACAGCGAAAACAGCCTCTTACACAAAGTGTAAGGTAAGACTCTATATATCATATCGCAAAGCAATCTGTCCCTTCCCCAACCCTACAAAACACGAGAGTCTAATGCACTAGAAGTGCCTTTTATCTTATAGGAATAAACATTGGATCAATCTAAAATAAAATATAAACGATGTCAACAGCTTAACAAATAGTATTACATTAAATAACGTAAATAATTGCTTTCAAAACGTAGCTCAGTTGGTATTTGAATGACAGATTGTCCTTCGAAAAACGTAAATAACAACGAAACAAATCTAGGGCACCCCTTTATTCACTCATCTGAAAGAAATAATATATAAAGGCAAATGATGAAGTTGGATCTTCACTAGGTGGATCGGAGACGATCCTTGTGGTATGACGTCAGCTTTCCGTTAGAGTCCGTCACTAAAACATGAGAAGGAAAGGTAACGTTAGAGGCCCAGGGTCAATGCCTTGGGAAAATCCTCTGACGCTCAAGTCAGTTGTGGGCATTTTTGTGTATAGCTTATGCTGGAATCAAAGGCTGTATAAACCGGTTTATGCGGGTCGGCTGAGGCGTAGTTACGGCTGAGCCGAGGATTATTGCGTCCGAGGTGTCATTTTGACTGGAAATGGCTTGAAGAGAGCTTGTCCAAAAAGACTTAGAAAGGACTTGGTCCTGCTTCTATTGATGAAGCTCTTTATTTATAGCTGTCGAAGCTGAGAGTTGCGAGTCCCAGAGTGGAGGTGGTGATGACACCTGGCTATCTAGGTGGCAGTTCTGCCTTGCATGATTGCCACGCGGCAGCTGACACTTGCTGTGTTGGCTGTTCTCCCTTGCATGATTGACATGTGAAGATGAATGGCTGCGCTGTTAGCAGTTTTGAGTTGCATGAGGGCCAAGTGACGCCACGTGACGGGCTAAAAGGCCAAGCTTACTGTGTGGCAGGACTCTACTTAGGCATGCTATGGCCGAGCTAGGTCTGTCGAAGCACACAATGGCTGAGCTGAATTGCCCTGAGTGTGGTTTGGCCAAGAGAAAGGTTTGCCGAGCTGAGCTGAGCAGGCTTGCGGTAGGTCTGACCATGTTTTCACTGGGTCAAGTACCTGCTGTTCTGAGGTGCTCCTGGGAGTTGAGTCGAGTAGAAGGGATGGTAGAGCTGAGCTGATTAGCTGAAGTCTGACCTTGCATATTGATCAGATAAAATGGCAGCCGGGCTGACCTGTCTTAGGCACTTGGCCGAGCCGAGCAAGAACTGTAACGTTCGTTTAGACTTTACTCTGCTTTAGCTGCTTTAGGTGGCCTACCCTAGGCTGAACCGAGGCTGACGAGTCAACTGTCCAAAGTGGCATTACGTTGATCGTTATTGACTAACTTGGAAGTCTTGTCTTATCCGAGTAGGTGAACTTTGGTCTCATCAGCAAGTAACATATATTTCTACTTTTAAGTATGGGAGGTAAAATACTTAAGAGGTTTTTATATAAAACATTGTTTTATTTTCTTTCTGAAAACCATTTAAGCTTTGCATGGCTTAAACATGACTCGTATGTAGAAATCTCTTGACTTTTTTTAGAACATAACGTACATAGACATAACAGCCAGCACACGCGTCAAAGGATTTGACATTACCTTGGTATGCTTCAACATTGTCACATGGCATGGCCGAGGTAATAAAATAAAGGAGGAAGAAAGAAAAAGAAAAAAAGAAGTCATAACTATCTTCAACAAAAGGTAAGAATTCTTATCTTCTTTTTTTTAGTAGAGTTATATTTTTTGGGTGCGTTAAACTAGCAATAGTTGCCTGTTACTGACTTTAAAGTTTTTATATAGCATTATGTATTCAAATAGCACCGGGAGGTACACTTCTACTGGTTTATCATGTCTAATTATCCATATTAAGCTTGACCAAATTTAGTATGCGAATTAGACATGATAAACTTTTATGGGGTGCATTTTTTTTGTTCATAACATGTGTTGGGAACTCTCAATCGTGAGCTATGTGGACATACTTGTTATAATGTAGTACATGCCTTTGGGGATTGTCAACGGGCGTGTCTTGAAGTAAATGTCATACCCTGATTCTGAGAGACTCATCATCTCAACTCCAAAAAACATTGTGAACGCGTCTTGGATTGTCAATAGACGTGTCTAATATGATGTTCAGATGTCGATCCACCAAAACCTTTGCTGGCTGCTAACTTGAATAGTGACAAGGAGCATGCAACGCCTGTACATGATGCTCCATTTACATAGTGTTTATGAGTTGATGTAAAACTTTTGTTTTGTGTTATTCATAAAGAATATAAAGTCGATCCTATAAAAAATAAGCACACACACACTCTTTTACAATCCAGCATACAATATACCATCTCTAGTTTTATGGGTTTGTTTCTATGGACATATGCGATCAATAACGGACATTTTGGATGTTATAATCATGATTTGATGATTAAATAGTGATTTTTTGATGCTTGACTTAAATCATGTTTGTGCCATATTCATTTAAGTCATCAACTCAATAAATTTGATAACGTAATATATTGATACCGATAACATAAATTAATCAATATGACATTCGTTTTCAATCATTGAAATGCATGCTTTTTTTTTTGTTTAATTGGAGATTATATTAATGATTTTGTAATTATATTTATGATTTGTCAATTTGAGTTGAATCATTTTTGAATTAGATTGGTAAATGCTCAGAATCAATAACTATGATACCATGATTTAAAATATCAATAGTGTAATATATTTAATGTGGTATTAATTTATTTATTGTAATAGGCTCTTAAAGATAACACAATTGGTTTTATAAACACTATTATTATTTTCTACACTTGCTCTTCCTTTTGCATGTTGGGAAAAAAAAACGAGAGGAAAGTGAACCAGAAGTTCTAGTGAAGAATCTGTAGCAAGAGAATCATACGATTAATCATGACAAATGATGAAGCCGGATCTTCACCAAGGGTCAAAGATGGCTTCAAATAAACGTCGTCAGTTAACTTGTAGAATTGTTAACTGTCTTTGAAGATTGCAGCTGGAATAGCTTCCTGAATGTTCTGCACAAGGAAGCAAAAATCAGAGGTCCCGGGGGGATGACTACGGGTAAAACCCTCCGACGCTCAAGTCAGTTTGGGCCATTTCTCACCGAGAATGTATTTTTTGTGTATGGAGTTAGAAAATTCTCACAGTTATTGGCTAAGGAGAAGATTCAGTGTATTAGCTCCAAGTTGTATGAAGATTGGATTTTGTATCCCTTTTTTGGTCTGTATTGGTTTGCTTTTATCAGCTGTTTTCCGCCCTTGGCCTCTGATAGCAGATGTGATGTTTGCTTGGGGCAGAAAGCCTATGATGCTTTAGGTCTGCTGATGTGACTGGTAGACCGACTGATGTGACTAATAGGTCTGCTTGAGTGACCTTGGCGTGTAAAGGCTGAATAGCCAGCTGTAGTCACTATATTTGAATTGCACTTCTGCCTGATGGGTCCACGATGTAACGCTGTGCTTGATTCCTTCGATGAAGTGCCCAACCAAGCTTCGCCGAAGCGCAAGATCAAGTCTTGCTGAAGTGCAACGTTGAATCTAGCTGAAGTGGTCTGAAGTGCGGCACTTGGACAGAAGCTGAAGTTGAAGTTGGTGCCGAGGTGCAAACCTTGGCATATTCTTCGATAATATAATGAATGTCATGCAACCCTACTGAAGTGCGGCCAAGGCTGAACAGCAATGCTTGGGTGCTGAACTGCAGGAATTGTACCGTTGACTGTTGTTGACTAACAGACGATTAATTATGGTTTATCATTTGCCCCCAGATTTTGTGTGGCTGAGCTGAACTGTGAAGGCAGACAAATCTTGCTCTAATGAGTCTGTGACGTGTCTTTATTAACTAAGGAGTTATCCTCTTAGCTGCGCCGTAGTTCCTGCTTTTAATGTAAGAGTTAATTCCAACGCATCATCATTACTTTTCCAGCGGTTCAATAATCGAGAAAGAGGGGGAAAAGTTGAACCATCATCCCCTCTTGAATTTCATCTGAAAAGTTGCAACTCTTGCCTTTCCTTCTTATAAATAGGGTCAATTGCCCTAACTCCTCATTTTCTTCTTCTTCTATTCTGCACGCTGCTTATTCTGCTGTACTGTTCTTCTTCTTCTTCTTCGTCTTCGAAGCCTTTCTTCGTCCTTATTCCAGCGTTTTTTAGCTCAAGTCTTCAATCTTCTATAAGCTTTTATTCATCTTTCTCATGGCTCCTGTTATTTTTTCTTCTTCTTTGGGTACCCCGGAATCTATGGTGCCCTTAACGTCAATTGACAGAGGTGCTCCATCTCCAATGGTGCAGAACTCAATGTGCATCTTGGAAGCCACTGACCTCTCCGAATTATGTCAACATTATAATGTTGATAGGAGTACCTTTGCCCCTATTCTTCCTCTGCCAAATCAAACTGCTTATGACCCCCCCGAAGGGTATGAGGCAATCTATGAGGAATACTTTAAATCCGGTTTTAACCTTCCTATTCCAGCTCCTTTATTCCAAATCTTGCATTCCTACGAACTTAGGCTACCTCAAGTAACACCTAATGGCCTTAGGGTCATCCTCAGATACCTGCTTTATCTAAGAGCTGCTCAGAAAGCCTTTTCACTTGCTGTTTTCAGAGGAATATTTGTGTGCGAACAGAAAGATAGTTGGTACTGTTTTGGAGGAAGGGATCCAAGTATGGGAAACCTTCACGTCGTAAACCTTCCCTCTTCTACTGAAAATTGGACTAGACGTTTCTTTTTCGTCAAAGCTATAGGATTAACCGAAAGAACCTTCTGGAAATCCGGCAGTACAAATAATAGGAAGCCAAGCGAGAAATCTTGCAATGAAGCCTCCGAATTGTTACATTTGCCCATGGCCGTAGATTGGAAGAAAGTTGACAGGCCAGTTGTAAGGGTTGCTGACCTGGAACACTTGTGGCCAGAACATAACTTTCAACCCCTCATCCCAATTGCTTTTAAAATAGTTCGGGGTATATAGCAACATTTTGAATATCTTTGATTTGTTCTGATATTGCGTCTGTGTTTTGAATTTTTTGTTCCTTGAATTCTGCAGGAATCATGGTGTCCGAAACCCTTGCTAGGCTAAAGAACTTGGTCCTCAAGAAAAGAAAGAGGACAGAAGGGCAACCTTCTTCTTCGGGG
Source organism: Eustoma russellianum (assembly GCA_036186865.1). Taxonomy (NCBI): domain Eukaryota; kingdom Viridiplantae; phylum Streptophyta; class Magnoliopsida; order Gentianales; family Gentianaceae; genus Eustoma; species Eustoma russellianum. Next base: position 22,931,982 of record AP025075.1, on the reverse strand, counting down.
CAGGCCTCTGCCAACACTTCGTCCGAGGTGCAGATAACTCCGGAGATTGAAATTCCAGGTAAGATTTTTGCCCTGCATTAGTCTTGAACATATTTGGTTTCCATTTAATCATTTGAACTTTTTCCTCTTCAGTTGGAACTTCTGATAATCCCATCCTGGCTGAAGCTCAAGCCCTTGCCCCAGCTTCACCTCAGCCAGATGATGGGAGTGGGGGAATTGATGCCTCCATTTTGATTCCTTCCTTTCCGGTTGCTGAAGAGGAAGTTATGCCTCCACCAAGGTGGATTTCCGATGAGGCCATCCCTTCTTTTGAGCTCTTAGGAGAGACTTCCGAAGGAAATGCGCCAGAAGGAGAGTCTTCCTTATGAAATTGTCGAGGTACGATGACGTTGTAGTTCTCTTTTGCTGACACCGCCGCAAATCCTAGTGTAGCTAGGAAAGTAACTGAGATGTCCGTGCTACCCATTGATTGGCAAAATTATGGTAGTCTAGACTGGGAAACTGCCATGAATTCATTTGCAATGAATATGGCCATGGTAAAATTTCCAATAGTCTTCATCTTTTTTAACTTGGTCATTTGTGTTCTCTCTAATCATCCTGATTTTCGCAGTACCGGGTTCAAGAGTACAACATACTCAAACGGGCTGAAGAGCTGCGTGCCAAGTTTTTCCAACTCTCTGAGATCAATGCCAATCTTAGAAATGTCTATGATGGGTTGGTAGAGGTGGCAAGATCCAACAATTTGAGGTTGAACCAGCTGGAAGCTCAAGTGAACAGCCTGAAATCTGAAGTGGCCGTCCTTACTGAAGAGAACTCCAGACTTCAAGCAGGAAAAGAAGATTATGATGCCAAGTTGGCCGCTGCTAATTCTCAAGTATTTGAGCTGAAAGAAGCATTGGCTGACGTTGAGTTAGTATCTTCTAAATCCCAAGCTGAGCTAGAGTTTTATCAAAGGGAACTTGGTACTTTTGAGCAAGAGCTGTCCAATAGCAAGGCTGAACTGAACCAGCAATTGGAGGCAGAAAGGAAAAGCAAGGCGATCTCCTTCAACAATTTGAATTTCAAGCTGAGGAGATTAAGAAAGACGCCGTTGCTGAGTTCAGGCAATCTGAGTTCTTCACTAGCAATTTCTTGAAGATTCAAGGTTCAGCAATTGCTGTTGGACAGACATGGGCAATCGATACTTGCTCTGAGGTCTGCCCAAGCCTGGACAAAAATCATCCTCAAATTGCTGAACTCTACAACCCCGAGGCTGGAAGCATCTGGAGAACCAAATAGCTCAGTTTCAAAGTGGGACTGATCTTAGAGAGAACAAGGATGATGAAGGATAGAATAGGATCTTTTTACTTTTCCAATTTTCTTGTAATTGTAATAAATACTTTCTTCAATGAAAATTATACGTTCTTCAACTTGTGCTCTTCGACTTGTTTCAATTTTCCTGACTTTGCCTTCTGCATATGAAGTTTTGCTTGTTCTATTTCCATAGTTGATGCATTTGTCTTCAGATTGAGAGACTTGACTTGCTCTATTTTCATAGTTTGCAAATATTTGTGTTATACTTCAGCCTTGCCAAAGTTCTTTAAACTATTCTTCGTAGCAACTCTTTGTCTTTGGCTCTGCCAAAGATCTTCTTAGTTGCTTTTATGTTGGACTTTTCCACAAGTAATGAGCTTCAGACTCGACCTACGGCTCTGCCAAAAATATAATACTACTTGACTGAACTACAGCTCTGCCATGCTTTAACTTTGCCATCCAAAATAGATTTTTGATATAGTAAACACACTACTTGATCTAATTAGGCAAAATGGATGAGTCTTATGTTGGCTTTGTCATGAACATCGTTGAATAGAGTCCTGCTCGGTCATCTAAGCCTTATAGGGAAACTTGCCCCAAATGTTGAGTCTTGCTCAACCTTCACAGTCCTGCTGAGTTAGAATATAGGGTAGCCTGTTTCAGGTGTTGAGTCCTGCTCAACCTTCTCAGTCCTGCTGAGTTAGAATATAGGGAAACCTGTCCCATATGTTGAGTCCTGCTCAACCCTCTCAGACCTGCCGAGTTAAAATATAGGGAAACCTGTCCCAGATGTTGAGTCCAGCTCAACCCTCTCAGACCTGTTGAGTTAGAGTATAGGGAAACCTGTCCTATATGTTGAGTCCTACTCAACCCTCTCAGACCTGTTGAGTTAGAGTATAGGGAAACATGTCCCATATGTTGAGTCTTGCTCAACCCTCTTAGACCTGCTGAGGTGAAATATAGGGTAGCCTGTCTCAGGTGTTGAGTCATGCTCAACCTTCTCAGTCCTGCTGAGTTAGAATATAAGAAAACCTGTCCCATATGTTGAGTCCTGGTCAACCCTCTCAGACCTGCTGAGTTAAAATATAGGGAAACCTGTCCTATATGTTGAGTCCTGCTCAACCCTCTTAGACCTGCTGAGTTAGAGTATAGGGAAACCTGTCCCATATGTTGAGTCCTGCTCAACCCTCTCAGACCTGCTGAGGTGAAATATAGGGAAACCTGCCCCAGATGTTGAGTCCTGCTCAACCCTCTCAGACCTGCTGAGTTAGAGTATAGGGAAACCTGTGCCAGATGTTGGGTTCTGCTCAACCCTCTCAGACCTGCTGAGTTAAAGTATAGGGAAACATGTCCCATATGTTGAGTCCTGCTCAACCCTCTCAGACCTGTTGAGTTAAAATATAGGGAAACCTGTCCCAGATGTTGAGTCCTGCTCAACCCTCTCAGACCTGCTGAGTTAGTGTCTAGGGAAACCTGTCCCATATGTTGAGTCCTGCTCAACCATCTCAGACCTGCTGAGTTAGAGTATAGGGAAACCTGTCCCATATGTTGAGTCCTGCGAAACCCTCTCACCCCTGCTGAGGTGAAATATAGGGAAACCTGTCCCAGATCTTGAGTCCTGCTCAACCCTCTCAGACCTGCTGAGTTAGAGTATAGGGAAACATGTCCCATATGTTGAGTCCTGCTCAACCCTCTCAGACCTGCTGAGTTAGAGTATAGAGAAACCTGTCCTATATGTTGTGTTCTGCTCAACCCTCTCAGACCTGCTGAGGTGAAATATAGGGAAACCTGTCCCAGATGTTGAGTCCTACTCAACCCTCTCAGACCTGCTGAGTTAGAGTATAGGGAAACCTGTCCCAGATTTTGGGTCCTGCTCAACCCTCTCAGACATACTGAGTTAAAGTATAAGGAAACCTGTCCCATATGTTGAGTCCTGCTCAACCCTCTCAGACCTGTTGAGTTAGAGCATAGAGAGCCATGCGGGAGTCTAACAAAGGATTGATCCTTTAATAATGCAAGGGAGAACTGAAAAATTATGGATATACGCAAGAGGCAATAAATCCTGATCCACACAGACTCTTGCTGTCAAGTCAGCCTTGTTCGCCCAGGAACCCGTAACCCCTTTCATCGGAATCTAAATCCTCATCGCTTGGCAACCCGTGATGAGGCCCAGGTTTGCAATTTTCATCCTGAGGGGACCTGCCAAAGTCCAGCCTATTGTGCAGCCTTGACCTCGGATTGTAAAACCGTTGTAGGTGACCAAGCTCGATAAGACGTCCAATTTCCTGTCCAAGCTGCCTACAGTCTTCTGTATCATGCCCAATATCATGATGATAAAGGCAATACATTCGACGGTCTCTTTTGTGGATTGGTCCAGCCAGGGGCTGAGGTTCCCTTGCCAGGGACTTCTTCCTCATGTAGGAAAGAATATAGGCTTTTGAAGCCAACATAGAGTTCCTTTCTTTACCTCAGCCTCCTAACCGAATCTTGACAGAGCACCTTTCCTGCAACGAGGCCTTGCCTTTATTGTCAACTTCTCTGCCATGTTTGAATGGCAAAGATGCTTTTTGAGTGCGTTTTAAGCTCGGGTGGCTAGACTTTTGTCCTGAACGCCTTGCCTCAGCCATAAATTCGGCCTGACGCCTGGGGTGATAATCGGGCCGAGTTGGAGAGTACTCCAGGTGTTCTTGCGGGTGAGAGTTAATGGAATGTGACCCACTGGACCTTGCTGCAGAGGCTTTCCCCTTCATTTCCCTCATTACAGCTTGGAACACACCCGGGTTTTGAGCCACATAGTGTATGGCTCGCATATGCTCTTCATATGTGAAGGCAATGGTGGGAGTTGAGGATTCTCCCGGCTCTGTAGAACACTGTTCTATTTGCTGTTGAGAAGATTTCTGACTTCTCTTAGATGTCATAGGTCGCTTGGACCCTTGTACATTTTTTATCCATCTTTCTCTCAATAGCTTGGTAAGATCGAAATTAAGAAAGCTTTGAGTAACTGTTTTACTGGGTTAAGGGACTAAGGGCCCCTTTCTAGCGCCAAATGATGAAGCCAGATCTTCACCAAGGGTCAAAGATGACCTCAAATAAACGTCGTCAGTTAACTTGTAGAATTGTTAACTGTCTTTGAAGATTGCAGCTGGAATAGCTTCCTGAATGTCCTGCACAAGGAAACAAAAATCAGAGGTCCCGGGGGGATGACTTCGGGTAAAACCCTCCGACGCTCAAGTCAGTTTGGGCCATTTCTCACTGAGAATGTATTTTTTGTGTATGGAGTTAGAAAATTCTCACAGTTATTGGCTGAGGAGAAGATTCAGTGTATTAGCTCTAAGTTGTATAAAGATTGGATTTTGGATCCCTTTTTTGGTCTGTATTGGTTTGCTTTTATCAGCTGTTTCCCGCCCCTTACCTCTGATAGCAGATGTGATGTTTGCTTGGGGCAGAAAGCCTATGATGCTTTAGGTCTGCTGATGTGACTGGTAGACCGACTGATGTGACTAATAGGTCTGCTTGAGTGACCTTGGCGTGTAAAGGCTGAATAGCCAGCTGTAGTCACTATATTTGAATTGCACTTCTGCCTGATGGGTCCACGATGTAACGCTGTGCTTGATTCCTTCGATGAAGTGCCCTACCAAGCTTCGCCGAAGCGCAAGATCAAGTCTTGCTGAAGTGCAACATTGAATCTAGCTGAAGTGGTCTGAAGTGCGGCACTTGGGCAGAAGCAGAAGTTGAAGTTGGTGCCGAGGTGCAAATCTTGGCATATTCTTCGATAATATAATGAATGTCATGCAACCCTACTGAAGTGCGGCCAAGGCTGAACAGCAATGCTTGGGTGCTGAACTGCAGGAATTGTACCGTTGACTGTTGTTGACTAACAGACGATTAATTATGGTTTATCAACCAAGAACATAAGGTTACAAGTATTGCCATCATCTTTGGAAATAAAGATGAATTAACTAATTTCGCCGATGAAAATATAGTCAGAATATCATCATATGATCAAACACAATGTAAGTGATTTATTAGAAAAAAAATTGCATTACATATAATTATTAACTTTACTACTAATCCAAGAACTTGCTACGCTTTATTGGAAATCATAAAGGTTCTTGTCTAAAAATGACGTCTATCACATATTTTATCGTACTTTTTTATTATAGAAAAAATCATGAATACGTACTAAAGTAATACATTTGGTGAAATTAGATTAATATCCATGACATGATAATAACTAATTTAATAAATGACGTAAGCTAGAGTAGCATAAAATAGAAGATCTCTTGACTAAAAAAGAATAGGAAATTTCTCCTCGTGATGGCAGTTTATCAAACGTAAATCATACGCAAACACAGAAGACTATTACATCAGGACGTCGTTGGTAAATTATCAATCATGCTCCTTTAGTTGTGACCTTGATGCGTAAATCATTTTTGAATTGCGTGAATGGAACTTGGACAATATTTCCTCCTCCAATTTTTTCCCACCTAATAAAAGACGTTTGAAAGTAGCATCAACAATTGAAACCTTTTATATGTGGAATATAAAATAATCTGTAAAAGGAAAAATAGTATAAAAAAACAAAAATATATTAATCCATCACCTGTATTTGGTAACCAGAAGATGCATGAAAACAGCAAAGATTACTTTGGAGTATTCTGCACCAGCACACTGTTTTATTCCTCCTCCAAAAGGATTGAAGTATTTCAAAACATCAGAGTCAAGGTCCTGCATGTACTTTCAATAATCAAGTTTATATGTTTCATTAACTTAAGGTCACAGGTTCGAAGTGTGGATACAGTCTCTTATACAAAGTGTAAAACGATCTGACTGTTCTCAAGACTCTACACAAACGCGGGAGTATATTGCACCGAAAACGTCTTTTTTTAAATTTCTATGTTTCCTATTTTTTCTTTTGTTACGAATATATCTTTTAAATTTCATTTATTGGACGAGAATCTGTACATATGCTTCTTGAACCGTGGCATAAAAAGGCCATTCTAATGACGTCATGTTATAACAACCAATCCAGCTTTTGCATAGAGGTTTTAACTTAGTGATCAGCTTTTGCATATAGGTTTCCATTTCCAATGGAGTCAAGGACACACTCTTCTTTAATTTGAGAATATGATGGAATAAAGCAAAATGGCTCACTAAATTGGTTGCGCTTCTTATATTGTGAGTAGCAGTTGATCGACACAGTTTGACGCAATTTTCATTATTGGTAATCGGGAAACAACCTCTGTGTGTTTCTAACACATGTGTATAGTTACGTACATCCGAACCTCCCATACTCCGCCATAGGCACGAGCCTCTAAGGCAATGGAGTAATTTTATTTTTCATATAAATTTGTTTCTGTTGTTATACAAATCCCAAAACTTCTGAAATTGCAAATTTTATCTAAATATTGATGATTTTTACGCTAAATATTCATTTTGGTCATCAATTTGTCGCTAATTTAACTGTGAAATCATATTTATTTGTACAAAATTGATATTTACTGCAATAAAGTAACAACATTTGGATAAAAACCCTAATTTTAGAAATTTTATATGTTTCGTGTAATAACTCAAAAATATTTAGATAAAAAATGAGATTAACACTCTCTCTATCTATACATACACATATACACACACATGAATATGTATGTGTGTGTGCCTGTATGTATATATATGCGTGTGCATATGTGTATATATATGTATATGTCTTTATATATATATATGTATATACATATAGATATATATATATGTATATGTGTGCCTGCTTATACACACATATATATGCATAGTCATACATACATATGGAAATTGGTTGGATGCGGATTTGGATTTACGCCATAAACGTGGCCGTTGCTATCTATGAAAAGGCACATACTTGTGTGATATCAGCAAAGTTAATCACATCCATTGGATCATATGAGATTATTTGTTATAGAATAATTTTGGTGACATAATTTAATACAAGAAAGGTATAATTTAAGTATGTGAATGTTTCACTATCCCTACAATGAGTCTGTAAGGATCACCAAATAACATTCGAAAAAGTTATAAGTCGCAAACTTTCAGGACGGAATTAAATATCCGCATAAGGTTTTTATACATGAGAGTAAATTACCTTCCACCGCCATGGATTGAATTCATAGGGGTCCTTGAATAAAGTTGGATTATAGTGAGAATGCACAAAGGCTGCTACAATTCCCCACCCTTTGGGAATTGTATACCCTGAAAAAAAGAGAGCTCTTGTGCTTAAAGGGACACATAAAACAATGGCCACTTGCAATCAATGTGGGAAAAATATGTTATCTTTCTCCTAAAAATATTATTTTATTTTTATTTTGGTTTGTCATATTTAAAAATAAAAATACAGTAATAATGAACATTTCTATATTACCCTTTCAATTGTTACTTAAAAGACTTTTTTAAAGCGAGGACGAGTCTTGGAGCAACTGGCCGTAAGGTTGCTGTTCTGTGACCTTGAGGTCACAGATTCAAGACACGGAAACAGACTCTTACACAAAGTATAGAATAAGACTACGTACATCAGATTACGACCCTATGCAAACATAGGAGCCTAGTGCATCGGAAATGTCTTTTAAGATTTTTTTAAAGTTTGTTTCATTTAACCAACAACATAATATAAATAATCGTCAAAATAGTTTTATTTTGTTAAATTATGTCGACTAAGACAATATTTTGATATGAGAGTACCGTTTATGACAAAATCCTTCTTGGCCTTTCTAAGAACTCCAGGAAGTGTAGTTCCCATTCTCATTGTTTCCTTCATAACCTGCATATTGGTAATTATGAAACATAATTAATATATAGATAAGCACCTTTATAGGTAGACTATTGCAATTTGCAGAACTCTTAAGAATTTCAATAGGCTAATTGGTCGTGAGGGTGGAAAAAAATTTAAATAAATCAAATGAACCATCCCGTGCATGTATAAATGACACACTAATAGGAATATGTTGTGGTAGTGTATTAGTGAATGAATTTAATAAATACAAATAGAAATTTTCCGATATTAAAATAGTTATAACTGTGTATTAAAATAGTGTGCTAGTTTGTTACGTCACACTGTTTTCTCAAAATGAGAAGACTTCCCATTTTGGGTCATCGGAAAACAACTTCTATGTGTTTCTAACATATGGGCATAGTTGCGTACATCCAACTCTCCATACCCCGCCATAGATAGGAGACTCTAAGGCAATGAGGTAATCGCGTTGTTCAGAAGACTTCCCATGATCATTTCCATGATACGTAGCTTAACAGAAAGGAACAAATGACTAGTAAATTCTTATACACCTAAACCGCTGCTAGTCCTCTTAGTGCAAAATTCTTAAAGGTTTTGCCATATGGAAAACAGTAGTTCTATGATCGCGTATGACTCACTTGGAGAGTAAATGTCATTGACTTGTATTCCTCCCAAGTTATTGGAGAACTTTTATCCTCCTTTCTCTCTAGTATTGCTTCGTGCTCAGCCTGATCCATACGATTCACAATATATATACAGTTGAAACAAAGTTTACTGCAGTAAAATTAATAACGTATACTCTTTTTATTTCAAAAATATTTTCATAGTTGACTTTCAACCTACTGTAATTTATACTAGGTTGAAAAGTCAACTATGATATTATTTTCGAGATTGATAGAGTATTCTGTAATAAAATGTTCACTTACAGTCAAATCGAGTATTGCAGCAGGATTTTCTGATAGCAACTTGAGAGCTAAAGTAAATACAAAACCAATTGTCTCATAGGAAGCCAATGTGAATCCAAGCACCAGATTAGCAACATAGTCCTCAGTTAAGAACGTCTTTTCTCTCATTTCTTGAAGCAAAAGATCCAGCAAATCACCTTGCCCATTTTCTGGAAAACTAAGTCTAGATCTAATTACGCCTGAAAACATACTGGCCAGCTCTTCTTTATCCTGAAAATGTATGTTTGACAAGTTATTCATTTCATATATTGAAAAATAAATTAACTCCATTCTACAAAAACTTCCCCCAGCCTCATATTATAAAAGTATGTTCCTGATGCACTAGTCTCTCGCGTTTGCGTAGAGTCCGATGAGGAACCGGATCGCTTTGCGATCTGACGTACGCAGCCTTACCTTACACTTTGTGCAAAAGTATGGGTGTTAAACGGACAGGACAGTTCGCGAACTGCTCGAGTTCGATTCGTATACGGTTCGAGTTCGTTCGTTAATTTTACCTAAACGAGTCGAATTCGAACACGTATTCGCGTTCGTTTAGTTAAACAAGCCAAATTGTTTGCGAACAGTTCGGCTCGTTTAAACAGTTATAGGGTTAACGAGCCAAACTCGAGCCAATTTCAAAGTTCGTTTAGCTAAACGAACCGAACCGAACCGAACCGAACAGTTTGTTTAGCTTAACAAATCCAAATTCAAAAATCTAACATTTGGCTCGGCTCGGTTCGTTAACACCTCCTATTTCCAAAGGTTGTTTCCACAACTCGAACCCGTGACCTCAAGGTCACAAAGCAACAACCTTGTCAGTTGCTCCAAGGTCGGCCCTCCCTCGTCTCAAATTATCTTTTCATATATTTTTTTTCCTATGTGAAACGGGGTGTTACAGTCGAAATGATGTACCTTAACGAACTTATGATATGTAGTGCCCGGAATATTTAGAGGCAACCGTATTAATATTGCTGTCATTAGATTGGCAAATTTGTCTGAGAGTTCATTCGATTTGTTAGGATCACAACTGAACATCAGCTCTGCTCCGATTTCCAGAAATGCCTGCATGAGCAAAAGCCAATCGATTAGAGGAATATCAACTTTTTTTTAATAAAAAAAAAACTATAAAATAGCATGTAACTTGCAGTGTCGAAGTATAATGATCCTTAAGTATGTTGAAACTTGTATCCAATCAAAACCTTTAAGACAATGACTGGTGTTATCTCATCCTTATATAAGCTATGTATTTTATTTTAAAGTGTCCGATTTAGTACAATATTCTCAACACCCGATCTCACGTGGCAATATGGCTTGATATACCCACGCGCCTTAGAACCCGCCCTCAATCACAAGCTACAAGCCATGCATGAACATCTAGACTTGGGTGAGGGAAGACATTAAATGACTAATCATAGGCCAGGCAAGGTGTGAGTCCACATTTTAAACCTACTCTGGCACCATGTTTAAACTTGAGTTTACATGAGATGAGATCCATATTTATTCAAAATCTTATGGTTGTACTTATTCTCATATAACTCATGTATTGTTTTCTCAAATTGGCTAATCTAAGACAATATTCTCAACAAAGCAGTCTTAAATATCTTAATGGCTGATTAATAACCAATTAGGTAACAAAAACTAGAATGACCGACATACTTACAGGATACACTGTTCCAAAAGGGCATGTTTCCCTTGTTCCAACACAAAGCAAAGTACATTGTTTTAATCAAATACTTGATATTATCTGGTATTTGTTAACAAAGTGGACCGATTGACACCAGTAAGGATCTTTCTGCAGGACGTGTTACAAAGAGTACATGATCTAAAATTAGCTTTTCAAATATATTTATTGTACATTTAGCTTCAGCTACTCGTTCTTTATTCGTTGGTAGGTTGTTATAAATACTTTTTTTGCTGTAATAAAATATAATCCTTTTGTGGAAACACTTGATATCATTATTTGAAATCAGTAATAAATAATATGCATTACTTTGTTGAATCAAACTCTTTTGTTGTTTTGTTGGAGTGGATCCTATGTGATTGATAGAATTTACCTTGTTGATTGATGCTTTCACCTCCGTTGACTCCTGCGTTGACCATAGCCGGAAAGTTTTTGCTGCTACTTGCTGGAATTGATGTAACAACTTTCCTTTCAAGCTATCAGCACCGATACGACGTAGTAGCAAAGGTCTCCAGTACTGGTGAGCCACCGTGTTAGTGCTCATGAGCTCGTCCAAACCGCCGAGGAACCACTGCTCCACCAATTTCCCCTCCTCCCGGAAAATGAAATTGTTCACCTGCTCGTGATCTTATCAGTTACTCTTTAAACAACATAATACGTAAGTTAGTAAAAAAATATTATAGTCATCTTAATTTCGGAAACTTTCTATTTGTGTTTACTAAATTCCTTCACTAGTACAATATTATCACACCATATTTCTATACAGCTGTGGGTCTCACTAGAATCAAACGTTTTATCCCCTTGGGACAGGAGAATTGTTTGCATGCCTTTCATTCTTCTCAGACTCTAACGATAGATTTTGCTATCGTTGAGATATATTGGGTATGATTGTTGTTGTGTTTACAAATTAACAACAAGTCCTTAAATGAGGCCTAACGTACCATAGGATGTCCCCAAGACATATCCCACTGGTTCCATGTAGGGGTTTCGAAAGGAACGTCAGAGGTTCGAACCTTGCCAAAAGCAAGAATGTTTGAACTCCCTCCAGGCTAGCTGCATAGTGTGGGAGTGCTATTGGCCCGTGGAATGACCTGATAGGCCGACAGGCTAATCCGTCGTGGCCCGTGGAATGACTTGTTAGGTTGACAGGCTAGCCTGTCGTTTGTTCCTTTGGTGCTAATGGGCTCGTTGTGATGTCCCTGTACTATGACAATCTTCTACTAGTGGACCCTGGAACTTGATTTACGTCCTTACACATCTTGTTGAGAGCGAGAGTGACAGAGACGTTACTTGTTAATTAGAGTTCAACCATTAACGTACACAGGATGCCTTCTGTCTGTTTAGCGTCGTAATTAATTAATAGCATTGGTATAAAACCTCCTCTGACACGTACAATATTTAATTCAGAACCTCTTTAAGGTTTCCATATACTAGTTGTTCATTGAGAAATGACATATAGATATCCTTAAATTTTCTTTCTTTTTTGACAATTTTGTAGACCTTCCTCTAACGTAAACTTGACTCTATAAGATCAATAAATACTAAAAAATCTAGTTTAAAGAGTGGTGGGAAAGCAAAAAGTTCAGTACAAACTATCAGCCAATATTCAAATCTTCGTTTTCTGGGTATGTTCGTTTATATCCGACCCTCTATACTCCGTCATAGTCAGAATTCTCTAAGTCAATGGGTGTAATATTGTTGGTGTAGTTTTTATGAGGATATCGGCAAGACATCCATGACTGAATTGATTAAAGCGTGTCACGCATACTTCGAAAATTTCTTACAAGTCTCATGATTACCTGCAGATCAGTTGATATAATCAAATTCCTACCAGCAATATTGGTACGAAACAGGGAACCATATCTGCAAAAATTTCATTAAAAAAATCAAACAAATGTGCTAGAAAAGGACATCAAAATAAAAAAAAAAACAGAAGAAAGAAGATTGTATATATGAACCCACTAGGAAGAAAGATTACTTATGAACTCTTTCAGTTATAAATGGAGGTGTTCCAAGAGAGTCCCAAGGCTTAATTAGCTGAAGGGACTCTCCAATAAAAGGAAGACCTGAAGATCCTGGTGGAAGAATCCCTTTGCATTTTGGATGTCTCCATCTGTATATCCAATGGGTAACAAAGGCTATGATGAATCCAACAGCCCACAGACCCACTGACCCCATTGTCATGGTTGACATGTTTGGCCTCAAGGAAAAAACTGAGAACATCTGTTACTAAAACAGCTGTTTATATAGCTTGTTGAACCCCCAGCCCTCACGGCCTTCATGGGCCGTACGGGTGTTCACGAGTCGAACCGAATCGAATATTATGTTTTCAAATTCTGATTTGTTTAGTTTAACGAACGGTTCGGCTCAGTTCGTTTATTGTAACGAGCTTCAAAATCTGTTGGAATTCGGCCCGAGGACGCTATACCTATTTAAACGAGTCAAACAGTTCATGAATAGTTCGGCTCGTTTTAGTAAACGAATCTAATTAGGTGTTCGAATTTGGCTCGTTTAATTAAAATTAACAAACACACTCAAATCAAATACGATTCGAACTCGAAATGTTCGCAAACAGTTTGGTTCGCTAAACACCCCTACTGTCCGTAATATTTTGCGCAGGATATAACGAGAATGTAAATTGATAGATATATTTTAATGAATAACTTTCCAAAGTTGTACTACTAATATTTATAAAAGATCTAAGTTCAACTACTACTACAACAACAATCATATCTATTATATCCCAACGACAACAGGTCATTCGTATCTGATATATTTATGTATGTCAAATATAGAAACTTTCTCATTAGCCGATTTTCACATAACCGTCTAAGGCCAAAACTCAAACTGGCACTATGCGGTTTTCTTAAAAGCGTGATGTGTTTCACACGGTAATTTTGACAAAACTGTTGTATATATTTTTGGGTTTAATTCCAAACCTATAATAAAAGTGATTTTTCTTAATAAAACTATAATATTTTTTCCTTAGCCCCTGATCTTTTGTATAGGATTTGGGTTTTAAAATCTTAATTTATTTATTTCTTTAGCATATTAGAAAAATGCTTTTAACAGAAGAAACTCAATGAGACCTAACCAGATAGGAATTGGTTGGTTCAATCTCATTACAGAATTTAAGATCTTATGGGTCATGTCAGAAGAAATTAAAGCTTCTGGGCAAAACTGATGTAGCGATATACATTAAATTCAATAATTTAGGTCTGGGTGGGTGGCCATGTTCAATGTCATCCTTCACTGATGTGTGCATATATTATTAAAATAGTTGAAAACACATGGTACACACACATATCTATATCTATATCTATATACATATATATCTTTACATAAATAGTAAAATAGATTCTACAAACTTCTCTTTTTCGATACATGTTATTTATAATCATGGTATTCCTTATTTGACTTAAGTAAATCACTTGAATCAATTGAGACATAAGTTACAATATTGGTGGTACAAAATATTTAGAATGGTAATTTTATATGTGTGCGTGTATATATGTATGTATATATATATTATACAACAAAAAGGATTCGTTAATGCATAATTAAAGAATAAGAGATACGTCATCGTGAAGTACAATGTGCAAGTAATCCGGGTAAAGTCTTATTTTAATACGTGTAACATGCTCTCTCCTGTAAGAAAACTGATTTTTGTAAATATTGTCATTATCCGTAGAGATTGTTACTATTTTCTTTTGTAAAGGAAATTGAGAAATAAAAAAAAAGGTCTTAAAATTTTACTAAGGAATCTGTAGTAAAAACACTATGATTACTGTCATAACACAATATCTAGTAACTATTGGTAATTTGTCCCACATTGGGAATGTGGATAAAAAAAATAGTTTTATATGAGGAACATTTAAGCTTCTGTGTAGATATTAACCGCAACCTACCTTAAGTAGATATTAACCTTATCTCTTGTCCACTAAAATATTTAACTGAGGATTTAATAGCATGTATTTCGCACTTCACTACTCCATTCTTTGTTACAAATTGATTGTTCTTTACAATTCCAAAGGTATTAAAATACACTCTTCCGTTCTTTATTACAAATTGTTCTTTACATTTCTGGTATCAAGATACACACTCTTCCATTCTAATGGTATTAAGATACACTCTTCCGTTCTTTATTACAAATGTTCTTTACGTTTCGTTCTTTATTACAAATTGTTCTTTACATTTCTGGTATCAAGATACACTCTTCCATTCTAATGGTATTAAGATACACTCTTCCGTTCTTTATTACAAATTGTTCTTTACATTTCTGGTCTCAAGATACACTCTTCCATTCTAATGGTATTAAGATACACTATCCCGTTCTTTATTACAAATTGTTCTTTACATTTCTGTTATCAAGGTACACTCCTCCATTCTTTATTGTAAATTGTTCTTTACATTTTCAATGTAATCAGGGATCTATTTTTCTTTGCAAATTGCTTTTTTGCATTTATAATGTAATCAAGGATGCAGTCTTCCTTAATTTTAGAATATGATAGAATAAGTAAAAATGACTCTTCCATTCTTTATTGCAAATTGTCCTTTACATTTCCAATGGAATATGGGATACACTATTCCTTGAATTTAGAATATGATGGAATAAATCAAAATGACTTTCCAACAGAGTCAAGAACACGATCTTGCTTCTTATACAGTGAAGTAGTAGTTGATCGATGTATCTTGACCCAATGATTGGAAATTAAGATACACTCTTCCATTCTTTATTACAAATTGTTCTTTACATTTCTGGTATCAGGATACACTCCTCCATTCTTTATTGTAAATTGTTCATTACATTTCCAATGTAATCAAGGATCTATTTTTCCTTGAAAATTGTTTTTTTTGCATTTCTAATGTATGTTAGGTGCAGCAAATGTCCTATGGAGTAGGGCGGTGGGCGTAGGCCGTGTGGGCCAAGTGACAGTCGAATGCCGTGGTCGCTTGTGTGCTGAATGCACTATGAGGCTAGGGTATGCGCATCTCCTGTCACCAATTGGTTTTGGAAGAGATGGTAGCGCCTGAAGTCCTACAAGTGGTATCAGAGCAAGGTCACGGGTTCGATTCCCAGCAGGAGTAATTGCTAAGGGAGAGATTGTTAGGTGCAACAATTGTCCCGTGGCGTAGGGCGGTGGGCATAGTCCGTGTGGGCCAAGTCCCAGTCGAATGCCGTGGACTCAGTCATAGCATGAACTCTCGCATTCGTACGCTGGCACTGGTTCTTAGGTGGTTGCTGTTGCTGGGCCCTCTTTTCCCGAGATATGCCAAGAACGACGATAGAAACAGCGTAAATAATCAGCCTCATTATGGAAATTCAGCAGTATATGCGTTTGATCAATGAGGGTAATGCGGAGATCGTGATGAAATCCTATCTTTTCAAACACATCGCGTATGACCTTCAAAGGAGGTCGACCATACCAGAAAGTACCCACCAATGAATATTTGAACGGGGCTGCAAGGGCATCAATTTCAGAATCCAAGAAGGAGATTAGGGGGATACCTTTGTATCGGGAGATTGTCTTTGGAGAGATGTTGATGCTTTGTGAAGAAGAATTGCCGGCCACGACTGCCGCAAAAGACGGCGGCTGTGGTTCCATTCGGGAGTGATCGCGGAGATCGAACGAATGATCAAAGAATTCTCCAATTCAGATTCCGAAAACTTAGTAACAGGAAAAGAAAAGACAATACCGGAAAGATGAGAGTAAGCAGCTGAGATTATACGGCGGCGGCGACTGCCGCGCTATCGCCGACGGTCACCCTATTCTCCTTCGCCATTTTTCTTAAATATTGTCTTTGCCTTTCATTATTTATTTTCGGAGCTATGGTATCGAGATACACTCCTCCATTCTTTATTGTAAATTGTTCTGTACATTTCCAATGTAAACAAGGATCTATTTTTCCTTTCAAATTGTTTTTTGTATTTCTAATGTAATCAATGATACATTCCTCCTCAATTTTAGAATATGATGGAATAAGTCAAAATGACTCTTCCATTCTTTATTGCAAATTGTTCTTTACATTTCCAATGGAATCAAGGATACACTATTCCTTGAATTTAGAATATGATGGAATAAGTCAAAATGACTTTCTATTAGAGTCAAGAACACGATCTTGCTTCTTATATTGTGAAGTAGTAGGCGATCGATGTAGCTTGACCCAATGATTGGAAATTAAGTTACACTCTTCTATTCTTTATTACAAATTGTTCTTTACATTTCTGATATCAAGATACACTCCTCCATTCTTTATTGTAAATTGTTCTTTACATTTCCAATGTAATCAAGGATCTATTTTTCATTGCAAATTATTTTTTGGATTTTTAATGTAATCAAGGATACACTCTTCCTTAATTTTAGAATATGATGAAATAAGTCAAAATGACTCTTCCATTCTTTATTGCAAATTGTTCTTTAAATTTCCAATGGAATATGGGATACACTATTAATTGAATTTAGAATATGATGGAATAAGTCAAATGACTTTCCAATAGAGTCAATAACACGATCTTGGTTTTTATATTGTGAAGTAGTAGTTGATCGACATAACTTGACCCAATGATTGTAAATTAAGATACACTCTTCCATTCTTTATTACAAATTGTTCTTTACATTTCTGGTATTAAGATACACTCCTCCATTCTTTGTTGCAAATTGTTCTTTACATTACCAATGTAATCAGGGATCTATTTTTCCTTGCAAATTGTTTTTTGCATTTCTAATGTAATCAATGATACACTCTTCCTTAATTTTAGAATATGATGGAATAAGTCAAAATGACTCTTCCATTCTTTATTGCAAATTGTTCTTTACATTTCC
Organism: Eustoma russellianum; assembly: GCA_036186865.1. NCBI lineage: Eukaryota > Viridiplantae > Streptophyta > Magnoliopsida > Gentianales > Gentianaceae > Eustoma > Eustoma russellianum. The sequence goes on along the minus strand of AP025075.1, from coordinate 22,914,483 downwards.
AATGGAATCAAGGATACACTAGTCCTTGAATTTAGAATATGATGGAATAAGTCAAAATGACTTTCCAATAGAGTCAAGAACACGATCTTGCTTCTCATATTGTTAAGTAGTAGTTGATTGACATAGCTTGACCCAATGATTGGAAATTAAGATACACTCTTCCATTCTTTATTACAAATTGTTATTTACATTTATGGTATCGAGATACACTCCTCCATTCTTTATTGTAAATTGTTCTGTACATTTCCAATGTAAACAAGGATCTATTTTTCCTTTCAAATTGTTTTTTGTATTACTAATGTAATCAATGATATATTCTTCCTCAATTTTAGAATATGATGGAATAAGTCAAAATGACTCTTCCATTCTTTATTGCAAATTGTTCTTTACATTTCCAATGGAATCAAGGATACACTATTCCTTGAATTTAGAATATGATGGAATAAGTCAAAATGACTTTCTATTAGAGTCAAGAACACGATCTTGCTTCTTATATTGTGAAGTAGTAGTTGATCGATGTAGCTTGACCCAATGATTGGAAATTAAGGTACACTCTTCTATTCTTTATTACAAATTGTTCTTTACATTTCTGATATCAAGATACACTCCTCCATTCTTTATTGTAAATTGTTCTTTACATTTCCAATGTAATCAAGGATCTATTTTTTCTTGCAAATTATTGTTTGGATTTCCAATGTAATCAAGGATACATTCTTCCTTAATTTTAGAATATGATGGAATAAGTCAAAAATGACTCTTGCATTCTTTATTGCAAATTGTTCTTTACATTTCCAATGGAATCAAGGATACACTATTGCTTGAATTTAGAGTATGATGGAATAAGTCAAAATGACTTTCCAATAGAGTCAAGAACACGATCTTGCTTCTTATATTGTGAAGTAGTAGTTGATCGTTTGGTCATCGGGAATATATTGTCTGTGCTTCTTATATTGTGAAGTAACAGTTGATCGATACAGCTTTACCTAATTTTCATTATGGATCATCGGAAAACAACTTATGTGTGTTTCTAACACAAGGGTATGGTTGACTACATCCGACCTTCTCATATCCCATCATGGACAGAAGCTTTAAGGCAATGAGATATATCCTATTATTGTTGTTGTATTGCAAATTGTAAGGCTACTTCTCAGACTTCTTTGTGACTTTGATCCGAATACCAGTTTTGAATTGTATGATTGGAGCTTGGACAATATTTCCTCCAATATTGTCCCACCTAATGGAAGACATTAGAGAGTATCATCTACAATTGAAACCTTTTGTATGTTAGATAAATAAAATAATTCGAAGCAAAAATATTGTAATCCATGAATACTTAGTATTACCTGTATTTGATGATCAAAACATGAATGTAAATCGCAAAGATGGCCCGGAAATATTCAGCAGCAGGGCAGCATTTTGTTCCTTCTCCAAAAGGATTGAAGTATTTCAAAGCATCGGTGTCAAGGTCCTCCCATTTTCATTATGGGTCTCCAGAAACAATTTTTTATATTTTTAACATATAGGTATGGTTGTATATATCCAACCTCCTCGTACTTTGTCATAGACAGAAACTTACAAGCCAATGGAATAATGTTGTTATTGCTGGTGTCAAGGTCCTGCATATATTTACAGCCGCCAAAGTTATATATTTGTTCTCGTTTTCTTTTCATTCAATCTTATCTTTTAACTTTTATAAATTACACGAGAGGAAAACAAGACAAGAATTTTAGTTAAACCCTGTCAAGAAAAACCCATTATAATGAGTCCATGTTACAACACAAATTAAAACTTTCCACATATTAGAAGTAACTTAGAGGTCACTATTGGTGATAAACCATAATAGAATCATCCAATTAGTCAACATCAGTCAACAACTTAATTTCAGTGGCTCAACGTTCCAAGTACTGCAGTTCAGCAGTTCAGCGCTTAAGTACGGTTGTCCAAACCTCAATGGTACTTTAGCAGGGCATTATGACATCCTTATATAGAATGGGCTAAGGTATGCACCTTGGCATCAACGTCATCCTATATACCGCACTTCAGACCACTTCCACGAGATAAGACCAAGTCACGCACTTCGGCAAGGTTCAGCTGTGTACCACAGCAGGTCGTGCACTTCGGCAGAGGTCAGCTGTGTACCACAGTAAATGAACCCATTACGATAATATTTTGTGGGACCCTCAAACGGAGATACTTCTCAAATATAGCGACTACAGCTGGTTAGTCTTCCTGAACACGCCAAGGTCACAACAGCCGGTCTATCAGTTACATCAACCAGGTCGGCCTATTGATCACATCAGTCGATCTATTGGTCACATCAGCAGACCTATTATGCCTTAGGCTCTCTGTCTAAACAAAGCGTCTTCTCCAAACTATCATCAGAGTCTTAGATCGGGAAAGAGATCTATAAAGGTAAGCAGACCAAGACAAAGGAGGGGGGCCAGACTTTACAATATATTCACACACACTGCTCCTCAGCTAAGGGGGTGAGAAATTCCTAACTCATCCTTTAAATTATAATCTCAGAGAGATATGGCCCAAACTGACTTGAACATCGGAGGGTTTTTTCCGGGACCAACCCCCCGGGACCTCTGACCTGTGCTCCTTTGTGCAGGATATTTAGCGCTATTCCGGCTACATATTTTCGATCCCAGTTAACAATCCTTCAAAGTTAACTGACAAATCTGTTTCGAGGTCATCTAGACTCTTGGTGAAGACCCGGCTTCATCATTTGGCGCTAGAAGGAGGGCCCCCTTAGTCCCTTAACCCAGAAAACAGCTACTCAAAGTTTTTCTGACGATTACTTAGAGCTTTTCTAATTATACTAGGAAGCTATTGAGAGAAAGATGAGTGAAAAAGACAGTCAAAGGTCTAAGCAACCTATGGCATCTAGGAGGAACCAAAGATTTTCTCAGCAACAAACTGATCAATGCTCCACGGAGCCGGGAGAATCCTCAACTCCCATTGCCTTCACATATGAAGAGCACTTATGAGCCATTCGTTATGCGGCTCAAAACCCAGAAGTTTTCCAAGCTGTAGTGAAGGAGATGAAGGGGAAGGCATCTGCAGCAAAGTCTAGTGGGTCCCGTTCTAATAACTCTCGCCCACTGGATCACATGGAGTATTCTACTACTCGGCCTGGTTACTGTACCAGGCGTCAAACTGAGTTTATGGCCAAGACGAGACAACCAAAGCCATAGCCTGGCCACCAAAGCTTGAGATGCAATCAAAAAGTTTTCCTGCCTTTTAAACGTGGCAGGAAAGTTGATGATAAAGGTACAACACCGTTGCAGGAAAGGTGCTCCGTTAAGATTCGGTTAGGAGGCCGAGGGAAGGAAAGGAGCTCACTATTGGCTTCAAAAGCCATATCCTTTCCTACATGAGGAAAAAATATTTGGCAAAAGAGCCCCAGCCCCTGGCCGGACCAGTTCACAAAAGAAACCCCCAATTGTATTGCTTTTATCATCATGATATCGGGCACGATACAGAAGATTGTCGTCAGCTCGGACAGGAGATTGAGCGTCTTATCAAGTTGGGACACCTGCAACGCTTTTATAATCCGAGGTCTAGGCTCCACAACAGGCTAGACTTTGGTAGGCCCCCTCCAGATGAGAGTTGTAAACCAGGGTCTCATCAAGGTTTACTAAGTGATAAGGACTCAGATTCTGATGAAAGGGGGGTACGGTTTCCTGAGTATATAAGGCTGATATGACGGCAACAGTCTCTGATTCAATCGAATCAAGGCTTATCTCTTCTTGCGTTCATCTGGTATCTTCTGCCTTAAACCTATGATTATCAAGAGACCAGTTTCTTGTATTCAACTGGACATTCTTATTTGGCATTCAGCCAGGAAAGTTAAGTCACCATATGATGCATGGATCAATAATTTATGCCTATCTATCGCCCACAACGAAAGTGGGGGCATGCACCAGCAGGATGGGACAGGTTTCCCGATATTCTTACCCAGCAGGTCTGGAAGGTTGAGTAGGTCTCAACATTATCTTTACCCAGCAGGTCTGGAAGGCTGAGCAGGTCTCAGCAGGATGGGACAGGTTTCCCGATATTCTTACCCAGCAGGTCTGGAAGGTTGAGCAGGTCTCAACATTATCTTTACCCAGCAGGTCTGGAAGGCTGAGCAGGTCTCAGCAGGATGGGACAGGTTTCCCGATATTCTTACCCAACAGGTCTGGAAGGTTGAGCAAGTCTCAACATTATCTTTACCCAGCAGGTCTGGAAGGCTGAGCAGGTCTCAGCAGGATGGGACAGGTTTCCCGATATTCTTACCCAGCAGGTCTGGAAGGTTGAGCAGGTCTCAACATTATCTTTACCCAGCAGGTCTGGAAGGCTGAACAGGTCTCAGCAGGATGGGACAGGTTTCCCAATATTCTTACCCAGCAGGTCTAGAAGGTTGAGCAGATCTCAACATTATCTTTACTCAGCAGTTCTGGGAGACTGAGCAGGTCTCAGCAGAGCGGTATCAGTTCCCTATATTTTTACCCCAGCAGGTCTGGAAGGTTGAGCAGATCTCAACATTATCTTTACCCCAGCAGGTCTGGAAGACTGAGCAGGTCTCAGCAGAGCGGGATCAGTTCCCTATATTTTTACCCCAGCAGGTCTGGGAGGTTGAGAAGGTCTCAACATTATCTTTACCCCAGCAGGTCTGGGAGACTGAGCAGGTCTCAGCAGAGCGGGATTAGTTCCCTATATTTTTACCCTAGCAGGTCTGGGAGGTTGAGCAGGTCTCAACATTATCTTTACCCCAGCAGGTCTGGGAGACTGAGCAGGTCTCAGCAGAGCGGGATCAGTTCCCTATATTTTTACCCCAGCAGGTCTGGGAGGTTGAGCAGGTCTCAACATTATCTTTACCCCAGCAGGTCTGGAAGGCTGAGCAGGTCTCAGCAGGATGGGACAGGTTTCCCGATATTCTTACCCAGCAGGTCTGGAAGGTTGAGCAGGTCTCAACATTATCTTTACCCCCAGCAGGTCTGGGAGACTGAGCAGGTCTCAGCAGAGCGGGATCAGTTCCCTATATTTTTACCCCAGCAGGTCTGGGAGGTTGAGCAGGTCTCAACATTATCTTTACCCCAGAGACTGAGCAGGTCTCAGCAGAGCGGGATCAGTTCCCTATATTTTTACCCCAGCAGGTCTGGGAGGTTGAGCAGGTCTCAACATTATCTTTGCCCCAGCAGGTCTGGGAGAGTGAGCAGGTCTCAGCAGAGCGGGATCAGTTCCCTATATTTTTACCCCAGCAGGTCTGGGAGGTTGAGCAGGTCTCAACATTATCTTTACCCAGCAGGTCTGGAAGGCTGAAAAGGTCTCAGAAGGATGGGACAGGTTTCCCGATATTCTTACCCAGCAGGTCTGGAAGGTTGAGCAGGTCTCAACATTATCTTTACTCCAGTAGGTCTGGGAGACTGAGCAAGTCTCAGCAGAGCTGGATCAGTTCCCTATATCTTTACCCCAGCAGGTCTGAGAGGTTGAGCAGGACTCAACAGCGGGCTAAGTTCCCTATATCTTCGCCTTAGTAGAATTGAGGAGTTCAGCAAGTCTCAACAAGTCCGCCAATGTTTCAGCTCAGCAAAACTGAGAGTAATGACAAAGAAGGGACAAAGATTTTCCCGCTTTTAAAGATTCATTAAGGCATGACGAAGTTGAAGAGCCAAGTACAAAAGCTGAAGCTTAATACTTCGTCAGAAAATCTATATATCAACGATACTCTTTTGGCATAGCTAAAGACAAATACTTGCAAACTATTAAAATAGAGCAAGTAAAGCTGAAGACAAACGCTTGCAAAAAAAAGCAAGCAAGGCTTTACAAAGCCGAAGACAAATATTTGTATTCACTATTGAAATGAAGCAAATAAAACTTCACGTACTGAAGACAAAGACAGTCAAAAAAGGCTGAAAGAAGTCAAAGAACAAGAAGTTGGGAAAAATGGATTTTTATTGAAGTACAAAATCTATTACAACTACAACGATCTACAGGAAAGATCCTATTCTACTGTACAAATCTTTTTTCTCTTCTATGAGATCAATTCTGCTCCGGAACTAAGTAATCTGGATACAGCTTCAGACTTGAATTATGAAGGACAGCAAACTCCGGATGCTCTTTATCCAGATCTGGGTGGATTTCTTAGCAAGCATCCCCCTCTATGGTTACATGGCAGAACAAAACTTTGCCGCATTGTTGCCGCCTTTGCTTCACTGCTACCATGTATTGAAGATGGCCTGCGAAGAATGTAATCGCAATTGTTTATTGCTTCACTGGAAGAAGAGGGATATATGCGATTACAATACAGCAAAGTGGAACCTTTGATGGAAAGGGACGTGTTGAAGGAGAATCCCTGTAACGAAATGACAGGGGCGCTAAAGCAAGGGATGCAATGGTAACTAGAAAAGGATTGTTAAAAAGGCGCAACCTCCGTGAAGGAAGATTGTCCCCATCAGAATCAAATTCTTCACGAAAGGACTGGACCTCACGGTCACCTTCCAGGTTCTTAGGGTGAGAAGAAGTGTACATGTTTTGGAAATGTTTACATAGAAACGAAGGACTGAATCAAAAGGAAGAACACTATGGAAAACCAAGGCAGGCATCAAAAGAGGGGGAAGTAAAATGGAGAATGCAGAATGAAAGAAGGACAACGTCTCTATTTATAGGCAGGGGAAGACAGAAAGGTGCTCCTTTTCGTTTCAATTTTGAAATTCGAAAGGGCAGAGGGTTCATGCATTTCCCTCCCTCGGGAAGTGGAATCGCCGAAAAAGCAATAACAGAGCATCGGAACTATCGCTTACGTTAAAGGTGGAAGCTATGGCATAAATAAAGAGATAACCATGTAGTTAATGAAGATTTGCCACGTCATGAGAACAAGATTTGTCTGCCTTCGCAGTTCAGCTCAGCCACACAAAATCTGAGGGCAAATGATAAACCATAATAGAACCATCCAATTAGTCAACAGCAGCCAACAACTTAATTTCAGTGGATCAACGTTCCAAGTACTGCAGTTCAGCAATTCAGCGCTTAAGTACGGCTGTCCAAACCTCAATGGTACTTCAGCAGGGCATTATGGCATCCTTATATAGAATGGGCTAAGGTATGCACCTCGGCATCAACGTCATCCTATATACCGCACTTCAGATTCCACGAGATAAGGCCAAGTCACGCACTTCGGCAAGGTTCAGCTGTGTACCACAGCAGGGCGTGCACTTCGGCTGAGGTCAGCTGTGTACCACAGCAAATGAACCCATTACGATAATACTTCATGGGACCCTCAAACGGAGATACTTCTCAAATATAGCGACTACAGCTGGTTAGTCTTCCTGAACACGCCAAGGTCACAACAGCCGGTCTATCAGTTACATCAACCAGGCCGGCCTATTGATCACATCAGTCGACCTATTGGTCACATCAGTAGACCTATTATGCCTTAGGCTCTCTGTCCTAAACAAAACGTCTTCTACAAGCTATCATCAGAGTCTTAGATCGGGAAAGAGATCTATAAAGGTAAGCAGACCAAGACAAAGGAGGGGAGGCCAAACTTTACAATATATTCACACACACTGCTCCTCAGCTAAGGGGGTGAGAAATTCCTAACTCATCCTTTAAATTATAATCTCAGAGAGATATGGTCCAAACTGACTTGAGCGTCGGAGGGTTTTTCCCGAGGCCAACCCCCCGGGACCTCTGACCTGTGCTCCTTTGTGAAGGATATTTGGCGCTATTCCAGCTACATATTTTCGATCCCAGTTAACAATCCTTCACAGTTAACTGACGAATCTGTTTCGAGGTCATCTAGACTATTGGTGAAGACCTGGCTTCATCAATTGGCATATTGGTTTACTTAAATTGAATGGATATGGTTTTGCCGACTATGTGTTTATGAGCTATGTGTTTATATAAGTGATGTTTGAATTATCATTGACACTTGTTTATTAGAAGAAAGATTAAGCAGAGGTTTTTTTAATAATTTTTTTATTTGCTCGAGGACAATTATTGATATAAGCCATCGAAAGAATGTGTCAATTTACGCAAAACTATCCGTTTGGATCGGAAGTTATATTAAGGTGGCGTTTGGTAGGCACTTGGGTATCGAAATCAGAATCGGAATTGGTATGATAGGGTATGGGTTTGGAGGATATGAGTTTGAGCTTAAAACTGATAGTTGTGTGGTATTGAAGTGAGAATGAGTATGATAGACATTGATGGTGTTTGGAACGTATCGGAATTGGAATAGGTATCGAATGTAGGCGGCCGGAAAAATGGGCATAAAAATTTGACCGGACGGAATAGTGACCGGGAGACGGCGGCGTACCGCGGCGGACTGGCGGCGGACCGATGGCCGGTGGCCGGCGGCGTTGACCGACAGCTCCTCATTCCCCCCTCATTCCCACATTTTGATAGACAAGAGGCTAATATAGCAAAAAACGATATCCATTACCAAATAGTTAGATATCAAAGTGAAACACATACCCTCATTTCCTCAAACAAACAGTCTCAATGGTTTTGGATTTCTCCAAACCCATTCTCTTATTCCTAAATCCCAACCAGACACCCTGTAAGTTTCTCACTTCCGTTGTCATTATATCTTTGGTAATATACCAATTACTAAGATGCTTCAGAGTTGGTCATATATTACGTCAAAATTCGTGCACATTTAAATATTGATAGTGCTGCGCTTGTTTTGTGAAACCAACTTGTATGATGTTTTATTTGTGAAACCAACTTGTTTAGGAATACTAACGCTAGAAATAACGCAGTATGAGATCTAAACGGAGTTAAAAATAATATACTAATAAAATTGGGGTACGAACTTATAAAATGTAAAAATTGAGGGACTACTTAAGAGATTTATTATAAAATAATAATTAGCTAGTACACACATAGATACAAATAAATTATACACATATATCAATAATAATATATGAGCCAATATACACGCATAGACACAAAACATATGTATAAACGCATAATAAATATGCATATAGAAATTCTAAATACGTAATGATATAAAAACATATGTACATGAGCCAATGTACATGCATAGATACACATATATTATACTGATATATGCTACAAACGAATAGGCTAGGCCTAAACATACATACCCTACATATGCATATTACCTACACGTACTGTACTCCCATTTATATTTTTTTTTGAAAAGATACTCCCATTTATATATACTGCTAGTATACAAGACTCATGCTATCAAACCACATGTATGTACACGTACACAAATATATAGTTAGCACACAAGACACAGAAGGCATACACACACTAATAGACTTTAATAGACATATACACACTTGGCAATCTATCTTGCAAGACAGGGTACATTTGTCCCTTACATGAACAAAATACCTATATATAGAAATTAATTAATCACGAGTAGTATTCTTTTCCATATTTATCCCAAACAACTATGAGTTTACATGCCAAATACATACCAATTATGACGTCTATTATTCTGATTACTGTTTCTATTTTCGTGTTTAAACCAAAGGCTGTCTATGTTTTCAATGTTTCATAACAGGGAAACCTTCAATCACCAAATTTGTTATTAACACCATGATTAATAATTTGAATTTTCCTCATATAAAATAAGCAAAATAAGTCTTGAAAATATTCCACATACCCACCCTCTTTATGGCTAATGTCTTGTAGAATTGGCTTCAAGAATACCGAAGAGGAAACCAATAATCCTCTTGATTTCAACCACCATTCCCAGCTATGGTTAGGGGCATAATTGTTATTTCACAAATAAAGAAAATAATGATTTTAAACAAATATATGGCTGAACATATTTTTATGGTATTTTTTTGTATGTTTTTAACTTATTGAATGAATATAACATTACTTGTGCAAATAAGAATGTTTGAAACAGATAAGCTATTTATGGTTAGTGGTTACGTGCCATGACTTATATCATGGTAACTGTAGATGACATAGAAAATTATTCGAAAAATTATATAAATAATGTGTAGCTATGTAGTCATGAGAAGGGTAATTTGGTCAATGTTCATAAAAGTAATAAATTCCACGTACGAGAGAGAAAATTCAACTTGGACTAATAATGATGTTGTTAAAGATTGAGAATATTTGATTATGGAAAATTAGGATGTAAATTATACCATAATTAGGATAGTCAAATCATTACCTTAGTTAGCAAGTTTGATTGATTGTATTTCCTTGTGTATCAAAGTAGAATGTAGTATAAAGAGAAGATGCTGTATACCGAAATTTCAATGAAGAAAAATTTCTGCAATTTTGTCTTAATACATTGAAACATGGTATCAGAGCAGGACACTTCCTCTCTGAAAAATATTTGGGTTTTCTGAAGATTAGGCTCAGAAAATTCATCATCATAGCCTTTGGAACCTTTCTCAGCCTTACGGCTAAACCTTGATTAACCCTCACAGTGGAATACTGTGTTGCTCAATCAAGTTTATCAGAATACACCTACATAATCATATACAGACATGTCCGAAACTGGAAAAACCGAAGCCACCACCTCCATCCCAGAGACACCGTCCAGTGCTGTCCCCGGAGATTTGGCCCTACAAGTAGCCCAAATCCTCCGGGACAGTTTGCGAACCCCTCCACCAGCGCAACCAGTCATGCCAATGCCTGCACCTGAGACCTTACATATCTCAGTTAAATTGAACAACAGCAATTATTCTCTATGGTCTACAGTAATATACCGGGCCATTTTTGGCCAAGGCAAAATTGCCCATCTGACTGGGAATCCCCAGCCTCCAGTACCCACTGATCCGGGGTATGTCGAATGGGAACAGAACGATAATAAAGTCTTTACCTGGATACTGCAGAATGTAGAACCCACAATGATAAGCAACATTACTAGGTATCCCACTGCAAAGGCCTTGTGGGATGGCCTAGCTCTTACCTACGGCATGGGCGGAGATGGACTTCAGATATTCGATCTATACAAAAAGGCAAGTTCTATCCGACAGGGTGGTAGCAGTGTTGAGGACTGCTGGAATAGGCTCCAGGATGTGTGGGTGTCTATTGACACTAAGGATCCAAACCCAATGCGCTGTCCCGAGGACATTCGGCTGTACAACCAAAAAACCCAGGTATTTCGGTTATATCAATTTTTAATGGCCATTGGAGATCAATTTGAACAGGAAAAGAAAGAAATAGTGAAAAGAGACCCGCTGCCTACGGTGGAGGCAGCCTTCTCTGAGATTCGACGGGCAGAGGCTCGTAACAGTGTCCTCAAAGGACATCCCTCAGACATGGAGTCATCACTGGGAGTTGGACAGGGGCTGACTGGAAAAGCTCCAGCCTTCGGCAAAAATCGCAGCAAACAGGATAAACAGGGACCGCTGGCCAACTCTTCCCGCTCAAATACATCACAGCGGGAAGGGAAGGCTGACAAAAGCCACTTGACATGCAACCACTGCAAAAGGAAGGGCCACACCAAAGATCAATGTTTCCAATTGCTTGGTTACCCGGATTGGTGGGAAGGGAAGAGGGTAACTACTACCGCCTTCGGCGGGACAGGGGTAGCTGTTACCAATCTTTCATCCGGAGAAGAAGATGGCAGAGGCATAGAAGGAAAAAGAATGGCACCAGGAGAACCAGAGCCACGCATCACGGAAGAAGCACAAGGGAAAGCTCCAGAAGGTGCCAGAGGCAACACGGCGGCAGGTACAAGGGGGCTTGAGGGAAACCCTAAGCCCCCTCCCCTTTTATATTCATATATTACCCCCTAATCCCTGATGTTTCTGAAAAGGTTACTGCAGTCCATTCCAAATTTGCAGCCCAAGTCCCTGCACAGCCAACTAATTACGCATCCAAGGGCCCATCTTCTCTAACTGCCAATTCCGCCCCCCACTTCCCAGAATATGAAACCTCCACCCCAGAAGTTCCAAAATATGACACTTCCGCCCCTCTAGGATCCAACAAATTCCAGAACTACCCCTCCACTTCTCCAAATGCCACAATTAACCATATATCCTCCTGTCCATCCATCTCTAACAAAAACCAAACCACCGTCGCATATCCTAATGGGCAATCCCCAACTCATAACCCATCCCGGTGGATAATTGATTGTGGGGCCACTGATACGATGTCATTTGACCCTACTGACTTCGTAAGTTCCTCCTCTCCAAAGAAGTCCCATGTTGAAACTGCTAGTGGTGAGATTGTTCCTGTTCGCGGCGGTGGGACCATTACTATCACCCCTACAATTACTCTTCCCCACTGTTTATTTGTGCCATCCTTATCTACTAAATTACTCTCGGTGAGTCAGATTACCAAAGAATTGGATTGTGTCGTCCTTATGTATCCCTCCTTTTGTCTTTTGCAGGACATTCATACGGGGACCATCATTGGACGTGGTACTGAGACCGGTGGACTTTATTACGTGGATGCTGTAGAGCAACAGGGCCGGTCTAATCTTGCCACCGGATCGGTCACTCGTCAGTTGTGGCTCTGGCACCGCCGGTTAGGACATTCGTCATTTAGTTATCTTAAATTTCTGTTTCCAGACTTATTTCCTTCCAAATTGAATAAATTACAAGATTTAACCTGTACCACTTGTCTCCAGGCCAAACAGCCTCGAGGAACATATAGGTCCAATAATACTCGTGTTGAAAAAATATTTTCATTAGTTCATTCTGATGTATGGGGACCCTCCCCGCTCTCTACTCCACTTGGTTATCGCTACTTTGTTATATTTATTGACGATTTTTCTCGCATGACATGGTTATATATTCTAAAACACAAATCTGAGGTTGCTACCAAATTCATGGAATTCCATAAAATGATTGCGACACAATTCCACACTTCCATTCAAATTCTTAGATCAGACAATGGTGGGGAATATCTTGATGGGGCACTAAAAAGTTTCTTTTCTGATCATGGGATAATTCATCAAACTTCGTGTTCTGGTACTCCTGAACAAAATGGAGTAGCTGAACGAAAAAATCGTACTCTACTAGAAATGACACGAGCCATGATGTTGGACACTAATGTTCCTCATGCTTTTTGGCCAGAGGCAGTGGCTACTGCTACGTACCTCAGTAATCGCTTACCCACCTCCATCCTCCATCATCAAACTCCACTCCAAGTACTGGCTACCCAAACCATTATCCCCTCCGTTTTAACCCTACCACCCAAAGTGTTTGGGTGCACCGTGTTTGTTCATATCTCAAAAAACCACCGACATAAATTTGACCCCTGTGCTGAGAAGTGTGCCTTTGCCGGATATGCCTCTACCCAAAAGGCTACCGATGCTATAATCCTCGTACCCGCCGTATACTCATCACAATGAACTGCACCTTTCTTGAGACCAAACCTTTCTTTACCACCCAATCTCAGTCTCAGGGGGAGATAACTAGTGTCGATAGTCTCGATTGGCTGTCAGTACCACACCTGTCGACGACTGGACCAACACGGCAAGTAGATGACGCCGACTGCTCAGCGGCACTCTACGATAATGATGACATCGGTTCTAGGCCCGTCAGTGATGATCCCCGGATAAATGATCTGCAACAGGTAAAAGGTAGTATACATACTGATGAGTCTAATCATTCTTCTGGCACTGACTCACATGATTCACCAGTTCATGAACACTTATCTTTCACCCATATACCTGATAATAATTCACCTGAGTCACAAATTGAGATTCCTACACATATGGACTGTACTAACCTTTCTTCAGAGAATCAGGGACGCACACTTCCGCCCAGGAAGAATAGGGGAGTACCACCAGTGAAATATTCGCCGACCAAATTTACTCATGCCACCAAATATCCTGTTGGGACATTTCCAAAACAAGCATCAGAAAAGGCACATAGTTTCTTCACCACCATATGCACTGAAAGAATCCCTCATAGTGTGGATGAGGCCTGTAAACAACCACAGTGGAAGCAAGCCATGAATGTAGAAATGGAGGCACTGAGGATGAACCAAACGTGGGAAAAGTGTGAGTTACCTATCGGAAAAAGAACTGTGGGATGCAGGTGGGTATTCACTATCACATACAAAGCTGATGGGAGTGTTGAAAGGTATAAGGCCCGACTGGTAGCAAAAGGATACACACAAACATACGGCATTGACTATTCAGAAACCTTCTCTCCAGTGGCACGAATAGATACTATCCGGGTATTATTCTCCATTGCTGTTAATCAAAACTGGCCCCTGCAACAATTTGATGTAAAAAATGCGTTCTTACATGGGGAATTGAAGGAAGAAGTCTATATGGAACCACCACCAGGGTTTACTGAGGACTTTGAGCCGTCACAGGTATGTCGGTTGAGAAAAGCATTGTATGGTCTAAAACAGTCACCTCGAGCCTGGTTCGGACGGTTCACAGCTGTTATGAAAGAGGATGGATATAGGCAAAGCAATGCTGATCACACCCTTTTCTTCAAAAAACAGGGAAGTTGTATCACTTGTCTCATTATTTATGTTGATGATATGATTATCACTGGAAATGATACTAACAAAATCTCTCGTCTCAGGAATCACTTATTTACGCAGTTCGAGATGAAAGACCTTGGAGGACTCAAATATTTCTTGGGAATCGAGGTACTTAGATCACAACGAGGAATCTATATATCTCAACGCAAGTACATACTGGATCTGTTGGCAGAAGTGGGACTTCTGGATGGAAAACCGGTGGAAACCCCAATGGTTCCAAATCAAAAGTTGGAGGTTATTCCAGACGCACCGACAGTAGACCGTGAGCAGTATCAAAGGCTAGTTGGGAAGCTGATTTACTTGTCTCACACAAGACCAGATATAGCTTTCGCTGTTGGATTTGTAAGCCAATTCATGCACAAACCTCAGAAATACCATCTAGAAGCAGTCTTCAGGATTCTAAAGTATCTCAAGGGTACACCTGGACGTGGTATTGTGTTTCAAAATCACAGACATCTGGATATTGAAGCGTACACCGACGCAGATTGGGCTGGAAATATAGTAGATAGACGCTCTACATCAGGATATCTCACTTTGGTTGGTGGGAATCTCGTGACTTGGCGGAGTAAGAAACAGTCTGTAGTAGCCCTATCTAGTGCAGAAGCAGAATTCCGAGGCATTGTCAAAGGCATCACCGAGATCTTGTGGCTACAGAAACTTATGAGGGAACTCGGCTTCTTGGTAAAGAACCCTACGCGTTTAAATTGCGACAACAAAGCATCGATTAGCATCTCAGAAAATCCGGTCCAACACGATAGGACTAAGCACATCGAAATTGATCGACATTTTATTAAAGAAAAGCTTGATAGTGGGATCGTTGCTCTACCATTTGTTCGCTCAGAAGATCAACTCGCAGACATACTCACTAAGGCGGTTAATGGGCGAATATTTACGAAGATTCTGCGCAAGTTGAACATTGAAGACCCCACTGCTCAACTTGAGGGGGAGTGTTAAAGATTGAGAATATTTGATTACGGAAAATTAGGATGTAAATTATACCATAATTAGGATAGTCAAATCATTACCTTAGTTAGCAAATTTGATTGATTGTATTTCCTTGTGTATCAAAGTAGAATGTAGTATAAAGAGAAGATGCTGTATACCGAAATTTCAATGAAGAAAAATTTCTGCTATTTTATCTTAATACATTGAAACAGATGTGCCACGTGTTGATCTTGTAATTGTGTCCACAAATATGTATTCTATTTATTACCTCCAAAATTTGTCTAAATTATCTTTTGTATTTAGTAAATAACATTTACAACCAAATTTCTTAAATAATATATGATATGTATCTTATCATTCAATATTTCATAGAGAGTTTTATTTTATTTTCTAATTGATTATATATTATAATATTAATCGCGTTACATGCACTCTTTATCGGTTCTGGCCATAAAATCTAGGTAGATTATTTTCAACTATCATGGTTATACCATTGTTTGGTAAGGTTCCAATTTCCTTTCTACTATTCTGTTTGTTGTGGTGTTTTCGGTGTTGAAATTTCTTGTCTTATTCTATTTTCTTTACACATTTTCTACTGTATCTTTACTTTAACTTCATCTTCCCTATCACTTTTAGTTTTAATTACGCCAATACTCTTTTTTCCCTAGTTGCTTCATTAATATTTTGAGTTAATTGACACTATCATGTTTATTAGCCAAAAATATTAGCTAAATACATTCCTCTTTAACTTTGTAATATGATGGAATAAAGCAAAATGACTCACTAAATTGACTGCGCTTCTCATATTGTGAAGTAGCAGTTGATCGACACAGCTTGACGCAATTTTCAGTATGGATCATCGGAAAACAACCTCCGCGTGTTTCTAGCACATGGGTATGGTTGCGTACATCTGACCCCATACCTCGCCATAGGCGCCGTAATAGAAAGGAGCCTCTAAGGCAATGGAGTAATGCTGTTGTTGCTGTTGTATCCAGAATAATCAACAACCCTAACGAATGCATAAATACGTCCACCTAATCTTTTGCTCCTACTTGGACTAAAAAAAATACGCACACATACATATATATATATATATATTTGTGTGTGTAATAATGCTAATATCCTAGATATTGTAATGTCATATTCCAATTTAAAACCTTACGTGGCTTGTTGCATTTAATGCAAAATTCACAAATTTAACAATTTTAGAAATCTAAGTTTGGTAAACATTTTATTAGATTCTTTGTGGCTGGTGCATATAGAGTTGCTACACTAATGTATCCTATCTTTTATACCACAAAGTAAAATCTTGTTCATTTGAAATTAAACATTCTAAGTTGTTTTTATTTGTTTCATGAAAATCAAGAACATACATATCTCCTTTTCTAAAGCATTCTAATATAATTTCATCATATTTGCCTTAAATTAAACATTTAAGTGGTCTGAAATATGGGTGGCAAATAGGTCATGTTTCGTGTTTTATGTCGCGTGTTTTTCGGGTTTCGGATATCAAAGTGTCAAACCCATATCTGACCCATTTTCTTCGCGTGTACAAAAATAGATACTCAAACATGTATCTGTCAGGTTTCATGTCGTGTATTAGATTTACCCACAAACTTAGCAAGTACAAATATTTTAGGTCGTGTTCGAGTCATTTTGTGTATTTTTTCAGGAACAGTAGCAGCGGTCGGGGGACGGGAACTGAGGGGTGGTTGGAGTTGAAGAGGCAAAGAGGTGTGTCTTGACTCTTGAACGCAGGTGTGGAAGAGATGGAATGTAGAGGGCAGCCGGCGACGGATGTAAAAGATGAGAGCAGAGGTGGAAGGCGGCGGTTGTAACAGGTGCGAGTAGATGCAGAGGGGCGACGTCTATAAAAGGTGGAAGCAGAGGCGGAGGACGGCAGATGTAACAGGTGGGAGCAGATACAGATGGTGGCGGTTGTAAAAAGTGGGATCAGAGGCGAAGGAGGGCGGCTGTTAAAGACTGAAGAGGAGACGAAGGATAACGGGTGTAAAAGGTAGAAACAGAGGCGGAGGCTGTGGCCGTTAAATACGAGATAGGAGATGCAGGGAGACGGAGGCCAGATGGAGGTGGAGGGCAGCTGAGCGAGAGACTGAGAGTTCAAACTTTAGAGAAGAGAAAACAGAATGACTATTGGCAGAATGAGTGTATGGGTTGGGTAGCGATGTAGGGGTGGCCGGGCGTGCAAAGGGGTAAGGGCTATTTAGGTTTTAGGATTTTTAATTTTACAATCATATTTAAAAAAATTCGGGTATGACGGGTTTAAATAGGTAACCTATGAGTGTACCTAGATACGATCCGCTCTTAGCAAGTAAGTTTCAGGTCTTATCCGATTTATACACGAAATCCACCAAGGCTATACCTAAACCCGCAAATAACGTGTCAGGTTCGAGTCGTGTTTGAGATTGCTGTCCCCTATTCTAAAACAAAGGGAAAAACCATAATTACTAAGTGAGAGATGCTTAACAAATTATACGATAAGTTTGCAATAAGGAGCACATTGAAAATATATAAAAAATCTAAGAGGTGTATAAACAGCCTTTAAAAGACCACGTAGGTCTCATAAGAAGTCATTTTATTCGATAAGTGAGCTGGCTTCGTATGACTGGATAAAGGACTTGTCTTGGATGGGTCGGTTGAGATCACAAGAGGCAAAAAGTGAGGCAAAATATGAGACCTCCAATCATGCGCTGCCACGTGTACAAGTAACTATTTTTTAAAAACAAAAAAATTTTAAAATTCTTCCACTTTTGTACACGTGGCAATCTGTGATTGGAGGCCTCATATTTTACCTCATTTTTTACCTCTTCTGATCCTAACCGTGGATGGGTTGGCAACCTTTGATTGGCTTGACCTAATGCACACCTTTTTTTTTGGTTACCTTGAATATAAGTTCAAACTCGAATTTAAAATTAAATTTTAATCGCACTAAGGTGGCGTTTGGTTCGCACTTGGGCATCGAAATCAAAATCAGAATAGGCATAACAGGGTATGAGTTTGTAAGATATGAGTTTGGGCCTAAAAGTGATAGTTGTTTGGTATTGAAGTGGGAATAAATATGATAGACATTGATGGAGTTTGAAACGTATGAAATTGAAATGGGTATCGAATGTGGGCGTCCGGAAAAATGGTCGGAAAAATTTGACCGTCCGAAATAGTGACCAGCCAGCGGCGGCGGACGGCGTTGACGGACGTTGACCGCCAGCCCCTCATTCCCCCATTTTCATAGACAAGGGAGGCTAGCATATCAAAAAACAATATCCATTACCAAATACTTAGATACCAAAGGGAAACTCATATCCCTCATTTCCCCAAACAAACAAATACTTGTATATTAAAGGGAAACTCATACCCCTCATTTTCCCAAACAAACAACTTCAATAGGTTTGGATTTTTCCATACCCATTCCCTTATTCCTAACCCCAACCAAACACCACCTAAATTATAGAATAAAATCTTCATTCTTCCATATATCAAGTAAGCTTTGAATGAGTGATCTTGTGTGTACGTTCATTTCTTTTTTTTCCCCCTTCTTCTCCAAGCCACGTTTTCTACCAAAAATCATAGCTTCGGAATCATCAAAAATACACATAAGTTTTGCATTGCTCTTCAAATATTGACCTTTGCATTGCTATTGAAATATGGAATAAAGCAAAATGACTCACTAAATTAGCTACGCTTCTTATATTGTAAAGTAGCAGTTGATCGATATGCAATTTTCATTATGGGTCAACGGGAAACAACCTCTGTGTGTTCTAACACATGAGTATGGTTGCGTACATCCGACCCCTCCCATACTCCGTTATATGTGGGAGCCTCTAAGACAATCAGAGTAATGTTGTGTTGTTGATCTTCAGTTTCAACCGTTGAGATGATTTTGCTCATCAAATAACGTCTTGATCGATTTTTGAGTCAGAAATAATAATAATATTTTATAACAATAATATTATTTTCAAATAACACATGGAAGGTCTTCATATTATGATGCAATTGTGATCTTTGAATTTTGAATCAACGGTTGAGATATTCTTGCATAAGAATCATCAACCATCAATCACTATAATCACAAGATATATAAGTTGTTGACATAGAAATCTTCAGTAAATAGGTCTTAAAACCGCCCCTCCATACTCTTGAATACTAAATCTTCAATTTTGTCATAAACAAGAAAACCTTCAATTACAAACTTTTTGTGACTATCACCACTATTAATAATTTAAATTTCTATTGCATAAAAATGAACAAAATAAGACTTGAAAATACTCCACATAGCTGTCCTCTTTATGATTTGTGTCTTCCAGAATAGTTTTCTAAAATAGCAAGAATGCCCTTGATTTGAACCACCATTCTCAATTAAGGCTAGGGCATAATGGTTATTTCATAAAAAGATAATTAATAATTTTAATAAAAAAAGATATTGCTATTATTTTTGATAAATTTGTAACTTGTTCGTTGAATATGACATGTCTTGCGTACGTCAGTGCAAGTGACATGAAAAATGACTTCAAAATATTATACAAATAACATATTGATTTTCATGTAATCATGACACTGATATTTTGGTCAACTTTTATAGGAGAGAGAAAATGCCATGTAGGACAAAAATACCAGCATGGACCAAGGCTGATGAACCACGTGTTGATTTTTTAGTTGACCAACTAAGAGTGAGAATATCTAAAATCTTTCTTTTGTTGTTATTTGGCCTTTTTGAACTCTTGTCATACTGACTTCATTTAAAAAAAAAAAAAACTCTTGCCATACCCTATATTTTTAGGTGTTATAAATTACTAATTGTTACCCTTTTTCTGTTCCTACTGAACTCATCACGTTCACACTTTTTTTGTTCTATTCTATTTAAAATTTTTTAAAACAAAATATACTCGGTTGGACTATACTTAATTTGGAGTGATACTTGAAAATCTACTAGAAAACTATAGTGTGGATCTACTAGTTTTTTAGTTCTTAAACCAGAAAATTGGAGAAATGATAAAGAAATACCTTTAAATTGATAAAAAAAACATATTTTTGTTTGATTATAGTAAAAAAATATTTAAATAAAATATATGGTGTAAAATAGAAACGGTGTATCTAATCAATCATAATTATATGTCCAATAGTTATCATTAGAATCTTTTTAGAAAAGATAATAAAAGTTTTGATAAATTTGTCCGTAGAAGTTTTGGCTGGGGGCGATTTCGGAAGAAACACGTTCGCCTTTGAGTGATTAGTCACACATCAACCGTTGCCTTTTGATTTTATACATTATTTTGTGATAGTTTTAGCAACACAAAGGTTCAACCCAACCAGTATGAGTTACTGTCATCTTCAGTTGTAGGGATATAAATCAGGTTCTCAGGACCCATTACTAGAAGTTTGTTATAGCACATGAACAGAACAAGAAGCCCATTAATACCGAAGGAACAACCGACGAGATGGTCTGTCATTTTATCAGATCATTCTATGGACCAATAGTGCTTCGACACTATGCAGCTAGCCTGGAGGGGTTCAAACATTCTTATCTTTGGCAAAGTTTGAACCGATGACATTCCTTTAAGTCTAGCGGTTAGCATTTATTCCATTCTTGAGTCTCGAGTTCGATTCCCGTCTCCAATTTTGGAGAAAAAAACATACACACTCGTCGAAGTTTTACTTAAAAATTTAAACAGAAGGCCACCAGAAAAAGACACAGTAAAACACGAAAGTTTTTATTATTATTCAATTTTGAAAGTCTCATGGCTGCAAAAGTTACATGTGGAGAGGAATGGGATATCTCAATGAAAGAAAGAAAAGTTGCAGGAAATCAAGTGCCATGGCTAAGATCAGAAACAATAGAGCAATCTGAAGATGACCCTCTTGGAATCATGATCAGATTTATCATCAGCGGCTAAAGGCAGACGTTGATACCAAAAGCACAGATGCAGCCATCTCCGCAGTTGTCAAACAATTTACGAGAAATTGCAGGAAAATGACGACTGTGAAGCATTTCCTTCGAACCAACTCCTGCTTCTTCATGAGTACTGTCTGCTCCCCCCTCTCCAACTGCAAAACAAGATGCTTAAAAATATTAATACAAAGAAGTCGAGGAAAGGGAAAACTAATCATCTATTGTCAGAAATTTTATTGTGGTCATTGATCAACTAGTGGTCCAATAAAATGATGAAAAGTAGGCTTTATCTATATTCAAGCAAGGGGTGATTGACCAAAACAAGAGACCCATAAATATTCTACATATTTCATTGGTCAACCAACTAATCATACTTGATCAATGACCATCGTAAAATTTGTGATCTTTTGTAACAACCCGTCTCACATTCAAAAAATATTTTTCCATTTCCAATGGAGAACACAATTTTCATTATGTATCATCAGTAAACAACCTCTATGTGTTTCTAACACATAGATATGATTGCGTACATCCGACCTTCCATACCTTGCTATAGACAGAATCTTTCAAGACAATGAGGTAATGATGTTGTACATTCAAAAAAGATAAGCATGACATATGATATAAATATAGACCTATAGGACTAACGTCAACTTCGGTTAAAAATTTTTAAGTCAATGATAACGAAGCCCGAAAAGTTGACGTTAGTTCTAGTAAGCGCCATAGATCTATAACTGGGATGTTATATCTATATATAGTAAATAAAACAGGAAAAAAAGAGCGTAGAAGAAATGTAACAGAAGAAACTAACAGTGGGCAAGGAGAAGAAAGACAACAATGTAGGCGACGAGCTTGGCCATTTTCTTTCGATTTGTATAAAGAAGTAGATATTCTTGAAACTGCTGTGATTTCGTTTCTTGAATTGCAAACTCTATTTATAGACAACACATTGTGAATCAGTTTAATCAACATTTACACAAATCAACAGTTTGTGGATTATGGGATCAGTTTTGCTAAGATATGATTCGATCGTGAATTATACGTTTTCGGAAAGAACAAAATTTTATCTCTAAGGATCCAGGTTGCTAATAGTATAGAAGAATATTTCACTTCTATACGCATCGTTTAAGTTCACTTATTTGTAATTTTCAGTGTTGTAAATGGTAAGATTGATGCTTTGTGACCTTGAGTTTACGGGTTTGAATCATGGAAGCAGTCTCTTTCACAAAATGTAAGGTAAGGCTGCGTATAACAGATCCTGAAACGATCTGTCTTCTCCCCAAACACTGCACAAACGTAGAAGTATAGTACATAGAAAACGTCTTTTAGTGTTACAAATTTCCTAGAAGTATAGTACATAGAGAACGTCTTTTAGTGTTACAAATTTCCTAATATATCTCTTCTAAGGATAAATTCTTGAAATCTTCGTCATGTAGCGCTGATTTTAGAAATAAAATCGAGTTTTGGAATTTTCATTTTTCAAACTGGACGTTTGGAGATCTTACGATGAATAATTTATGTTTTGGACAATTTGGACAACTTTTCAAACAATGTCTGTATATATTTGTTTCATTATTTTAGTTCGCCTATTCAGCTAATAAAGCATGGAAAGTATGATCAAGGAAGGATTGGTTTGGCATATTCAAAAAGATGTCTGTTTCTCTTACTGATATTTGGACAATTCAATCCTTCCTAGTGAGTCAATCTTTCACATGATTGGCTTGGCACCTTTAAAAGTGTTTATTTCTCTAATTACGATTTAGAGAATTTAATCTTTCAGGTATTACTTGGAAGGATTTGTATGGACAATTCAATTTTCAATTAACAAAGGCAGGGAATCTGTAGCGGCCCGCCCAAAAATAGGGTTCCGGTCCAGTGTATCCGCCGTATTCTACTACGAGAAGTACAAGGCATCGATACATATATATGCATGTCGACATGAAACATGAATCGATATAGCGGAAGCGACATAAAGATAAACATACGACATGCAATAATATACAAATCATCGTAAATAGTACAAGTCATAATATCTGATGTCCCAAATGATACAAGTACAACATGATAAAGCATAAATCCCAAAAGCTAAGTCTTGGAGTACATCTCTCTCAAGGGTAGGAGAATGATGTTTATACCAAATGAATTTAGCAGAGAGCAGTGTGGGTCTTGCTATACGGCAAATGTCATAAGCAGATTTTAAAGTAAACTCACCAGACGCCATGGGCTTCCATGTAAGATGAGGTCCGAATCCTTCCGTCTGAGTAATACAGTGATCATGGATTCTACAAATGAACTTCCAAATTGGTGAGTTTGTGAGGCGTGGGCAGTAATCTCCTCTGCTGCCATATTTTACATGCATATATTTACTCCATAGTGTATCCTGTTGATGGTATGACCACCATATGCGACAATGATATGCCATTTGTAAGCTATTGAGAGCCCGGAGCCCCAAGCCGCCTTCTTCAATAGGCAAAGTTATCTTGGACCAAGCAACCCAATGATGTCAATTACCCCAATAAAAGGATGCCATCTTCCTTTCAATGACTTTAGTAACAGACTTGGGCAAACCTCCAGCTGCCAAAATATGAAGTGGAAGGGCTGAAATCACTGAGCGTAAGAGCACCAGTCGACTTGCTGCGGATAGAAGTCGAGCATGCCATCCTTGAATTCGATAATCAACATGCTGCAGGAGGGATGTACAATATCTGACGCGATTAATACCCTTATGCAAATATGAACCAAGACACCGGAATGGCAAAACAGTACTCCTCATGCCTAAGATTGTCTCAAAAGTGCGACATTGATGAGACGAAATGCTGGCAGATGGTATAAAACTACTCTTGTGGAAATTTATTTTTTGTCCTGATGCAGTTTCATATGATGTTAGGAAAGAACGAAAGCTCCGTAAGTTGCGTTGTGTCCCCCGCAGAAAAATAAGTAAATCATCCGCATAAGCCAAATGAGTGATGGCAAATGGTATACAGCCCAGGCGAAAAGGTTGTAGGCCTCCGGAGTCAACCAAATATTTGATGTCCCTGCTAAAACCCTCAGAAGATAGAATGAAAAGTAGCAGCGACAATGGGTCGCCCTGCTTGACTCCTCTGTATGGTCTGAAGGACGCCGAAGGTTGACCATTAATCAGAACCGATAGTGTAGTAGCACGCAAGTGGTTGAGGATTATCCGAGTAAAGAAGTTGGAGAAGCCAAATTGTCGCAACA
Source organism: Eustoma russellianum (assembly GCA_036186865.1). Classification (NCBI taxonomy): domain Eukaryota; kingdom Viridiplantae; phylum Streptophyta; class Magnoliopsida; order Gentianales; family Gentianaceae; genus Eustoma; species Eustoma russellianum. The sequence goes on along the minus strand of AP025075.1, from coordinate 22,889,969 downwards.
ACAATTCTAGATACTCCCAGCTAACACGGTCAAAAGCTTTCATCATGTCCAATTTCAAACATAACTGGGACCCACCTTTATCAAGCATATGTACCATCTCTCGTGCCAAGAGAACTTGTGAAAATTAATATATAATTTAATCATGTACATACTAGTTTCCATCAACATGGTTATTTTAAAGATTATGAACATAATGAAACATATAAAACATAAAGATGATGGAAACTATGAAAAGTGAACTTTTTGAGCCATAAACATCATTAACATACACATCTTGAAGATGGATGATGAAACTCAAAAATGGCCCCTTTGGCCGTATGAACATATATGTATATATGAAGCTGATGATCATCAAACAACACTTGTGACTTAGATGCTTAGTCATGCTTATGATGCATACATAAACATTCTAAAACAAAGTCGTTAAAACATAGAAAACTCAACATATCATGCAAAATACATACTTGATGATTATCATGGAAAAATACATGAACAAATGCATCAAAGTTACATTCTTAGTACACTTTTCTTAACATAACATATGACTTCATTTTCTTTCTTTATTTTCTACTCATATCACCTAAGAAAATTTATTTCATTTTATTTATACATAATGGTCCATTTTTCTCATATTGGCCGATTTTATGGAATAAATATACAACATATATACATCGCATGGAAACATAGATTTTACATATTCTTATGGTTAAAACTTGAGTATACTACATGGATGATCCAACTTTGATATAAACATATATACTTCGCCTTTGAAAATCCATGAAGGATCTAAGAAGAATACTTGTCTTTCTCACTTTTTCTTACACTGAAAGTGAAGATTTCTTCACTTGGCTTGGAAGAACAGTCTTCTTCCTTCTTCTTTGATGGTCACTGTTTTAAGGCCAAAAATGGGGAAGTTCTTACCCATTTTACTCCTTGGTTCTTTGTTCTACAACCTCCTTAGTTCACTTCTTAGATTAAGGAGGTGTTGAAACATAACCTTGGATGTGTGTAGATAAGGTGAAAAGAAGACAAATTTCACCCTTTGCCTTTGTTGGAGCTCACGACCAAATAAGGTGAAAAGAGAGTGTTTGGAGTCTTGGTTTTCTTAGAAAAGAAAGGAGGGAGTATTTTGTTGAAGTGTAGAATTGTGTGAAGTGTAAAATGATGGAAGAGAAAAGGGTTCTCCCTTTTGTTATTGACTTCGGCCGAAGGGAGGGGTTTGGGGGAGGGAAAAGATGTTTCTTGCATAATGATGGGGGTTTGGTTGTATTAGGATGTAGGTTATGATTGAGTGGAAAGAGTGTGTAAGAAGAAGCAATCTTGTCTTCTTGAGGTTGGAGTGGCCGGCCTAAAGGGTAGGGAGGAAGAAAATGGTGGCTTGTCTTGTTGCCATGTAGGACAAGTGGAAGAAAAGGTGATGATTGAGATAAAAATGTGTAGGGTTTTGTTGTGTATTTAAAGACAAAAGAGAATTTTTTTCTTCCCACTTGTATGGATGGGACGGCCATTTGAGGGTTTGAGTAGGTAGAATATGACAAAATGTCATCATTTGGTATCTACACAATTTTCTACACTTGGTATTTTGTTAGAATATTTTTCTAACCATAATTTCCCTGTTTTTTTCCTTCCTAAATGGCGTGTGTGTATGTATATGTATATGTATATATATGTATATTAATTTTCCTTTTCTTCTTGTCTAAGGTATTTATCATGTCCTATTTTGTTTTCCTTTTAGTTGAAGTGATGAAAATTATGGTGTCACTAATACTTAAGTTGTTAACGACTAAGTTCATTTAATTTATCGTATGTTCGATAACGTTCGTTATCGAATTCGCTATTGTAATAACATACCGAAGAATTTAGCGACGTAAATAATTTTACGGTATTGATAACGTTACGACGTAACGGAATTTTTTTTTGGCATAACAGAATTACCACATGTGATAGGATTGTGTTAGGAAAGGAATTAGGGTTTATGGCCTTCAAAAAACAATAACATAAATATAAAATAAAATGAACAGAAAATAATTAGTCGAGAAAAAAAATTCTATATGGTTCGGCCAACTTCACCTACTACCGAGACAAATTTGAGAGTAAATTTTATTGAAGTGGTGAGTACAAAAAAACTCTCATAGAGCCCAATTAACTAAAGTCTAAAACTAAAGAGTAAGGCTTTTAGAGTTTTACTCAAAGCTTATTAGAGAGAAAAAAAAAACGAAAAAGTAGATTCTAAGCCAAAATTGTTTCTCGGACCAATCAAACTATAAAACACAATAACAACCTTAAGGCGTGAAACACGTTGTATATAGTAATTTCCTTTTTTTATTTAATCACTGTCAATGCAACACCGACGACGACGTGGCCGGAGTTCATTTCGTTTTATTTTGTGTAAAAATAGTTAGTTTTACAAATTAATAGAACACAAAATTCACAAAAAATCCAAGTATATTCGAATTTCATACAATGCGACCACAGTATATATGACGATGTAATAACAGTGATGAGCATGTCGTACAAATTTTGAGTAAATTCAAATTCACCATTTGCCCTTATATACTGTAATCATGATGTTATCATGATGTTACTGATGAGCATGTCTACTAATGCTTCACCTACAAAATGCATTTCTATTAAATAATCCTTAAGTACCGCGCATTGTGTGCCCAGTCACCACTTGAAACATCTTTTACCAGTTTTACCTTGCCTGACCAATATCTTTTTAACCTACCGATTGCCAAATGACATGACATAGAACAATCAACAAACTATTGCAGAAAAAGACTCTGAAAAGTTGAGTCACAAGCTCTGGAAAAACTACCTTTCAAGTCTGGAAAATGAAGCAGGAGCATGATGATCAACTCCAAAAACTTACAAGACAAAGAAGTAACATCTACAATAATTTTTCAGATGTGCGCAATGCACGTGATGGGTTGCAGTAGAGATGTGATGATACTGAATGAATCAAGCATCTTAGGCCACAGTTTCTAAAATTCTTCGTGTCCACCCACCACGTATATCAATCATCTTCCTGCGGCTACCCAAGTCCAGGAAATGAAGCAGGAGCATGAGGATCAACTCCTAACACTTACAAGACAAAAAAGTAACTACTACAACAATATTTTTTTTAAATTAGTGGAGGAATCGAACTCGAGACCCGGGAATAGAATAATTTATAGAAATTATTGATGAATTGAACATAAGCCAGAATCATACATAGAGAATGAGCTTTGAAAGGTATAGAACTTTTTTATTCCTCTTCAACCTTACTCTACAGAACATTATTTGGAGTATATATATATACATCACAAATAAGAGAAGAGCCTAACGGCTACTTTTCTATCAAATCACCAAGTTGGTGATATTGCATCAAACGGCTAGAAATAAAATATCTCAATTCTAATATATTGATTTTCAACACTCCTCCTCAAGCATGGAATATATGTTGACGCAGTCAAGCTTGGATAATAATCTATGAAATGTGCTAGGAGAGACAGGTTTAGTAAGAATGTCAGCTATTTGTCCAGTTGATGAAATATGTCTCAGTTGAAGTGAACAATCTTCAATTTTTTCACAGATAAAATGTCTACCAATCTCCACATGCTTCGTTTTATCATGATGAACCAGATTTTCCACCATGTGAGTAGCTGAAATGTTATCACAGTATGCAAAAATACAAGAAGAGTTCATACAATCCAGATGCAAATCCTTAATCACTCTTTTAATCCACAATCCCTCACAGATTCCAAGTGCTAAAGTCCTTAACTCGGCTTCAGCGCTGCTTCTGGCAACCATATCTTGTTTTTTGCTTCTTCAATTGACTAGATTGTCCCAAACAAATGTTCCATAACCTGAGGTAGATCTCATATCAGCCCTTGATCCTCCCCAGTCAGCATCAATGTAAACTTGAATGATTCTATCACTATGTTTTCCGAAAAATAATCTTTGACCTGGAGCACCTTTAAGATATCTTAAAATCCTCATAACAGCTTGTAAATGAATATCAGTTGGAGCATGCATAAACTGGCTAACATAGCTAACAGAATAGCATATATCTGGATGAGTGTGATAAATAACTAAGTTTTCCAACTAACTTTTGGTATGAATGAATATCAGATAGTAGCTTACCAGTTATGGAACGAGAAGAACTACTGACCTCAAGTGGTATAGTTGTAGGTTTGCACCAGTTTCTTCCAAGAGATCTAAAATGTATTTCCTTTGTGAAATACTCATACCATTTTTATTCCTTCCTAATTCGATTCCAAGGAAGCATCTTAATGTCTCTAAATCTTTAACTTCAACAACCATAGATAAATGACTCTTTACTTTAGTGATACTTGTTATACTGTTATCTGTCAAAATAATATCATCAACATAAACAATAAGTATGATAATATCCTTACCTGAACATAGTATAAACAATGTATGATCACTTTGGGCTTGTTGGAACCCATATTTAAGTAACACTTGAGCAAATCTTGAGAACCATGCTCTTGGAGACTGTTTCAAGCCATAAATAGATTTCTTGAGTTTGCATATCTTACCTGCAGTTTCCACAATTTCATATCCAAGAGGTATACTCATAAAAACTTGTTCTTTAAGTTCTCCATTGAGAAAGGCATTTTTAATATCTAACTGAAATAATTCCCAATCTAAGTTAACAGCTAAAAAAAATTATTCTAAGTGTATTTAATTTAGTAACAGGAGCAAAAGTATCTAAATAATCTATACCATAAGATTGAGTATAACCATTGGCTACAAGTCTTGCCTTATATCTATTTAGAGATCTATTAGAATTATATTTAAGAGAAAATACCCATTTGCATCCTACTGGTTTACAGTCATCATTCATGGGTACAAGTTTCCAAGTTCCATTTTTGATTAAGGCTGACATTTCTTCATCAACAGCCTATTTCTATTCTTTAATACTCATAGATTTCTTTAATAGTAGCAGGAATGGTATGATCATCAAGATCCGTAGTAAATGCTTTAAAGCTATAGCATAATCTGTCATAATTAATCACATTACTTAAAGGATGCTTATTTGAGCAAACTTCAGACTTTAACAGTCTATGAAATGGAGTTTTGGTACATTCACGAGTTCCCTTTCTCAGGGCGATAGGTAATTCAGATGTACTTGTCTCATCCTCAAAACTATCTGTTTCAGAAGGATGAGAATTGGTGAAATCTTGAAGATTAGTTACATGAGATTTCTTCCTCCTAGAGTATACCTGGATGATTGAGGGCTGTGGTTGAGTTGGTCTGATCTCCCTCCTATTGATATTATCTGTGCAACCCTGCTCTTCTTCCTGAACCAATCCTGGATTTCTTGTGATCTCTGAACCTTCTGTGCTTGAATCAGGTTCTCCACCAGAAGGTATGCCTCCAATTGTTGATATATCAATAACACTCCAGTAGTTCACTGGATGATGCGTGCAACTCGTGGGCTCCAGCAATTCCACCTTCCAAACGTCCTTCACAAAGGGTTAGGCACAAGGAAGAAGACTTCCCCTTGCTTCCTTAGTGAACAAAACGTATGGATTAAAACGAGCAAGACCAACACTTCAAGATGGTCGTTGATCAGGCAAAACAATAAGGCCCTTCTGGACGGCACCTTTAAGCAATGGCAACACCTTCAAAATGCTCAACTTTGAAGGATCTTAACCTAGGTTTTTAATGCAAAACCAAGAAAACAAAGTCTCACACAAAGTGAAAGAAATATCAAGAATTCTTATTCATCAAAAGTTGTTGAATCATGCGGCCCTTAAGGCTCTATTTATAGGCTAAGCTTGAGCCTTAAAATGTCTAGAACTAATTCAAAATAAAGCTAGCTAGCAATGTTTGAAACTTGAAAATTATTTGAATTCAAAACTAAAATAAATTCTAGCTAAAATCTTAAAGTCTTGCAAAACGCTATCCTCAATGAATCTGGCCGTGTATGATGATGGAATTGGCATTTGAGACTTGATTTTGATGTAGATGAAGTTGTTGCAATTGAATTCCAAGGTTGGTTGAAGATTGAATTCAAATTGAATTTGAACTTGATTTCAAACTTGAATTCAATCTTTAAATTTCGATCTCTCCTCTTTTGATCTCCAAGTTGGCATGGGAAGGGATGAATTTGGTGTGTGAGAAGGTCTCCAAGTGGCTGAGATGTTGAATTCAAATGTTGGTTGGAGATTGAATTTAAATTGAACTTGAATTTAAATTCAAACTTGGATTCCACTTTGAATTGTGATCTCATCACTTCTTGCTTCAAGAATGGCGTGTAGATGGCTAGGATAAGGTTGAGAGCTTCTTGAAATTTAAGTCTCCAATTGGTTGAGACTTGAATTCAAATCATGGTTGAATTTGAATTCAACTCTAGCTTTGAACTTAAATGCAATTTGATCATCATCCTTTTGCTTTAAAGTGGCCGGCCCCCTTATTGTATTTGGAGATGATTTTGATCTCAATTTCAACAAGAGATTCCATCTTGGACATATTTGAATTTGTCTTTTTGGAGACAACATTCCCTTCAAGACAACATTCTTTTTGTCTCCCATGTTGCAACACACGGCCATCTTGCTGTTTTTGGGTCTTTATTTTATTTGGATCTTCCATGTACCTAAATTACCTACAAAGCAAACACATAAAACAAATTTCACAAGAAAACAAGACAAAAACTAAAGTAATGAACACACGCATGCTTATACACGCTCAAGGTGAAGGTTCAATGAAATGAACCCAAGGAATCTTAGGTTCATCTTGAACATGCTTGTACAAGGTGGCAACTTGATGACAAAGTTCTCTTGCCCTCCTTCTTGTCATAGGGCCCTTGACCTCTTTATGGGACCCTTGATCCTCATCGGACCCTTGATCCTCATCAATCCCTCCTCCTCAAAAGGATTCGTCCTTGAATAAAAAAGGTCATCAGTGAAAGGGGTGAGGTCATCAACATTAAAAGTAGGCGAAATTGAACCATACCTTTCAGGAAGATCAAGGATGTATGCATTGTCACCTATGCGTTTTAAAACTTTGAAAGGTCCATCTCCTCAAGGTAACAGTTTTGACTTTCTCTCATAGGGAAATCTTTCTTTGCGCAAATGTAACCACACTAAATCTCCAGGTTTAAACACAACTCGTTTCCGATGTTTGTTAGCTCGTCTTTCATAAGCTTTGTTTTTCTTTTCAAGTTGTGTTTTAACTTGTTCATGCAGTTTCTTTATCTTTTCCGCTTTTTGTTTACCATCAAGACTAGAACGCTCATGCACGGGAATAAGAATCAAATCGAGGGGAGATAAGGGATTAAAGCCATACACGATTTCAAATGGACTATGCAAAGTACCGTGATGGACACTCCTATTGTATGCAAATTCGATATATGGTAAACAATCTTCCCAATGTTTAATGTGTTTTTGCAAAATGGCACGCAAAAGTTGAGAAAGAGTAAGATTAACGACTTCAGTTTGTCCATCAGTTTGTGGGTGTGCGGTGGTCGAAAACAACAATTGTGTACCAAGTTTAGCCCACAAAACACGCCAAAAATGACTCAAAAATTTCGTATCTCTATCACTTACAATTGTACGTGGCATGCCATGCAATCTAACAATTTCTTTGAAGAACAAATCAGCAACATATGTGGCATCATCAACTTTTCGACATGCAATGAAATGTGCCACTTTTGAAAATCGACCAACCACAACATAAATGCTATCGCGTCCTCCCCGAGACATAGGAAGTCCTAACACAAAGTCCATGGAAATGTCATTCCAAGGGGCATTAGGGACGGGTAAAGGCGTGTAAAGGCCATGTGGTTGGGACTTGGATTTGGCTTGTTTGCAAGTGATGCAACTACTACACAACCTCTCGACGTCTACTCGCATGTGGGGCCAATAGAAATGTTCCTTAAGAGTCTCAAGGGTTTTGAACACTCCAAAATGACCCATTAAACCTCCCCCATGGGCTTCTCTAGTCAATGCTTCTCGTAGGGATGATTGGGGAACGCACAATTTTTGTTCTTTGAAAAGATAACCCTCATGTATGTAAAATTTCCCAAATGGTGCTTCTTTACATGCCTCGAAAATGGTGCCAAAGTCATGGTCATTGGGGTACAATTCCTTAAGTGATTCGAATCCTAAGAAGCATGAAGATAATGTAGTCACTAACGTGTATCTCCTAGAGAGGGCATCGGCAACTATATTATCCTTTCCTTGTTTGTACTTAATCACGTAAGAGAATTGTTCTATGAACTCTACCCATTTGGCATGTCTTTTGTTCAACTTTCCCTGCCCTTTAAGATACTTAAGGCTTTCGTGGTCAGTGTGGATCACAAACTCTTTAGGTTGAAGATAGTGTTGCCAAGTTTGTAGGGATCTCACAAGGGCATAAAGTTCCTTATCATAGGTAGAGTAATTCAATGCTGCTCCTTTCAACTTTTCACTAAAGTAGGCTATAGGTTTCTTACTTTGGGTCAAAACTGCGCCTATACCCACTCCACTTGCATCACACTCGATCTCAAAGGTCTCGTCAAAATTTGGTAGCCTAAGTATAGGTGCAGTGGTCAGTCTACGTTTAAGTTCATCAAATGCCAGTTGTTGTGGCTCTTCCCACCTAAAAGGCACATCTTTTTTCACAATTTTGTTTAGGGGTACAGCTATGGAAGAAAAATCTTTGACAAAGCGTCGATAAAAACTTGCTAGTCCATGAAAACTGCGAACTTCCCTTATATTCTTAGGTATAGGCCACTCCACAATTGACCTAACCTTTTCCTCATCCATTTCTACTCCCTCAGCCGAAATGACAAAGCCTAGAAAAACTACGCGTTCTAAACAAAAGGAGCACTTCTTAAAGTTGACGTAAAGTTTTTCTTGCTTAAGCTTTTCAAAAACGGCTCTAATGTGGTCAAGATGATCTTCTATGGTTTGGGAATAGATTAGGATATCATCAAAATAGACAACAACAAATCGTCCTATGAACGCGCATAAAACTTCATTCATTAGCCTCATAAAGGTGCTAGGGGCGTTGGTGAGCCCGAAGGGCATCACTAACCACTCATAGAGCCCAAACTTGGTTTTGAATGCAGTCTTCCATTCGTCCCCTTCTCTAATGCGTACCTGGAAGTACCCTTGCTTAAGGTCGATTTTGGTGAAGAATTTAGACCCGTGCAATATGTCCAACATATCGTCTAGCCTAGGTATGGGGTACCTATACTTGACGGTAATTTTGTTTATGGCTCGGCAATCGGTACACATTCTCCACGTTCTATCCTTTTTGGGTACTAAAATGACTGGGACGGCAGATGGGCTTAGCCTCTCTCGGACTTGTCCACTCGCTAGGAGCTCCTCTACTTGCCTTTGGATTTCTTTGGTTTCTTCGGGGTTGGCTCGATAGGCTGGACGATCGGGTAATACGGCTCCTGGGACAAAGTCGATTTGGTGTTCTATTCCTCTAATGGGTGGTAATCCGGATGGCGGTTCGGAGGGAAATAGAACTTCATATTCTTGGATAAGGGACGCAACTGAGGTAGGTAAGTTCGGTGGGAGTTCTTCAAGGGCAAGGTGACACGACTTTGGGATGATGATGAGGACAGTTTGGTTGTTATAAAGTGTGCGTGTGACCTCTCTTTTCTTTGTGAAATACCCACACTTCTTTTTGGACTCGTTGACACTTAGGGGCACTACCTCTTTTTCCTTGCTCTCGTGTTTTTTGTTCTCACTTTTCATACACTTCACGAATTTTCTCTCAGCTTATTTTTCCTTAGGATTGGCTTTAGACTTGGACACACGTTGGTGATCCTCGTGGACTTTGTGTGGTGGAAGTGCATGCAGTTTGTACAATTGGCCATTCAATTTGAAAGAATAACGATTCAAATAACCATCATATGTCACATGTCGATCAAATTGCCATGGCCTACCAAGTAAGATATGACTAGCATGCATTGGTGCGACATCACATAAAACATCATCTTTGTAACTACCAATGCTAAGAGAAATCAAAACTTGTTTACTTACGCTAACTTCACCGTAGTCATTTAGCCATGCAAGTTTGTAAGGATGCGGATGATTAGTCATAGGCAAATTCAGTTTTCTTACTAATTCGATGCTAGCCACATTCGCACAAGGACCAGAATCAATGATCATGGTGCATACTTTACCATTTATCATGCAATGAATATGGAAAATGTTTTCTCTATGTTGTTCGTGATCATCTAATTTCGGATATGCATTTAAAGCTCTACGCACAACAAGAAACTCCTTAGTGTCAAAATCATCTAATGCGCCTAGATCCTCTTCAGGTTCAATTTCATTATCATGCTCAGACTCGTTTTCATGCTCGGACTCGGACACATATTCGTTGGTCTCTTCAATTAACATGATTCGTTTTGCATTAGGACACTCTTTTCCTATGTGACCACGTCCTTGACATTTATAGCATTTAATGTCTCGAAACCTGTTTGAGGGATCAGAAGAATTTCCGGTAGGAGCCTTTTGTTGGGTGCGTTCATCTCTTGTGGATTGCACACGATTGTCCATTCTTTGTGACACACCTTGGTCACGTGCTTGGCCTCCTGTAGGCCGTGAACTTCCCGTTCCTGAAGGCTTGTTGGAAAACCTTGACGAAGACTGATTAGTACGATAATTGGAATTGAAATTGGAGGAATTACGTACCTTTAATTGTGTTTCAATCTTTTCAGCCATATGGACCATGGTTGTGAGGTCAAGATAAGGTTGAAGGTCAACCCCTTGCGCAATCTCCCTGTTGAAACCATGTAAGAAACGAGCTTTGGTGGCCTCTTCAGGTTCCTGCAAGTTAGACTTTTCCAACAAAATTTCCAACTCCTTATAATACTCGTCTACACTTTTGGAACCTTGTCGTAAATTATGCAAACTCGTGAAAATAGAACTCTTATAATTGTTTGGAATAAAACGTTATCGCATTTCAAACTTCATTTCTTCCCAAGTGGCAATTGGGGGTTGTCTCGTCTTAGTTCTATTTCGACACAAATTTGTCCACCAATTAAGTGCATAACCAGAAAACTCAATAGAAGCGTACCTCACTTTTTGTAATTCACTATAATTGGTACAAGAAAAGATTAAATCCACTTTCGTTTCCCATTCTAAATATTCCTCCGCGTTACTTTTACCATAAAACGTGGGAATATTTATTTTGGTTTTGAGAAAATCGTCATCTTGCGGGAAAAGGGGGTTTTGGCGTCTTTGGTAACCACAGGGATGGTGGTCATCAAAGTCATAATCATCATGCTCAAAGGGAATGTAATCATCATTGTACCTTCTTGGAGCGTACCTTCTTGCTTGTGTAGGAGGAACAAACCTTCTTGCTTTGGTGTGTGGTGGTCTAAGGTTGTCATCCTCAACTTCTTCTGGGGGATGGCGCCTTGGTTGTGGTAGAGGAATGGCCCTGCTTGTACCTTGGTCATCACTCATCTTGTAGATTCGTTCTACGTCTTCCAAGTGATGCTTAATTACCTCATTGTCATGCATGAGTTTCTTAAGCATCTCCAGCATTTGTTGTTGCGTGTTGTCAACAGCTTCGACCTCTTTTGACTTGCTAGACGCGGAATGATTGCTGCTCTCCATTGTACCTAAGGAATTGAACGAAAACAAAGGGAAAAAGAAAGAAGCAAACTAACAAAAAGACAAACAAACGTTAAGGGATTAGTAAAAAAAATAAGTTGTGAACACTCCGCGTTCTATTCTTTCAACTCTCTTACCACTTTAGTTCTTGGATAACCTGAAGTTAAGAAGTCTCAAAGTGATCAATAAGGAAGTGTATTGCCAAGGCTTCTTCAAATCACAATGTTCTCCACTTGTTTCTTCCTCTTTGCGTTCAAGTTGCACCAATTGGTATCAAAGTAGAATCAATTGAAATGAACACAAACTTGAACTTTCTACTAAGATTCAAAGAAAATAAGCAACCAAAGTTGATGTATAAGGCTGAACCAAAGATAAACTAAGGGTTGCTGTGGGCAATCTTTAGTTAATTTTGATTCTATGCACTTACTATCCACAAAATGGTTCAAGTCATGCAACAATCGAGCAACCAAATGTGTGATTGGTTCAAGAGGATCAGGAGATGAAGAATAAGGTATATAGGGGACGGCAATGTGGGGTTAAAGGAAATATAGTATCCAAGGTTTGCAAATCGTACCAAAAATTTTCCACGCAATGCACAAACGTTTTGCCCTTTTTTATTTTCTCTTGTTCTTTTGTTTTTCTTTTTCTTCCTTGCTATTTTAATTGAGCAAGGTTCAGATTCTCTTTTTTTTTTACTAAGGGCAGAATTGAAATTTCACGCGTTTTGCACTTAGCACTTGCGTTTTTGGACAGAATAGTGCAATGTATTTAAAATGCAATTTGTAGGTTGGACTTGCAAAAAAAATAACCTTGGAAAGTGAGGGAAATTGGGGTAAGGCCGAATGGGTTAGGGTTAGGGGTTTTGATTTAGGGTTTTTTTGAACGTTTTGGGAATTTGCGGGATGGGGTTTTGGGAACTGAATGGGCGTTGTAAATGGACTATTTGGGGTGGTAATTGATGATTGGTGTGGTCAATTTGGATATTGGTTGGTTTTGGACAAAATTTGAACAAAATTCAAATTCTAGGGTTATGGTTTATTTGAATGATTTGGGATCTTTAGAATCTGATTGTGTTTGGTAAAATTGGGTTGGGTCTTTTTGTTGGGGGTGTAAATAGGGTTGTTTGGGATCAGGTTGGTGAGTTTTTAGGGTTGGATTGGGGTGGGGCTGGTTGGACCGTGGGGGTGTGGCTGGTTTTAGGGTTTGTTCGGTGTTGCAAATGGGTTGTGAAGACAAGCACACGCAGGACTACCATATTTAAAGCATGAAATCAATCACAATGCGAATCACAAGATGCATACAATCATCACCAACTAAAAGCTTCAGTAGCAACAAGATGATTTGAAACCGAGGTAGCTTTTTAGGCTGATGGTTGGAATATTTGAAAGAGGGCTGAATGTAACCTAAAATGCAATAAACCCTAATTTATTCAAGTTTGAACGACTCAAAATAAGATTGTGATGCGAAAAGGAAATAAAAGAAATGACACTTGATTGATGAAAAGCAAAATGCAGCAACGTGCAAGGACTCGAAGCAAATGAATTTGGACGTTTGTGTGTTTTTTTTGGTATGAAATATAAGACAATGGCGTGTAGAGTGAGGGGTAGAAGAAGGACTCAACTGAAATTGAAATGACTAGACTCAAACGAAAAGGAAATGATAGATGGTGGAATAGAATAACCTGGTCTCTGATACCAATTTGATGCGTGCAACTCGTGTGCTCCAACAATTCCACCTTCCAAACATCCTTCACAAAGGGTTAGGCACAAGGAAGAAGACTTCCCCTTGCTTCCTTAGTGAACATAACGTATGGATTAAAACGAGTAAGACCAACACTTCAAGATGGTCGTTGATCAGGCAAACCAATAAGGCCCTCCTGGACGGCACCTTTAAGCAATGGCAACACCTTCAAAATGCTCAACTTTGAAGGATCTTAACCTAGGTTTTTAATGCAAAACCAAGAAAACAAAGTCTCACACAAAGTGAAAGAAATATCAAGAATTCTTATTCATCAAAAGTTGTTGAATCATGTATCCCCTAAGGCTCTATTTATAGGCTGAGCTTGAGTCTTAAAATGTCTAGAACTAATTCAAAATAAAGCTAGCTAGCAATGTTTGAAACTTGAAAATTATTTGAATTCAAAACTAAAATAAATTCTAGCTAAAATCTTAAAGTCTCGCAAAACGCTATCCTCAATGAATCTGGCCGTGTATGATGATGGAATTGGCATTTGAGATTTGATTTTGATGTAGATGAAGTTGTTGCAATTGAATTCCAAGGTTGGTTGAAGATTGAATTCAAATTGAATTTGAACTAGATTTCAAACTTGAATTCAATCTTTAAATTTCGATCTCTCCTCTTTTGATCTCCAAGTTGGCGTGGGAAGGGATGAATTTGGCGTGTGAGAAGGTCTCCAAGTGGCTGAGATGTTGAATTCAAATGTTGGTTGGAGATTGAATTTAAATTGAACTTGAATTTGAATTCAAACTTGGATTCCACTTTGAATTGTGATCTTATCACTTCTTGCTTCAAGAATGGCGTGTAGATGGCTAGGATAAAGTTGAGAGCTTCTTGAAATTTAAGTCTCCAATTGGTTGAGACTTGAATTCAAATCATGGTTGAATTTGAATTCAAGTCTAGCTTTGAACTTAAATGCAATTTGATCATCATCCTTTTGCTTTAAAGTGGCCGGCCCCCTTATTGTATTTGGAGATGATTTTGATCTCAATTTGAACAAGAGATTCCATCTTGGACATATTTGAATTTGTCTTTGTGGAGACAACATTCCCTTCAAGACAACATTCTTTTTGTCTCCCATGTTGCAACACACGGCCATCTTGCCGTTTTTGGGTCTTTATTTTATTTGGATCTTCCATGTACCTAAATTACCTACAAAGCAAACACATAAAACAAATTTCACAAGAAAACAAGACAAAAACTAAAGTAATGAACACACGCATGCTTATACACGCTCAAGGTGAAGGTTCAATGAAATGAACCCAAGGAATCTTAGGTTCATCTTGAACATGCTTGTACAAGAAGGTGGCAACTTGATGACAAAGTTCTCTTGCCCTCCTTCTTGTCATAGGGCCCTTGACCTCTTGATGGGACCCTTGATCCTCATCGGACCCTTGATCCTCATCACTGGATCACTACTGTGTGCACTCAAATGGGAATTAGACAGATAATAGGGACTATTTTCATCAAAAGAAACATCAAGAGTAATATAAACTTTCCTGGAAATGGGACAAAAACACTTATATCCTTTTTGAGTTCCTAAATACCCTATAAACATACATTTAACTGACCTTTTTTCCAACTTGCCTCTATGTTGAGACTGAAGATATACATATACAGTACAACCAAAAATTCTGAAAGAAAGTTCAGACATCAGTAAACAATTAGGATAGATATTAAGAAGTTGCTGCTTAGGACTTAAGTATCCAAGTACTCTAGAAGGCATCCTATTTATCAAATAGGTTGCTGTAAGAACAGCCTCCCCCAGAGGTACTTGGGTACATTCATGGAGAACATAATGGATCTGGTAACTCCAAGAATGTGCCTATGTTTCCTCTCAGCTAAGCCATTTTGATGAGGTGTATAAACATTAGAAGTTTGATGATGAATGCCTTTATCATCTAGAAAAGATCTCACCTCTTTGTCAAGATATTCACTTCCATTGTCAGAGCTGAAGGTCTTGATCACCTTGTTAAAATGATTTTGAATGAGTGAAACAAACATCTTGAACACACCTGTTAGCTCAGATTTTTGCTTCATTAAATATATCCAAGTAACATGTGTGTGATCATCAATAAAAATGACAAACCATCTACTTCAATTTACATTAAGGACCCTCAAGGGTCCCAATATGTTAGAATGAATCAGATTGAAAGGCTCACTTTCCTTATATGCTTTAGCTGGATAGGGAACTCTAGTTTGTCTTGCATACACACATGTTTCACATTTGAGACAATTCAAATTAATATCAGTGAATAAACCAGGCTTCAGTTTCTTGAGGTACAAAAAATTGGGATGTCCCAACTGTCTATGCCATAGCAAAATAAGAGCAATTCTAGATTCAGTATTATCTATTCTAGAAACAATAACTTTGTTCTAAGAAGAATATATACTAGAACCATCTTCAAAAAATCCTGGTGTCATTTTTCCCAAAAGAATAGACCATCATGATGTTTAGCATGTCCAATCTTCTCCTTCATGTCCTTCCCCTTCAAAACATCCTCCTGAAAGCAGGAAGAAGAAGGAAGAAAGTAACACTCAGAAGGAGAAAAGACTGTGAGACACTTACTGTCAATCATGAATTTTCTTGCAGAAATATTGCAGTCTAATTGTGGAACAAACTATACATCTTTTGTTGGACCGTGCACTTGCAATAAACACCACTAGAGGAGGATGAATAGTGGTTAGAGGAAATTACACTACTACCCTTGATTAAAAACCCCTTTGAAAACAGAATCTGAGACTACCTCAGATTTAGAACCCGTTTTTGAAAAATTTAAAAATCCTTGTACACAACTCCAAAAAATATGAAAATTTCCAAAACTCAAATTCAATGTGTTAACAAGACTCTGTCCAAAAATTAGGCAAAAATAAGATCGTTTGACCTTTCAAAAAAATAAAAATATTCAGATGGTCAATCTAGATAGAATTGGACAGAATGTTGCTGAAATTGGAAAACGTGTTTCTCTTTGAATACTTAACCAAAAAGGTTGCACTTTATGTCAAAACACTCCTTAGGATGTCTAGTTTATGTTTCTAAAAGGCCCTGACCTTGAACAATTCTTTATTAAAACAGGATTAAAGTTTTCTCAAAACTGGTCAGATTACAGTCAGATTAGAGCAGTTATCTTGCAAAGACTAAAAGACTAACTTTCCCTTGCTAAAATCAAGTGATTCCTATTGAAAATGAAAGCTAACAGTTTGAAGTATAACTCCACCAAAAATCATGAATTTTGAAAGTGTTTACCTATTCTTTCAAAACATGAGAATTTGTGTGAAAACTGCAGTGAAAACGGGCAAAAAAACAAAAATGTAGAAGCAAGATAAGAACACCAAGAATTTATCCTGGTTCGATCAATGTGACCTACTCCAGTCCCAAGGAACAAATTTCCTTTGATTTCACTATCGTATGAACCAAATTACAACAAGAACCAAGCTTGATCCTTGGGTTAAACACCAACCCTATTCAAGACTTGGATGAACACCTTCTATGCAACACTTAGTTGCAACACCTCTACCACCTACTGATGTAGCCTTATAGAATTGGCTAATCAATCTTACAAATAAAGCTCAAGAGGCTTGTAGCTCTCCAACAAATACAACAAGAACACCTTTGCTACAAAGAATGAAACAAGAATGACAAGAAGAAGATAGCTAGACAAATCAACTAATGCTTTCATGTGAGCTCCAAGTGTGTTTTTATTCTTCATCCTTTGCCTCCTATTTATATTGTGAAATGGCTCTTAAAGTTAAGACCTCCAATGTGTCACCATCTTCATCATCAAGTCTTAGTTGTCTTCATATCATTGGTCGGCCTTGTACACTTGACAACATCAAGCAAAATGATTGGTCCACCTTGGAACACCTTATGTTGGCTGATTTTTCCACCTTGACATGTCTTGATTATCCTTTGCAAAATGAAGATAATAAGAAGAAGATAGAATGACATATTCCTCCACTATCCCTTCAACTCCTTGGCTTGAGAATAGGCATGTGGGAGTTCAAAAATTCAAACCAAAAACTGCTCCAAGAATATTCGTACTAACCTTTTTTTTCAAATGAGAATTTCCAAGTTGGCAATTTTGCCAACTAGCTTCTTTTTGGTTGGTCCACTTGTCACCATCCCATAAAATGAATAACATATCATCTCCAACTGCATATGCACATTTTTCAACATATATACATGTATATCAACACAGATTTTTGAAGAAGAAATCAAATAATAATAGTTGACAAGATTAAGTCAACGAGTAACATCAAAATTCCCAATATTTCTTATTCTATGTTGTGATCATTTTTACACCTTTAACGCCATTAAATTCTATGAAATATGATGATAAATATACTCCAATAACATATAAAAAGAGTCTTCAAGAAAGAAATAGAATGTGACATCACAACCCCGTCACATATCCCGCTACTGTCGATAATATCATCATTTGAGAAAAATAATATAAAACCACCATATAATCTTCAAGATAATCATAACTCAACTCCAGAATGAAGATAAGAATATACTCAAGAGATTCCTTGAGTAAAAATACCAAAAATACCCTTAGGGGTAAAATGACCAAAATGCCCCTGGTATGAGAAAACTCCAGAAATGACCCCGATGGTCAGAAATGAATATACTAACACCTTTGTCATAATAAATATGATATGAATGTGTCCTTGAATCATTTTCATCATGTCATGTTCCTACAAAACTCAAAATACCAATTTTGTCCTTTTTGGTAAGTTGTAGAAACTTCCCAGGCACATTAGTCAGAAGACATTTATATTTATCAAAATCACATAATAATCACATAATG
Organism: Eustoma russellianum; assembly: GCA_036186865.1. Lineage (NCBI taxonomy): Eukaryota > Viridiplantae > Streptophyta > Magnoliopsida > Gentianales > Gentianaceae > Eustoma > Eustoma russellianum. Next base: position 22,871,848 of record AP025075.1, on the reverse strand, counting down.
AACATATATAAAACATGTACAAATGAAAACAACCACTTTATCATATTTTAGAAAAATATTTCTAAAAACCCTAGACATCGATAGATCGAAGTGTCTCAGCTTCAGAGATCGATGTCTCACAATAAGTTTCAGAGTTTGTCTCTGTCCTACATCGATCGATCAAATTGAGGGCTCGATGTATACATCGAACGATCGATGTGTCTCAAGTTTAGAGATCGATGTCTCACAGTAAGGTCTTAAACTTTCTCTGCCTTACATAGATCGATCGATGTGAGGGATCGAAGTACATCAATTGATCGAAGTGCAACAACCAGAGAGATCGATGTCAACTTTTTCAACTTTTAATCACATATAACACCATGTGTGACATTTTTATGCATTCACCACTTAAAATCATGACTTTGAAAATTATCCAAACATATTTCTCAACATCTTTTAGTATAAGTTTATCTGAATTCCTGACATTACCACAGCTTAGAATGTCTATATTCTGTCCATTATCAATCTTTACTTTCTTAGGCTTATGGCAGAAATTCAATGACGTTAGTAATGTATGATCAAATGTCATGTGATGGGTTACCCCATAATCAATAATCCATGGTTTAGTCTCACCCTCTGTACCTGAGCTAGCCATAGTGGCTCTGATTTGGCCCATGGATGTCTGATTTCTCTGGATTTCAAGTACTCTTAAAACAGCTTCCAACTGAGCTTGAGTGAATTTAGCTTCTGGAACACCAACTGATTCAGTTTCCTTGTTTTGTCCCTCAGCTATCGCAGCTCTTGAAGGTTTCCAAGAATCAGTGTCTGATCTCCATGAACCACTGGAGTCAGACCTTCAAGATGAACCTTGCCTATAGTTACTCTGCCTGTAGAAAGATGCTGGAGGCTTAACTGTACTACCAGGCCTTCTGTAGCACTCTTCAATTAAGTGTCCATTTCTGTGGCAGTACCTGCAATACTTTTTCACATAATCAGTTGAACCAGATTTCCTTGAGGCAAAAAATGCTCCCTTGTCTTTTTCACCAGTGTGGGAAATAAGTGATGAAGATTTACATGATAGATTAGGTCCAGATCCTATCATAACCTTCATCCTACTTTCTTCTTGTCTAATTTCAGAAAACGCATTATTGATAGTAGGTAATGGTTTGGTTCTTAGAATACAACTTTTCACAGCATCATAATCTTTATGTAATCCTGATAGGAAAACAAATATACATCTAGTCTCTTTACTAGTCCCAAACAACTGGTCATCCTGATTGCAGCTCCATTGGTAGACTTCTAAGGAATCTATCTATCGCCAAATCTGAGATAAACTACTGAAATATTTGCTGACCGTCTGGTCTCTTTTCTTGACATCTTTCAACTGAGCTTCTGACTCATAAAGCTCAAAGATGTTATCCCTTTTTGAGTACATCTCCTTTGTTGCCTTCCAAATGCTAGCAGCAGTCTGGTGAAGCATAAACGTGCTGCTGACCTCAGGTGTCATTGAGTCAAGTAACCAGAACATTATCATAGAGTTTTCAGCTTCCCAGGTTGCAAATTTGTTGTCTGTTTCAGCAGGCACATTGTTATATCCCAGTTTTTTTAATAAGGGTAAAAAGGTCAATTGGGCCTAATTAATTAGAAAACCTAATTTGATTAGGAAAATTTTCCCTAAACCCTAATCAAATATCTATTTAAACCACGCCTAGGCTTCTCTCTCCCCTCACTAAACGTGTGACGTTTGCAGAAAAGAAAAAAAGAATGACTCGTCTCTTTTGCTCCATCAAGGCCGTCCACTTTAGGGGGGGTAGAAGGAGCACCACCACATCAATTCACACCTTCCAACGTGTATCAAATACCAAGTAGGTGCCCCCTAACATCTGTTGAATGTAAAAATGATAATCTTTAATTCCCATATGAAAACGAGATCGTGCATTAGTATTGGTGATTGTATAGATGCTTGATTATTAGATTATATGTATATGTGATGAAGTGTATGTTTGTATATATGATCGTGTATGTATATATATGTACGATGCTATTTTTGTATGGAAACTTGAAAAAGATTTGATTTTTGGATGTGCGTGTGAATACCGGAATTGTAGGAAGAAGTGTTTGTGCCGGTGGAGCATGGCCGGTGGTGGTGGGCTATGACCATGTGCTGCCGGATGGAGGAATAAGGCTGGGGGTGGCTGAGAGGGTGTGCCGGGGGAGTGGTGCGACCTAGTCAGGGAGGTAGGCTGGAGGGTTGGGGCGGCTAAGAGGGTTGCTGGGGGATGGTGCGAACTGGAGTGGGCGTAGGCTGAGGGTTGGGGTTGGCAAATTGGGGGTAGGAGGCGGACTGGGGGTGGTGAGGGACTGATGGAGTAGCGGGGGGTCTAGGGAATTGAGTTTGGAATCTGAAGGGTGGAGGAATCGCAGGGAAAGTCAAGGAAATTGGGGGAGGAAGGTGACGCAGGAAAAAGAAAAGGAATAAAGAAAAGAATAATAAAACAAAAAGTAAAAGAGAAAGAAATTGAAAAGGGGGGAGCTGAGAACGCAGGAGGGAAAAGGAAAAAGAAAAAGAAAAGGGAAAAGAAAAAGAAAAGAAAGGAAAAAGAACAGGGAAAAGAAAGGGAAAGTAAATGGAAGATTTCGTACGTGAATTCTGTGCATCCATGCATCACGACATTGCATATATGATATGTTCTGTTCCGTTTCGTTCTGTTCTGTTCTGTTAGGATATGCGAGATGTAAGTCGCATATCTGATCTGTTTTGTTCCGTTCCGTTCTGTTAGGACCCGGGGTCATGCATTGCACGATTAGATGAATGTTTTCGAGAAGGTAGGTTTATCATGCATCACGTATGTGACATTGCATTTCACGCTCATTTTGCACGATTATGTGTTTTGACTGTTTTAAGAAGTTTGACCCTTATACATATTTGTGAAAACGTTGACAGTCTATTTTCGTATCACCGTACTTATATGTATCTCACTACTGTCCTAGCATGTATGATCTCACAGGGTCGATGCAGGCAGGGTACCTACTGAGTGACATTTTTGTCATTCACACCGTTCGTTTTGTTTTCTTGCAGACGAATCAGGGTACGATTATATTTGGGTTGGAGAAGACTCTGAGTGGGCTCACTGGGACTCATAGAGATTGATTAGAGACTGATGACCGAGGATTAGAGAAGTTTATTTTATTTATTATTTCATTTGAGGACTTAGCTTAGGGATTTCATTTTACGCACTTTACGATGCCGTTTAGGGGTTTTTGACTTGATGTTGACCATATATGATTTTGGAGATTTTACTTTTGATTTAGGGTTTTGAGTTGATTTAATTCGTTTCTACAATCGAATACTCTGTCATTTTGATAAGTGCAAGGGTTTCGTGCAGACGCCTTGTATATCCCTTAGTGGAATACGGCGGGTGTACCGGTTCTGACCCTAGGGTTCGGGACGGGGCGCTACAGGTGGTATCAGAGCGAGGTTCTAGATCTACTGCGGAAACATAGAATTAAGAATTGATCTTAGACGTAAGAGATGACTCTAGATTTAAGTTCTGATCGTAGATGTAAGTTTGATCTTAAACTAAGTTTGATAATAGACTAAGTTGTGATCTGAGACTAAGTTTGATTCTAGACATAAGCTATGATCTGAGACTAAGTTTGACCTTAGAATAAGTTTGATTTAGACTAAGTGATGATCGGTTTGGGGTATGGTTGGTTTCTATTTTTGTTTTATCTATCTGTATTTGATTGTTTTCTATTCCTTAAGTTTATATATTTCTTGAAATGCCCTTGACAAAAAAAACTAAAATTTTCCTTGTCGTAGCAAATATGCCACCGAGAAGAGAACGGTAGGAACAACAATGAGAACCACTCTGAGAATGAGGCTCCATCCCAGGTCGTGCTTCCCTAGGCCCTGGCCGATGCATTACTGGTCATGGCCCAAGCTGTGGTGCAACCATATCAGCAACCACAGGCTCCACCACCACCGCACTCGGACTTGAGATTCTTCTACAAGTGGATGCGGAGGAGTGGTGGCGCAGCACAACTGACACCGCCGATCAATTGGATCTAATTTCAGAATGAGTTAAAGAGGTATTACGTGCCGACAGTACAATCTTCAGAGCATGGCTCTAGATCCACGGCGGAAATGTAGAATTAGGCCATGATATTAGAAAATAAGTTACGATTTTTCCTCTAAGACATAAGTGAGGATTTGAACATAAGCGATGATCATGAACATAGATACTGATCTCAGTTATAAGAGATGATCCTGAACATAAGTCACGATCTTAGACATAAGTAACGATCTCGACTAAGAGTTGACTTTAGACATAAGCAGTAATTTAGTAATAAGTGCTGATTATGTACTAATTATGATTTGGAAATAGGACGTGATCTTAGGCTTAAGAAATGATGATGCTAAGAACAATCCTAGAAATAAGTTATGATCCTAAACTTAAGAAGTCGATTGGTTTTGAAACACGTACATCTAGGATATCCCATATAATTCTCTCTTATCTAAGGTTGATCATAACTCTCTAAGCCGTGATCTTAGTAACCCTAGTTGAATACTATATAATTGACTTGAATGAATTACAATGTTAACCAAAATATCCTTCTGCAAACGTTAGTTGACATATTAATGGGCCGGGCAGTAACTCGGGCTACCTTACCATAACCGCAACATGGTAATCGGTACCATTGGGGTAAAGTAAAGCGGGTCCATATCCCTACTTGGACGGTAACATCAGAGCATGCTTAGGTCTAAGTTGGGACTATAGTTACTAAGAAATGAATTATAATAGTATAATAAATACTAAGAGATGATTTATAGTAGAATGATATAAACGAAATAACAATTAACGCTATAATCAGTAGAGTTTAGTTAAGGATATTGTACAAATGAATTTATAGTCTAGGGCTAAGATGTTGAATATAGGGTAATCAAAATAAGCCGACGATATTAGTCTTATTAGAGGTATTGAACAACAGCGACATGTGAGAATCGATTATAGTATGTGCCTTGGAATACCATATCATTACAAAATTGTGGGTTAAGTGTTGACATCGGAGCATTTGGTTTGAATCTAGTAGGCTTTAATTGAAATAGATTAAGCATGAACCAGTAGTGGTTGCTTGTTCAGCTGAGCTTTAACTAAGATAATTAGAGGTTCAAATAACCAAGTAAAGAAATACAGTGGATCAATATGGCGCTCGGAAGCATGGTGAATTAGATTACCTTAAGTCGATAAATATTTAGTGTGTCATACTAGGATTTGACAATTTAAGTTAGGAATTTTATCATAGTAGGCAAATGTTAGACTTATAAGAAACGTGACATAGACGGATTGTTCTTTTGAAAATAAGGATGGATTATAGAAATTATACGAAATATTGAACTATTATTTCTCTAACACATAAATATTTTATATAAGCACATACACCAAGTTATACTTATATTTTACAGGGAATTCAAAAGACATTTTATTTTCGAAATTACCTTATTGAGTCTCATTTCTTGATATAGTCTACTAAACTTTACGAGGCTATTTTTTTATTTTTTTCGTACTTGTAAATCAGTATAATAGAAAAATATTCAATTCTTTTGACAACCTTGAAAAGGGAAAAACTTTTAAAATATTGATGTTATTGCAAAAACGATGTGTTGATATATATATATCTTAAAGAATATTTCAAATTTTTGTTTTTGTTACATCTATTTTTTAAGTCAAAATTTAATTTGATGACTATCGATATCGCAAGCAGTTTAACCGTTAAAATGTTTTCGAACTTATTTATCCACTTGCGATTGACTTTACTTTTGTGAATCCAAAAAAAAGTAGCTTTCAAAATATATACATGTCTTTGAAAACGGAAGGTACTGTATTCAAATCGTTTCATAAAACCTTACATTATTAAATTTTCAACTGTTTGACGCAATTTTACCAAAATACCTTGCGAACAAGTTATATCATCATTTTTAAAATGGTCATTTGAGATATCGCATTGTGAAAACAAATCTATGATACTTTGGGTTTTGTGTTTGCCAAAAAAAATAGTAGGAGGTTTAGTATTTTAAATAGTTAAAGCTATATTCAAAATTATAGCTACGTAAGCTACTTTTCTTTTAACTTGAAGAAAAACATGTCCATACACATATTTCGTATACTAGGCTGCTGACAATGTCTCTGAGAAATTAAGAGCCTGATCATAGAGCTAGTTCATTAGTATATAAGAACTGATTTTGAAGACTTGGTTGTATTAAGGAAGGGTAGCGGTTACCATATTGGCACCAAGGATGTTAGTATGGTTAATTGTCTAGGGGATAAATCATATGTGATAAGTTTAAGAATCCGGTATTATAGATTGCAATAAGTTGAATGATACACGTCAAGTAGTATAAGTGGAAGTTTGTAAGCACTAATTATAGAGAATTAAGTAAGGATTGAACCCTATAAGGACTAGATCATCTTGAAAGTTGTTAGTGATGATTAAATTAAATCGTACTAGAGTACAACACATTTCGAAAAATACATACAGCTTCAGGGATGAGTCTTGTGAACAAAATGTTAAGTTAAAGATTATACTACACATAGGGACCGATTTTAGAGGATTATTCATAATAGAAAATATAAGTACGATGTAGACCGACGATTAAGTTATGAAACCAGTATAATGACGATACACTTAAGGTTGATTTGAGAATTATAGAAAGAATAGGTTACGATCTGTCAGGCGGAGGACAATGGATTTAAAGATTGCATTGTAAATATACACATTGAATGAATTGAGGACTTAGGCCTGTATCGAAGAAGTGAAATGCTTAACATATCGGAATGCGCAAGGGATACTAAGTTCGGTCATGATCTAGGTAAATGAATTATGTAGGACTATACTAAGTTATTGACTACGTAACGCACAAGTTTCGAGGAGGAAACTTTTTGTAAGGGGGAGAATGTTATATCCCAGTTTTTTTAATAAGGGTAAAAAGGTCAATTGTGCCTAATTAATTAGAAAACCTAATTTGATTAGGAAAATTTTCCCTAAACCCTAATCAAATATCTATTTAAACCATGCTTAGGCTTCTCCCTCCCCCCACTAAACGTGTGACGTTCGCAGAAAAGAAAACAAGAACAACTCGTCTCTTTTGCTCCAAGGCCACCCACTTTAGGGGGGTAGAAGGAGCACCACCGCATCAATTCACACCTTCTAACGCGTATCAAATACCAAGTAGGTGCTCCCTAAACATCCGTTGAATGTAAATATGATAATCTTTAATTCCCATATGAAAACGGGATCGTGCATTAGTACTGGTGGTTGTATAGATGCTTGATTATTAGATTATATGTATATGTGATGAAGTGTATGCCTGTATATATGATCGTGTATGTATATATATGTACGATGCTATTTTCGTATGGAAACTTGAAAAAGATTTGATTTTTGGATGTGCGTGTGAATACCGAATTCGTAGGAAGAAGTGTTTGTGCCGGCAGCACGTGGCTGGTGGTGGTGGGCTATGACCACGTGCTGCCGGATGGAGGAATAAGGCTGGGGGGCGGCTGAGAGGGTGTGCCGGGGGAGTGGTGCGACCTAGTCAGGGAGGTAGGCTGGAGGGTTGGGGCGGCTGAGAGGGTTGCTAGGGGATGGTGCAAACTGGAGTGGGCGTAGGCTGAGGGTTGGGGTTGGCAGATTGGGGGTAGGGGCGGACTGGGGGTGGTGAGGGACTGAGGGAGTAGCGGGGGGCTAGGGAATTGAGTTTGGAATCTGAAGGGTGGAGGAATCGCAAAGAAAGTCAAGGAAATTGGGGGAGGAAGGTGACGCAGGAAAAAGAAAAGGAATAAAGAAAAGAGTAATAAAACAAAAAGTAAAAGAGAAAGAAATTGAAAAGGGGGGAAGCTGAGAACGCAGGAGGGAAAAGGAAAAACAAAAAGAAAAGGGAAAAGAAAAGAAAAAGAAAAGGAAAGGAAAAAAGAAAAGGGAAAAGAAAGGGAAAGTAAATGAAAGATTTCGTACGTGAATTCTGTGCATTCATGCATCACGATATTGCATATATGATATGTTCTGTTCCGTTCCGTTCCGTTCTGTTCTGTTAGGATATGCGAGACGTAAGTCACATATCTGATCTGTTCCGTTCCGTTCTGTTCTGTTAGCACCCGGGGTCATGCATTGCACGATTAGATGGATGTTTCTTAGAAGGTAGGTTTATCATGCATCACGTATGTGACATTGCATTTAACGCTCATTTTGCACGATTATGTGTTTTGACTGTTTTAAGAAGTTTGACCGTTATACGTATTTGTGAAAACGTGGACAATCTATTTTCGTATCACCGTACTTATATGTATCTCACTACTGTCCTAGCATGTATGATCTCACAGGGTCGATGCAGGCAGGGTACCTACTGAGTGACGTTTTTGTCATTCACACCGTTCGTTTTGTTTTCTTGCAGACGAATCAGGGTACGATTATATTTGGGTTGGAGAAGACTCTGAGTGGGCTCACTGGGACTCATAGAGATTGATTAGAGACTGATGACCGAGGATTAGAGAAGTTTATTTTATTTATTATTTTATTTGAGGACTTAGCTTAGGGATTTCATTTTACGCACTTTACGATGTCGTTTAGGGGTTTTTGACTTGATGATGACCATATATGATTTTGGAGATTTTACTTTTGATTTAGGGTTTTGAGTTGATTTAATTCGCTTCTGCAATCGAATACTCTGTCGCTTTGATAAGTGCAAGAGTTTCGTACAGACGCCTTGTATATCCCTTAGTGGAATACGACGAGCGTACCGGTTTTGACCCTAGGGTTCGGGACGGGGCGCTACAGACAACCATTTTTTCTGATAAGTACTCTTTCTTCCCTCTGCCTATAATGAATAGTTCCACAGCACGACTCTAAGATAGAAAGTTATTTCCATTGAGCTTCTGATTCGTGATGGTAACAGGGGCAGAATCAACCACAGATCCCATAGATCCTGATAATTGTTTCTCCCCTGTACTTCTAGAGGTGATCTCACTTCCTTGGTCTGCCATGCAGTTGAAGTTTTAGCTTATATGGAGATAAAAGAAACAAAGTATTCAGCTGGTATTGAGAGATTGTATCAAGTGTGGAAGAACACTGTGAGAGCGAGAGATGAAAGAGAATGAACTAACAATGAAGAAGGTGTAATAAAGATGAAATTGATAGAATGACCCCGTAATGCGTCCTGCGTGCAAAGAGCGACAGAAATTTCTACTGATGTAGAAATTAAGGTGACGAGAAATGGAATAGCAATAAATGAGGTGTTTCTTTTGATGCCCACTTGACGGACAAAAGATAAAAAATTTAGAGTTTTGATTTTTATTATTTGTAATTATAAAGGACAGGTGTAATACTGCAAGGAGTACACCTGTATAAGAAATATGTGCTGGCAGGCTTAAAGCGAGACACATGTTGGCTAATAGACACTGTGTCTCCTTCCTTCTGGTTTTAACGCATGACGTGGTTGTTTCTGGGTATAATCTGTAACCCATTTTTATTTTTGTCTCCCTTAAAGACGTTTTTACCCTCGTCTTCCTCGGGGGTGTCTTCCTCCTCACAAAACACAGCCTTTCTTACATAATCTTTCTCTTCTTCTTGAATATTCCAGATTTTGCTACTACTCGATTGTATTGTACTTCAATGGCGTTTTCCTTGAGTTTTCCAGATAATATCTTTTGACGAAGAGAGAAATAGTGAGCTTTTTGAGTTTATAGCAAAAGTTGCAGAATTTGCAGAATCTATATGTTGCAGGGTATGAATCCTGAGTATAAATTGTTTTCAGAGTATGAATCTTTCTCTTCCTTTTCTCTGATACCATATATAAATTATTGATGAATTGAACATAAGCAAGAATCATACACAGCGAATGAGCTTTGAAAGGTATAGAACTTTTTTTTATTCCTCTTCAACCTTACTCTACAGAACATTGTTTGGAGTATATATATACATAACAAATAAGAGAAGAGCCTAACGGATACTTTCCTATCAAATCATCAAGTTGGTGATATTGCATCAAACGGCTAGAAATAAAATATCTCAATTCTAATGCCGTGTCGAGAGTGACATTCAGAGGCGAGACGAGGATAACCAGAACAAGTGGCCCACAAGATAACTGGCAGTGGACCCGAGAGATCGGTCAAGGTGTCGAGGAAGAGTTAGGAAGATCATCCGCAACAGCAGCAGCGGCCTAGGGCCAATCCACAGAATAAGGTTTCTATTTGCCCTATATGCAACTACCAACACATTGGAGAATGTTGGAAGAAGGTAGGAGCATGCTTTAATTGCGGCAAGGTGGGATATCTGAAGAGGAATCGTCCTGAACCTAGGAGAATGCTCCGGAGACCGCCGTATGGGTCTACACGATATGGTCATAGGTACCTTTAATTTTGAAGTTTAATTCATTAAGTTGTGCCTGTGTGACTTTGTATTTGAACCCCTACACTTGATGAGTGCCGTACTAGTAAGGAAATAGCCTGGATAAATGACATTATCCACACAAAGCTTAGATGGTGGATAAGATGTAAATCTTAGAAATATGATGATAAGTTGGTAATACTAGTGTCGGTAAGAAAAGCCAAGACGAACAAAGGAACAAGTAGGCACTTTTGAATCTAGTAAGCTCGAACTGAAATAGCTTAAACATGAACAAGTAGTGGTTAAAATAACCAAATAAAGAAATACGGTAGATCAGAGTGGCTGTGCGGAAACATGGAGGATTAGAAGGCCTCAAGATGGCTAAGTTAATGACTGTTAAGTTGAATCTTAGAATATATAATGAGTGGAGATAAGTTACGATTAAGCATTGAATTGATAAGGTGTGATATCGCACTAGGAATAACGATCCATAGAGACAAGTCGGCTTGAATGTATGCAATGGTATAGTGAAAGCTTCTCGGTCGTAACTATAGAGAAATAAGTTAAGGATTGAACCTTATGAGGACGAAACCACCTTGGGGGATACTAGTGATGATTAAGTTGAATCATACTAGAATAATATACATTCTGAAAGTACATAAAATTAAGGTATTAATATGTGAATAAGATGTTAAGATTGTAGTATACATAAGTACTGATTATAAAAGACTGCTCATGACAGCAGATTTAAGCACGATATAAACTGACGATAAGATTTTACGATTGTAGTATACATATGTACTGATTATAGAGGTTGCTCATGACAGCAGATATAAGTACGATATAAACTGACGATGGAGTTATGGAATGACAATACCCTTAAACTTGATTTTAGAGTTATATAAATATTAGGTTATGATTTAACATGCAGAGCAAGAAAAGACATGGGAGCTCGTAGAAGAAGTGCAGAAGAAGTATTTACACTTATTCGACCAAAGTACACAAGTTTCGAGGATGAAACTTACTGTAAGGAGGGAGGAATGTTATGCTCCGTGACATGGGACGATAAGAAAAGAATAAAAGAATAAAAAAATAATAAGTTATAATTATAAATAACAGAAAAAAATACTAATATATGATAAAATTATTATATGGTATTTGGATATGTATAGAAAATATATGATATGGAGATAAATTAGGAGATTACTTTAAGAATGGTATTCTACACCTACTAGGAAATTACTAAATTCTATATATATTTATCTATGCATATATATATATATATATAAAAGAGTTTTTCGGCCATGCCCTCGGAGCGATCTTCATGGCTGGCGGCGTAGCCGCCACCGCCGCTCATTGCCTGCCTTGCGTCGCCGTTTTCTGCAACCCAGCCATCTCACCACCATGAATGATTCCTCAGCCGCTGTTGCGGCATCACCCAAGCGTTCGTTTGTGTCACTCTTTGCACCCGCAGCCCAAATACAGCCGAAACCTATTCAGAAATATAAAGGCAGCCCCATGATCATATTCTCAGAGGAAGAAATCAATTCTTTAGCAGCTCCTTTTCGATATACATTGGTAGGCACATTCTGGTATGGTCGTCCGCCATTAGCTACCATACGTTCTGCCATTGATCGGATTGGTTTCGTTGGGGCGGTAAAGGTGGGACTTTTAGATCCCAAGCATATCGTTCTTCATTTTGATCAAGAGCTAGATTACATAAGATGCTTTTCCAGAAGAGGATGGATTATTTCAGGCAAACAGATGCGTATTACGAAATGGACTCCAGATTACGGTCCTACAAAAAAGGTGCCGGTTGTTCCGATCTGGATCACGTTGCCAGGCATACCTCTTCACATGCATCGCAAAGATTCGCTCTTTCAAATAGCTGCAATGCTAAGCACGCCCCTTAAATTGGATTCAGCAACAGCCACGATGAATCGTCCGTTGATGGCACGAGTTTGTGTTGAATTGGACGTTTCCAAAGAATTACCACAAAGTATCTTCATCCAAACACCATCTCGAGTAATCATGCAGAATGTTGAGTATGAAGATCTGCCGAAATACTGTTCCTCTTGTTATAAACTCGGCCACATACTCACTGAATGTGGCACCGAAAACCCTACGCAGCCGCGTCTGCAGGAGAGCAAACCAACAGAAGTTCCACGCTCAAACAAATCAATAAACACACAGAAGCAACGATGAACCCCCAAAAAGGTGGGGCCTTCCAAGGTAGATCCGATCATAGAGCCCGATGATCACCATTCAGCAGAATTGCAGCCGGATCAACACATAACTGGATTGCCCTCATCCCCAGATATGATTGCCATCAACACTATATCAAATATTCAGGATATGTCACGCTTGAAAGGTGTCGATGATTCAATTATATGAGAATTCCACGGGGCAGCAATACTTGATTCCCATTCGGATGCAGAAGCAGATCCATGCTCAGACGAGCAAGATATAACTGCAACAGACCAAATAGCCAACTTAATTGAAGCAGCATATATTGATTCACGCGCTACTGAGAATCCAACAGGGGCAGACTTGATGGATCATGCCAACATAGAGACAACAAATGCAAATTTAGACGAACAAGCATCAAACGCACACCCAGATAGTCATTTAAGCCAGGGGTCTCGAATCAATAGACGAATTCAGCCGCCTTCTCCCCGCTTGACCAGGTTACGTGCAGCGCACATCTCAAACTCTTTTGATCCCCTTTCCCAATGAAGCTCTTATTACGGAATGTTAGAGGAATTCGTAGTTCATTTCATGGGCTACTTTCACTAATTCGTAAGCATAATGTCTACTTGCTAGTTATAATCGAACCTAAACTCCGATCCAGTGCTTTACAATCATACCAGTTGCAATTTGGATTCTCTAATGCAATATCTGTGTGTAATGATCAAATGTGGTTTTTTTGGAAGGATGCATTTCTCGCTAGAGAAGACGAAGGCTATGGCAGTCAACATCACTCCATAAAATTCCAATGGCGTATTACATGCCAATGCTTTTGGTTTACAGGGGTATATGGGAAGCATACAATTCTCCAGCGGCGAATCCTATGGGATGAATTACGACAATTTAATACATCACTTGATATCCCTTGGCTTATCGGAGGAGACTTTAACACGTTTCGAACGCTGGATGAACATAGGGGCAAATCACAGCCGTCATTACGTACACTGCAGGACTTCAATGATTTTATTCTGCATTGTCAGTTACATGAAATACAATTTCAAGGCTCATCCTTCACATGGTCAGATGGAAGAAGCCTAGGGCGTGTGTGGCGATGCTTAGACCGGTTCTTGAGTTTGGATTCTCTTATAGATCTCTTCCCATACATGCAAGTTCAACATCTCTCACGTGCCACCTCGGATCACTCTCCTCTGCTTCTAACATGTGGCTTGGATGTCCCAAGAACACCATCCCGATTTAGATATCTTGACGTTTGGGCAACCCATGCTGATTTTGACTCATTTGTGATATATAGGTGGCAATCATACCCAACTGTAGGTGGCATGTGGGGATTAAATCAAAAGTTATCTCTTTTGAGTAAAGACTTACGTCAATGGAACAAGGATATATTTGGAAACATCTTTGATGCGGTATCACTAGCAGAAACTGAAGTTAAAAGCGCAGAACGTGATTATGATGCTAATCCCATGGACTCTACGCGATCCGTGTATCATCAGCGCATGGCTGAGCTGCGATTAGCTCAACGTGCGTATCTCTATTGGAAGCAAAAGGCAAACATTAAGTGGTTGAAGGCTGGGGATGCTAACACATCTTTCTTTCACCAGACAGTTAAGCGTAAACGATGCCACCAGATGATCTGCAGAATAACTAAACAGGATGGCATGATACTGGAGCAGCAATGTGACATCCAAGCTGAGGCTGTTAGTTATTTTTCCCATCTCTTTGCTGAGCAGTCCATATCTGAATGTGAATTAATTCTTCAATATATTCCATCGCTGATAACGGCCGCTGATAACACTATGTTGATGGCCATTCCTTTGATTTCTGAGGTTAAAGAATCGGTATGGGATCTCAGTCCGACAAGTGCAGCAGGTCCGGATGGCTACCCTGGCTCTTTTTACCGACGGTTTTGGCCCCATATCCAGAATGATGTTCATAAAGCATTTCAAGAATTCTTCTTGGGTATCCGAATGCCTAAGGCAGTGGCAGCAGCATCCGTTATTTTGATACCCAAGGTTAGTAATCCCCAATCCTTCGCAGATTATAGGCCGATATGCCTAACAAATTTTCTTTCTAAGGCCATCACGCGGCTAATCGCTACCAGATTGGGACGTGTCTTGCCCAGAATAATATCTCCTGAACAAGCGGGCTTTATGAAGGGCCGCAACATCACAGAGCAGGTCTTGTTGGCACAAGAAATGGTTCATGTCCTAGACAAGCAAACACGGGGAGGACAAGTTCTAATCAAATTAGACATGGCAAAAGCTTTTGACAGGGTGAGTTGGAAATATCTTCAGCAGCTGTTGCAATGCATGTATGGATGCTCGGTTGGTTCGTCTTATCATCAATAACTTGCGCAGCACGTCATGCTCAATTTTGCTCAATGGCTCTTTGACAGAATCATTTCCTGTTGGTAGGGGGTCAAGCAGGGGGATCCTCTATCCCCTTTACTTTTTATTTTGTCATCTGAAGGTTTTACACGAGGATTGAATCATCTTATACGAACGGGAGAGCTTAAGGGATTTAGAGCAGGCCGCACTCCTTGTATTTCACATTTGGGATTCGCAGACGACTTATTAATTTTCCTTAATGGTACACCACGAAACTTATCAAAATTTCGAAAGTTTTTGGATATATATCAGCAAGCCTCGGGTCAATTGGTAAACTATAATAAAAGCCAATTTGTTGTGGGACAAGGGACCTCGGTGGCTCAGGCATCCACTGATTAGGGATGCGATCTACAACGCTGCCCCTCAAATATTTGGGTTCATACTTATACAAGGGAGTAAATAAGGCCAGGTATTGCTCCAATCTTCTAGCTCATTTTGATGCTAAGTTATCATCTTGGTCTACCAATTTCTTGTCCATGGCGGGCAGGCTAACTCTTATCAAGCATGTCCTTAATACACTACCCACACATCTCATCGCCAGCTCTAGATTGCCTAAGGGCATCATACATATTCTTCATAGGCGAATGACATCCTTTCTATGGAAAGGTCGTCATCATTGGCAATCCTGGCCTATTATATGCCAATCGCATGAAGCGGGTGGATTAGGCATTCGATCTCTTTTGCATGTCCAGCAGGCATATGATTGTCAAATATGGTGGATGTATTTCACTTCAAACAATCTTTGGGCAGCCTTTTGTAGATCCAGATATGGTCATCGTTCTTCCATCTATTCACATATTTATGACTCATCAACATGGAAACGCATAACACGCATGCATGAGTTCATGGAGGGACATACTACCATCATCAATGGATTGTTGCATTGGACACCAGAGGAGAATGGTCAATTTTCAATTCGGTCTGCATACAATTTGATATCAGCTAGGTTGCCCAAAGACGAAGCCAAGTACATTTGGTGGAAAAATACGCATCCAAGACAAAAGGTCTTTCTTTGGCGTCTTTGGCATTGCTCGCTTCCAATGGTGGACAACTTCAGAGGATGGCTCACAGTTTATCCTTCTCAATGTATATTTTGTCGGCAATATCATGACTCCCAAGATCATGTATTCTTACATTGCCCACTTATTCGCCCTCTTTGGGTTGACATGTCTATCACATTCCATGGCTCGTTGCCTTCTTCGCGTACAATCAAATGTCACTTGCTTCGCTGGTGGCATCGGTCATCATCCGGAACAATGGCAGGTCAGCTCACTGTCGTAGTGCCTTCTATTGCGGTGTGGGAAATATGGAAAATGTACACTTCCTGCAGGTTTGGCGAAGAAACTTTTGACTATGATCGGCTTTACACGAAGCTCAAGAGTTCAATTTACACGTGGTGTGCCTCAGTTAATGGGAAGAAATTTGCCCGCAATATATCACATCTTGTGGCTCAGCATTTTTCTCCACCGTTGCGCATGAAACGCGCCACTATTGTTCGTTGGATACTTCCACCATCAGGCAAGTTAAAGCTAAATGTGGATGCGGCTGTAGGTAAACACATGTCAGCGGGGGCGGCCATACTTCGGACGTGCCAGGGTTCATTTCATTCGGCCATCAGTTTTCCACTGCCGCTTTTGAGCCCTCTACGGGCTGAGATTCACGCTTTGACGATTGCTCTCATGTTCTATGCTCAGCATCATGACAGTCTTATAGTTGAAACGGACTGTCAATCTTTGCTTACCTTGTTAGCTGATCAAGATCGAATCACAGGAATGCTGTCATCGGATATTGCCCGGGCATCACAATTTCTCATACTCAATAATTCTACACTTCAATATTGCCCAAGAGAAGCTAATTTGGCACCACATAAGCTTGCAAGATATGGATATCATTCTCCCGGACTCACTCGCTACTTTTCGGTCCAAGCCTTGCCATGTGAGGTACGGGGTGCCTTGTATGTGGACCGTCATCTGCCATCACTTCGACTTTGATCCATGACATCCCACTTTCTTGGTAGTTGCCTGTGTTTTCGAACGCAGGCAACCACGGTGCGTTTATCCTTTGTTTGTATGACTCTTTGGCATGCTGCTTCTTTTATTGATTTTATAATGTTTCGGTTCACTTTTGCTCTTGTATCTGTTTTTTCAGGTGGCACATACTGCCCACACGGAGCTTCCTACACATAATCTGGCGGCTGGGAACGGAATCCTGCATGGCTTTTACTTGCGTCTTGTCGTCTTGGTTTTCATGCCAAGACGACTCCGGTATGTTTTGTCTCCCATCTGGTCTGCTGCTGTTTCCAAACGTTTTGTTACTCCTAACGGCTCTTCTCCCTATTTCTGAGGTACTCGTCAATATGAAACCACATACTTTTGGCAAGCTCTTCCTGACGCTCAACAATGTCAAGTGCGGCCACGCAATGTATCAAGCCTCCGCCTACGACGTTCCATCATTTTACACATCATTTCGCATCATTCCATTCATGTATTCATTCAAATATACGATATGCGCTATTCCCCGTCGAATAAATATGTACGCTTTTTCCTTCGTCAAGGTTTTATCCACAAGGGTGGTTTTACTTGACAAGGTTTTAATGCGGCATATCATATTCGATTGGAGAAGCGCCATCATTTGAGCTTTGTATTATGTTTTTGCATATACTGAATTTTGTAATATGGCTTTTCCCCGCCATAAGTGAGACATTTAATAAAATATTCTTTTCATAAATATATATATATATATATATATATATCTCTTAACAAAGGAGAGAAAAAAAGAGGAAATTTTACCCTAATTCTACCCTCACCAGCCGGCTGCCCGATTCTCCCTCACACACCGTAAAAATTTCTGCAGCCACATTGTTGGAGGAGGGTTCCACCCAAGCAAGTGCTCACACACACACACACACATATATATATATGTATGTATGTGTATTTGTGTGTGTGTGTGTATATATATATATATATATATATATATATATATATATATATATCTACAAACACCTTAAATCATGGACATCATCGTAGGACTTTTGTCCAGCCATACCTTCTCCATCAACACCATTTGGCCAAGGCATACTAGAAGCAAGAAGAAGGAAAAATTTGGCTTCAACTAATCCTAATCCAATTTCGGTATAGTATATTTGATTGATGTAAGTATCTTAATTGTATTTATTATGAATTTGTGAGATCCGTAATTATATTTTGCTATCAAAAGATGGATCATACATAAGTATATATGAATACATAGATGAGTGTATATACATACCCCCTAAATCTCCTATTATGTGCAAGATGACAAATCTGCCCTTGGTTGATTACCAAACTACACAACCCAACCAAACTATTCCCAAGACTATACTATCAGATCAGCCTTTTCTGACAATATATCGTTTGTCCCTAATAATTACCAAACTACTGCAGAACCCTCCAAAATGACTAAAACACCTCTGGAACTATTTAAGATCCCAGACTCCAACCGAGTCCCTATAAACAACGCCAAAAGTCGTTACACAAGCTCGAACGCCCATCAAGGTTTCCAAAAGCACTTTGAGTAGATTCAAGATTGTGGAGCAACTCAAACTATGACCTATGATCTACTGATTTCTGCAAACTATACAGCCCACATAAAACTCATATCGAAACTGCTAGTAGTGAATTAGTACATGTCCTAGGGGAAGGCTCTATTATTTTTCACCTCAGATAATGCTCCACAACTGCTTATATGCCCCTACATTGCCGTCTAAATTGTTGTCACTATGCCAAGTTACAAAGGAACTCAACTGTATGGTACATATGTATCATAATTTTTTCCTTTACATGACATTCATTCGAATGAGATAATTGGACATGGCATTGAGCACGGAGGTTTGTACTACATTGAAGAGGTTGCTCAACAGGGTCAGTCTATGCTTGTCCCCAAGATGGTCCATCAGCAACTGTGGTTATGGTATCGTCGTCTGGGTCACCCATATATCAGTTATCTCAGATTTCTTTTTCCTGCTTTGTTTGCTAGTCCAATAAATCACATCGTGTGACACTTGCGTATGTACCAAACATCATTGGAGTACTTTTTGGCCTAATAATACTTGCGTAGATGATTGTTTTTTATTAGTCCATTCTGATGTATGAGGACCATCTCCAATCTCTACACCCTAGGGATTCCAATACTTTGTTACGTTTGTGGATGACTTCCTCACATGACTTGGATCTACTTCTTAAAAACTAAATCGAAGGTCCTTACGAGATTTCTTGACTTATTCCGGGTGATTCAAACCCACTTTAACAAAACCATTCGAATTCTTCACTCCGATAATGGCGGAGAATATCTATCCTGCTATTTGCATAACTTCTTTCGTGAAAATGGTCTGGTCCATCAAACATCATGTCTTAATACACCCCAAAAAACGATGTTGCAGAACGCATAAATCGTATCTTTCTTGAAATGACACGTGCAATGATGATTGAGGCAAATGTCCCAGAATATTTTTGACCTGAGGTAGCCGTTACCTCTGCCACACCTGCAAAAAGTTCTCCATTTCACCTCGGATATTCAGCTGCTCTATTTTTATCCACACTCTAAAGTCCGAATGATCTAAATTAGTTATGTATGCAGATAAATGTGTCTTTGTTACATATGCTACTCACCAAAAGGGATATCGATGCTACAATCCCACCACTCGAGGAATTTACATCA
Source organism: Eustoma russellianum (assembly GCA_036186865.1). NCBI lineage: Eukaryota > Viridiplantae > Streptophyta > Magnoliopsida > Gentianales > Gentianaceae > Eustoma > Eustoma russellianum. Next base: position 22,852,196 of record AP025075.1, on the reverse strand, counting down.
CGATGGATAGTCCTTCTTGAGTCTGAGTATCTTTTCGATAACTATATTTTGGCACAGGAGGAGCATCTGGGTGAGCCATTTGATTGGTTGCGTAATTTCAGGAGCTCGGAGACTGTTCAACAAAGGCAAGTAGATGGGCCACCGAGCATGCGTCTCTCGAAGAAGAAAGAACTGAGGAGCCAGCATCCATTAGTGACTCTCCTTCCGTGAGTGTCCTTCAAAAGGTAAGTGAGATACACTCTGATGATGAACTTCCTAATTTATATAATCTAAAAAGTACTTTGGCTCGCCGAGCAATAGTTACGGGTCCTTCCCCTTTAGAAAGAACAGAGGAGTACCACCTCAGAGGTACTCACCAGAGCGAATGACTCAGGTCTCTAGATTTCTGGTGAATCCATCACAAGGAGAGCTGGTGAAAGGCTTGCTTACATCTCTTTTCCCCTTTGTGATCTTATGATAATAATCGTTTTAATGTTGTATTTATCAAATTATTTCTTGGTCAGTTAAGATCCTATGTATGAGCAGCTTCATTTTAGATGTGGGCAGTTTGAGGGTTTTGGACACAAGTTCAGGACAGATCCTGTAGAAAATTCTACGTCTTACCTTTGGGTTTAAATGATGATGAGGGCCTTATGAAGGAAGTGCAATATGTGTCTTATCTTTGCATCAGTGCCTTGTTCCATGAGACTTTGCGTTCGGACATATATAGATTATTTAGTTTGAGTATATGCTTACTTCCATCTCAAAACCGCTAACAGCTCAATTTTTGGCTGGTCAATTTTACTACCTTGTGCTGTCTGAGTTTTGTAACGACTATTTATGATCTAAAACGCACTGGGGAATATTTTATCCATTCATTCTTTTCGTGGAATTAATGAGAAAGTACTTTAAAGTTTCTAAAAAGGCAACAACCGATGATCACACCATGTCATAGTTGCTTTACATTTTGGGCTTGTCCTGAGAACCTTTTTTCCGGATGCAAAACAACTTTCTTTTTCATATGCAAAAGGTCATAAGTGATTCACCTACATTATTGGCAACTTTTTGTTTGTATGAATAGAAGCTTATGTGGACTTTGTTGACAATGTACAGAAGAACGATGGCAGCTCAGGTGATGGCAAACTAAGTGCAGTGTCTTCATGATCTGAATAAATCAGAAGCGTGGTGAAGGAAAGAGAAGATGATCAGCGGGCCAAGTCAGTCAGTAAGAAAGGAATTGCAGGAATAGGGCCAGATGAGAGACTGCAGAAAACCTGCGGAAGCACAGCGAGAATAAGGTTGAAGAAAGGAAGAAAGGGGGAAGAGGAAGCTACCCGCCAAATTTAAAACAATAGCAAAATGACTAAAAATGCCCTTCCTCTGTTGTAAGTAGAGTAGTTCAATAAGGGCAGTATTGTAATTTCATTTGTTTCTTCCTCTTTAAAACGCTGGAAGTGCAGCAGATTCAGTTAGTTGGTTTTGTAATCTTCGGGATAGGATCCCCTAACCGCAGCTCCCTCACCCACAAAAGCACCACACGACACGTGTAACAAAATAAAAAAAAATTAATCCCCCCAAAAAACAACGGGCAGATTTCCTTCTCCCCTAATTTCTTTTCATTTCCCCACCCCTCCACAGCCCTATATCTTTCTCTCTCCTCTCTATAGTTCACAATCGTCATCTCCCTCTGCCTGAAACCTTCATCTATTGGCCACAGGAAACCACCTCTTTCTCATCCCCTCCACCGGCATCCCTTTTTCCTCTTCTTCCCCTCCTCTCTTCTCTTTCTTTTTTCTTCTCCTTTTCCTTCCTCTTCACCGTGTTGTCCCCCCCCCCCAACAGGCCGCAGCCCTCCCTTCTTCTATTTCGCTCCCTATACCTCTTTCTTTCCTCTTCTCTCTTCCTACTCCTCAACCTGTAGATTGTGGAGATTTCTCGTGGAGAAATTATAGCTTGCAGGGGCTAGCCGAAGAAACTTAAAATTACGTATGCGAAAATGAAAATTTTATTTCATTATTATTGATTGTGCATTCTTATGTATAGATTTTGCCATTTATTGGGGTGGAATATATTGGAGAATTTGTTTGTTACGGGTTTAGCCCATTTGAAAATGTGTGAATGATTGAGATGAATAAATTCTTTTGGATAGCCTATTTCGTTAAAATAATTAGGTAAAGCAGAATCAATTGGTGCATATAACTGAGGTTGTGTTGTGATTATTTGGTTATTTAGAACGTATAGTTAATTTTCTTTCTTTATATAACATGGAACTTTTATACAGTGAAATAACAAATGGCTTCAAACACAACCAAAGATTCGCCACAGAGACAGTTATTATTTCACCACTACGATGAGGGAAGTTCCCCAACTAAAAGAGGCAATGCAAATTTGATAGGCATGAATGATTTAAAGGATTTGGATAGTATCCGTTCTAGAATGGACGTAAAGATGATTCCAAAGATAGGAACAGAGTTTGGGAATGAAATTGATGCATTGAACTTTTATTTGCCATATGCCAAACATGTTGGCTTTGGTGTTAGAAAGCAAAGAAGTCACACCGATAGAAAAAACAAAGACTTTGTCATAGATCAGACTTTAGTATGTGCTGCAGAAGAAAAACGTTGCCATGACAAACGTGGTGTGAAATCCCATCGACCGGAAACGAAATTTGGTTGTTGGCAAAAATAAAAGTGAAGCGTAATGAGATTGGAAAGTTTATTGTCACAAACGTTGTGCTTGAGCATAACCATTACCTTGCAAGTCCCAACAAAACTCACATGATTAGGTCGCATAGAAAGATATCAGATGCGCAAGCTTTTGAAATGTATTCAACAGCGTGGGAATCGCTCCGAAGAATGCACATGAGCTAATGGCAAAGCAAGCTGGAGGAAAAGATATTTTGGGATTTATTCCTGCTGATTATGAGAACTATTTGCGCACTAAACGGCAAAAAGATATTCAGGCTAGCGACACAGGGGGTGTTTTGGAATATTTACAGAGAATGCAGTCTAAAGACCCTAACTTTCATTATGCGATTCAGGCAGATGGGTGCGATATGATGACTAATATTTTTTGGTCTGACGCAAAAAATGAAGGCCGATTTTGTTCATTTTGGAGATGTTGTATGCTTTGACACAACATATGGCAAGACTAAGGAAGGCCGACCTATTGCCTTGTTTGTGGGGGTAAATAATCACAAACAATCAGTTTTTTTGGTACCGCTTTGTTATACGATGAGACATGTCACTCATTTGAATAGTTATTCGATACTTTTCCTGTTGCTATGCCGGGTGGAAAGCCTATAACTGTTCTTACCGATCAAGATGCGGCAATGCCCAAGGCATTAGCGTCAACGTGGCCAGAAACTAATCATCGCCTTTGCATTTGGCATATTTATCAAAATGTAGCCATTCATTTGAGCCATGTTTTCTCTGAATTTAATGGTTTCACGAGTGCGTTGAAGAGTTGTGTCTATGATTTTGAAGAGGAAGAAGATGTTTTTAAGAGAATGGGCATCAATGCTGGATAAATTTGGGCTCAATGATAATGCGTGGTTGAAGCGATTGTTTGAGATATGGGGAGAATGGTCGTTCGTTTATGGCCGTCAAGTGTTCTGTGGTGACATGACTACTACTCAAAGAGAAGAGAGTATGAACGCATTACTGAAAAGGTATATTAGTTATAAGAACAAGTTTTTAGATTTTTCTAACAATTTTGAGAGGATGATTGAAAATCACTGGTATGATGAGTTGGTGGCCGATTTCAAGGCAAATAGCAGCGTTCTGGTATTGAAGTTTCCTACTGAGTTGAATAAGCACGCATCCTCTATGTATACACCAGAGGTTTTTGTGTTGTTTGAGCAAGAATCAATTAAATCAGTAGACAGTTGTTGTGAATAATGTGAAACTGCAGGGGCGGTTCGTCTTTACAAGGTTAGTCCTGTCAAAAAGCGTTATCATCACATGGTTAATCATCATATCCAGAATGAGACCTTTGATTGTAGCTGCAAAAAGTTTCAGTCTGCTGGCATTCTGTGTTCATACGTGGTAAAGATATTTAATATGAAAGGTATTATTAAAATACCGGATAAATATATCTTGAAGCGATGGACCCGCAAAGTAAAGACCACCCTTGTTGAACATAATGACATTGTTACGGAGAGCAGTGCTTTAGATCCTGGCGTATTGTGTGCCCTGCGATACAAAGATCTATGTCGGCTAAACATGCAGTTAGCTACAAAATCTGCGAAGACGGAAGACACTTACAAAGTTGCACGATTGTGTATTCTTGAGGCACTTGACAAGGTTGATGTAATGTTGCAAAGTTTGGGTAAGAGTGTTGATACTTGTAGCGTACATGTTAGTTCTTCGAGTATGAAGATCACATGAGTGAACCGAGAAAGTGGCATCACAATTAAGTCGATAAAAAGAAGAGAGAAGCCAAATTCAGGAAAGAGGTGCAAGAGTGCATTGGAAGAATGTGTCCGAAAAAAATAACACGGCGAGGAAAGATAAAAGAAAAAGCATTTAATGAGAATGCATTGCTGTAGACACAACCTTACTTTCCCACTATACCAGGTCACAATGAAGGCAGTAGTTCATTTCCCCTTAGTACTTGGACGGCACAGTATGGTTCATACTCGGTTTCGCAAGTGTCATAGGTAAACTTCTCAAGCTTGGAACTAAAATACTCAATTTAAATTCTGTGAACTCAATCTTAATTTATTGATGAAGCAGTCATAATTGCAATTCTGAAAACGGCTGGCAATTCGGAACCCACGTTTTGGTATTTATTATGCATCTTAGTTTTGGCAGTGAACATCTATGCATCTTTCTGTCCGTTGATTTCTTTATCTAGAGAAAATAATTATTTCATCTATTGGAACTACATGGATCAATGTTGGATTTGGTGTTGACAAGACTATTACGGCACATACGCGATGTCTCAATCTTCGCAGGTGGATAGTTCATCTCTTATTGGCATTGAAAACATACACATGTTCAAATCGATGTCAGCCTGGCACAATGTGTCCTTCGGGTGGTTATTCACTGTGTACTTTATGATCTATTATTTGGTTTCTCCATGTGTTCCGTTTTAGTAACGCATAGTTTGTTAACAGTTGCAGATACGTTTGGAGGAAGAATGTGACTTAAGCAGCATGGTTTAACGAGCTTCTCACATGAGTAGCTTCTTCCTGGAGTGGTGTCTGATCGGACGGGACATGATGCAAGTATTTGATGTATTTTGTGGACACTACATGTTTAGTTCGAATTTTAACATTTAACATCATATGTATTTTGGCCAGGCTAATGCAGCATTCTGCAAAAAAACAAATAAACACTTTCCTGTTATCCTTCTCTTTTATCATTACCAACAATGTAGAATATTTTCTTAATGCCCAGTACATGATGCTTACATGATTTTCGTTGTTGGGTAACGACATGTATTTCCAGCAATGCTTAATAGCCTTCTCTTTTATCATTAGCAGCAATGTATTTGTGTCATTGCCAACTTCCTAGTATTTCCAGCTAGGTAGTTTTGAGAGTGTTCTTTCAATACTAACATAATGAAAGGGGGAGCAGTGGTTGATGTCATTCCAAGAAAGCAGAATGATGCACTGGAGATGAATTAAACACCCATACATTCCACATGACAAACCATAACTTCGATAATACATACTGTTATTTAAACATCAATATACTAGATTATATATACTACGGTTCAAACACAAGGTGATGATGCAAAGATCTACATCTATTTCGAGAAGCAAGATTACATATACTAGACTACATAAATTACAATATAAGCATCCAAGTATAACACGACTATCGTTTTAAATCAATCCAAAGCGATCCTCGTACACTCATCGGGTGTTGCAACAACCTTCATCTTAACCGTCCAGATTGCGAAAACAATGCCCAAAATGACCCAAGATAAAATCAGAATTACTACTGTAATCTTCAATTTCAGTTGAAGCTCTTTTATTTGATGTTCATGTTGATTATGCTTCCGTAGTTGTCCAGGTATAACAGCACGGGATCTTTGACACATCGGGGGATCAATCCACTCAAAGAATCGACATCCTTTATTTGGACAAGAAAATACCGCCTTCCGGGGTTATTGTCGGTCCATGACGTCGTCTTCGACATTCTAAATCCGCAGTGGCATCTTCCCGAAAATCTTCGACGATGTGCAACGCTTGAGGATGATGACGACCATCATTCCTCTACTGAGGACATCTCAGTTTAACAAGTTTATTACCAAGCAAGGTGAGCCAGAAACCATCGATGCTTGGGAATTGATGGAAGGATAAGAAGATAATGACATATCAGCAGCTTCAATTCTGAAGAAAGAGGATTTCGCTATGGAAATCGTTGAAGCAAACACTTAGTCTAAAATGATTGATCAAAAAATCCCAAGAATTGTTCCTAAAAATCCCAAGAAATGTTTGAATAGTTTTACGTAATTATTTTAACAAAATATGCTATCCAAAAGAAGTTATTCATCTCAACCATTTAAACATTTTCAAATTGGCTAAACCCGTAACAAACAAATTCTCCCATGTATTCCACCCCAATAAATGGCAAAATCTATACATAAAAATGCACAATTAATAATAATGAAATAAAATTTTCAGTTTCGACATACCTAATTTTGAGTGGCTTCAGCTGCCCCTGCAAGCTATAATTTCTTCACGAGAAATCTCCACAATCTACAGGTTGAAGAGTAGGAAGAGAGAAGAGGAAGGAAAGAGATATAGGGGCGACATATAAGAGGGAATAGGAGGGGAGGGTTGTGGCCTGCTGGGGTGGAGCAACACTGTGAAGAGGAAGATTGGGAAAGAAAAAAGAAAGAGAGGAGAGGAGGGGAAGAAGAGGAAAAAGGGATGCCTATGGAGGGGCTGAAAAAGAGGTGGTTTCCGGCAGACAAAAGATGAAGGTTTCCGGTAGAGGGAGATGACGGTTCTAACAATAGAGAGGAGAGAGAAAGATATAGGGCTGGGAAGGGGTGGGGAAATGAAAAGAAATTAGGGAAGAAGGAAATCTGCCCGTGGTTTTTTGGGGATGGGGGATTAAATTTTTTTATTTTGTTACACGTGTCGTGCGGTGCTTTTGTGGGTGAGGGAGCTGCGTTAGGGGATCCTATTCCGTAATCTTCCTTTCTATTGACGGTTATTTTCTCTGCTTTCATTCCTTGTTCGATTCTTGTAGCTGTATGTAGGATCTGCAAGGCACAACTAGAAGGGGGAGTTGAATAGATGGTGCGGAAAGTGTGGTTTTTAAAATTTCTTTAAACTTGAACAATTCAAGTTCTGAAAACAGATTCTGTTTTCAGGACCTGTTTTAAAACATTTTTAAAACCAGGTTAGAGGTCTCCAAAAATTATGCAATTTTGAAAAAACTTAGCCTCAGATGTTATGAGGGTCCCCTAAAAATTTCAAATTAAAATTCAACCTTTAACCCCTTCAAAAACCGTTGGTACTCAAATTATGCAAATCTGCCAGAAACGGTAGATGGTTTTGAAAAATTAATTCCTATTTGTGTGAACGTCCAAATGCTCTGAGAATTTAACCACTAACTCCTTTTATACTATATTTAAATGGGTTCAAACAGTTTTGGAAAATTCTTTTGGGAAGTAGGTCAACTACAACCAAAGTCTCAACCTTTGCAAGTCTGAAAATCAGACTGCACTAGTCTCAGAACGTTTGATGTTTGATTGACTTATACTTATCCAAAAGGGTTGAAAATTGTGCCAAATTAACCCTAGAACGTGTAAGTATGTTTCTGGAAATTTTCGTAATTTTTGAAAATCGTTTACTATTTTTACGGATGCGAACAAGAAGGATAAACAGTGCAGTAACTGAAACGTAAATGCAGAAAGTAAATGGCACCAAGCATTTTATACTGGTTCGGTTATAAACAACCTACTCCAGTCTTCAAGGAACACCTTCCTTGGTTCACACTAATCACACACATGCAGTACACCTTACCGCAGGGTTGATAGAGTTACATCTAACTCCAACCCTTTACAAACCTTGTATTGTAAGTACAATTCGCACGAACACCACCACCTTGCTAGAATGAAGATTGATCACACCTTGATCAATCTTTTACAAAGATATATGAATGGTGGTTTATCTCAAGCCTATTCAAGATTGAAAGATATGAAAACAATAGGCTTTACAAGAAGAGAGAAAGAAAGAAGATGTAGGAGAAGAAGAGCTAGGCTTTTTGATCTCTTTGAATTGCAATGCTTGTTGTTGTTTCGTTTGCTCTCTTCTTTTCCTTTTTAATGGTGCAGGCCATCCCCCCTTGGTTGCCTTCCCCTCTTGAAAATTATCTTTTAAGTCCTTGAGAGAGTGTAAGACATCATTGTGACAAGGCCTTGCTTACTTGGCATCTTCTTATTGGATGATCATTTAGTCTTCGGTTACTTGGCACCTCCTTATTGGTTCAACGTTGTCATCATGATGACATGGAAAAAATCTGATAATTACATTCAACCATGTGCCAAAAATCATCACATAATACCTTCCATAAATCAAGAGATACATCACATAAATTGTAAGATGAAAATTCTTCCAAATCAAGTGCAAAAAATCGGCCATTAGTAGTCTTGCCATGCTGAAAATTCAGCATGTGCAACATTCCTTTTCTTTCAAAAATAATACCCAATTTACCTTGATTTTTTCTTTAAAAATTGAATCACCAAGTTATGGTAAGTATTGCTATCACATAACAAATGAACTTGGACACCATATAGCTCTAAAATTCGGCCACACAAGTTGTACACATGCTGAAAAATTTTCAGCATGTGTGATATATAAAATATCACCATTTATTTATTTAAATAATATTCAAAACCTTTCTATTTCTTCTTCTAATCAATCACATAATAAAAGATGACAAAATATGTCACATTTAAGAGCTAAAAATCGGCCAGCTTGTGTGTAGTATGCTGAAATTTTCAGCATGTGACATAAGAGAGATATACCTTGAATTCTTACCATTTGTAGCTTCTCTCTTCAATTTACCAATATTGTATGATTGATCCTTGACCAATCAAGATGCCAACAAAGCTCCACATGTGCTCCAAATCAGCTGTAGGGGCGTTAGATGATATGTATACATGTGCTGAAATTTATTTTTGCTAACTTTGTAAAATAGTGCACATTTAATAATACACACATGTAATATTCCAATCAGCCCTTAATTTAATTTTCTAGAACACTTTAAGATGTATATCATATGTAAAAAGTGTCTAGATACGTGTCACATGATGTACAAAAAATGTACCATGTGTTGTGTGCGTAGAAAACCGAATTTTCGATATTTATCGATTACCTGATTTTTCTCTAATTTAAATTCCAACTTTTGCACATGATATATATATTATGTTATACATAATATATATAATATATACTTTAAATCTCAGCACTTGGCTGGTTTAAAATGGTACCATTAGCATGTGACAAAATTAAACTTGGAGTCTTCACATTTTGGCCTTAATGTGGAGTAATTTGTGTGTGCCAACATGGAAAGTATTTTTGGCTGAAAATATCATGCATGGCACGAAATTTATGATGATTTTTGAAGTATAGGGGCTGGCCATTTATTTATGGCAAGTACGTGACACGTTGGCGAAGTTTCGGTATTCGTCCGATACGACAAATTTCGGTTTAGAACCTTTTATCCTGTCGTATTTAATTTGTCATCACCATATCTTATATCATATGATATAAGACCTGAATATACTCATAAATATGAGTTAAGTATAGTGGTGTGACGTTAACGTACGTACGTAAAATATATAACGTGTCAGTAGTACGTTGGAATACATGTGTATGTGACTTTATTTAAAAAATCTGAAAATATATGTGATATATATGTGTATAGCCGTGTGCATTAAAGGATTGGGGGGAGGAGAAAACTTTCCTTCCTTAGCTTTGTTGCCTTTGTGCCTTTTCCAAATGTAGCTTCCTTTAATGAACTACTTAGTTTATTAAACTAAGTACTTCACTTAATGAACTAGTTTAGTTCATTAATGGTGGCTCCTGAAAATAGTATAAACACAACAAATGTTTGCCATATGATGTAAGCTTTAATGCTTCATGGCTCGTTAGTACAGCAACATAATATATAAGCTAAATAAGGCAAGTAGTGGCAAGATATCATGCATTCATGTACACGTTTATATGCTTATATACGTTTATATATATATATATATATATATATATATATATATGCATTCAAGTTACTTATTTTGAAATTACTCAAACCCCCTTATCTCTACACTGTATGCTCAATTTTCGTTGACTTCTTGTGAGAATTGACCTGGTATCAGAGGTTTGTTAAAAATTGTGAATCGTGCGATTTTCTTCTGAAACGGTTATAGCGTATGTAATAACTTCTACATCACCAATTCTTTAAATCTGAGGGCCAACAGCCAACACCCTTAGGAAAGTCCCATGAGTAATCCATTATATCTCCATTCAAATGATAGTCCTACAATAATCTTGGCACAACCTCCACTAAATGTACATAATTTTCATTCATGGAGCCGTATATTTGAAATGGCGCTAGTTGTAAAGAACAAAGTTGGATTCATCGATAAATTTATTCCAATGCCTAATCCTAATGATCCCCAATTTCCAGCATGTAGACAAGTAAATAGTATGGTACATTCTTGGATAATGAATAATGTTTCCCCCTCTATTGCTCAGAGTATCATGTGGTGTGAAAGCGCACATGAAGTATGGCAGGATCTCACCTTGAGGTTTGGAAGTGGAGATCCTTTTCGGTTGTCTAACTTGCTTGAAACGTTTTACAGCATTAAACAAAAGAATTTGGCAGTTAATGAATACTATACCAAAGTGAAGATAGTTTGGGAGCAAACGATGGCGGTAAGGCCAATACCTAAGTGTAATTATCGTGGTTGCAAATGTGACATAAACAGTAAATTGATGGAGTATGTTGAGAGTGATTATGTGATAAAATTTGCTAAGGGATTAAATGATGATTATGAACCAGTTAAATCTCAAATCTTTGTAATGACTCCCTTGCTAGTATTAGCACTGCCTTTCTCAATGGCTTTAAAATTTGAAAGGAAAGTCATGGGGAATTCAGGTTTAGGGACTTTTGCCAACAGTCCCACTGCGTTGGCATGAGATCTCATGAGAGTTAGAGGCAGGAGTCTTCAACTATAAATCCCAGAATGCTGGTTACAGAAGGAGGAATTGTAGGTCTTATTCTGATAATAGTAGAAGAGCGCAATGTACACATTGTGGAATGATTGGGCATATAGTAGAGAGGTATTATAAGAAGCATGGTTATCCACCGGGCTTCAAGCTCAGGAATCAAGTAAATATTGCAGGAAGCATGAATGATGTGTAGAAAGAACCCATCAATGGACAGATGAACCAGCTGACGCCGGGTTCTTTTACACCTGAACAGTATCAGAAGTTGTTAAGATTGCTGATGAAAGAAGATGAGAAGCAATCACAAGGAGATGCTGCAAGCAATGTCCACCAGTCTGTTGTGATGTCTGCCTTTTCTGATATGGCTAGAGGTAAGTGTCATTCTAATGGTTTGAACACTTGGATTATAAATTCTGGAGCCACTGATCATGTGTCTCATTCTGTGCATTTGTTTCATTCTTATAGACCTATCAGTCATATGAACATCAGAATGCCCAATAATTCAGTTACCAAAGCAACTCATATTGGCTCAATACAGATCACACCTAATCTCATCTTACACGATGTCTTGTTTGTACCTTGTTTTTCTTTCAATCTCTTGTCCCTCAACAAACTAACTTCTAATCATTCTTTATTCATTCAGTTCTCTAGTTCCCATTGTTTCATTCAAGATCAGTTATCCAAGAGGATGATTGATTCAGCTGAAAAGTCCAATAGTATGTACTGTTTAACCGGGCAACCATTGCAACATACACTTACCAATGCTCTTTCAAGTATTTGTGATGGGACTATGACTCCAAGTTTACTTTGGCACTTCAGGCTGAGGCATCCATCTGCACCTAGACTTAGTAATATTCATCAGTTGTACCCTTCTATTTCAGTTCCTGATAAAGATACCATATGTTCTACATGTCCTTTAGTAAAACAGAAAAGGCTTCCATTACCATTGTCTCATTCAGTTTCTAAGGCTCCTTTTGATTTGATATATGTTGATATATAGAAACTCTATAGACACAATACATTGTACGGTCAGAAGTATTTTGTGACTATTGTTGATGATTGTACTCTTTTTACTTGGCTTTACTTGATAAAATCCAAAACTGAAGTTAGAGACGTACTCACTAGCTTCTATCATTATGTACAGAGTCAGTTTGATAGAAATATTAAAGTCATACATTCTGATCAAAGACAAGAATTCAAGATGAATGAATTCTTTATAAGTAAGGGCATTGTACATCAAACCTCCTGTATATATGTAGAGAAAAAGAGGGTTTGAGTGATTTCAAAATAAGTGACTTAAATGCATGATATATATACAAACGTGTACATGTATGCATGATAATTTGCTATTACTTGCCTTATTTAGCTTATATATTATGTTGCCGTACTAACGAGCCATGAAGCGTTAAAGCTTACATCATATGGCAAACATTTGTTGTGTTTATACTATTTTCAGGTGCCACTATTAATGAACTAAAAACTAGTTCATTAAGTGAAGTACTTAGTTTATTAAACTAAGTAGTTCATTAAAGGAAGCCACATTTGGAAAAGGCACAAAGGCAACAAGGCTAAGGAAGGAAAGTTTTCTCCTCCTCCCTCCTTATATATATACACGCCTATATACATATTAAATACATATATTTTCAGATTTTTTGAAAAAGGCACATACACATGTATTCCAACGTACTACCGACACGTTATATATTTTACGTATGTACGTTAACGTCACACCACTATACTTAACTCATATTTATGAGTATATTCAGGTCTTATATCATATGATATAAGATATGATGTTGACAAATTAAATACGACACGATAAAAGGTTCTAAACCAAAAATTATCGTATCGGGCGAATACCGAAACTTCGCCAACGTGTCACGTACTTGCCATAAATAGATGGCCAGCCCCTATACCTCAAAAATCATTATTATTTTCGTGGGTTACATGTAATATTCAGCCAAAAATACTTTCCATGTTGGCACACACAAATTACTCCACATTAAGGCCAAAATGTGAAGATTCCAAGTTTAATTTTGTCACATGTTAATGATACCACTTTAGACCAGCGAAGTGCTGAGATTTAAAGTATATATTATATATATTATGTATAACATAATATATATAACATGTGCAAAAGTTGGAATTTAAATTAGAGAAAAATCGGGTAATCGATAAATATCGAAAATTCGGTTTTCTACGCACACAACACATGGAACGTTTTTGGTACATCATGTGACACGTATCTAGACACTTTTTACATATTTTATACATCTTAAAGTGTTCTAGAAAATTAAATTAAGGGCTGATTAAAATATAACATGTGTGTATTATTAAATGTGCATTATTTTACAAAGTTAGCAAAAATAAATTTCAGCACATGCACATACATATCCAACGCCACCTACAGCTGAGATGGAGCTTATTTGGAGCCTTGTTGGCATATTGATTGGTCAAGGATCAATCATGCAATGTTGGTGAATTAAAGAGAGAAGCTACAAATGGTAAGAATTCAAAATTTGTGTATCTTATAACACATGCTGAAAATTTCAGCATGCTACACAAGGCTGGCCGATTTTTTGACATAAATGTGATATAATTTGTCATCTTTTATTGTGTGATTGATTGGAAGAAGAAATGGAAATGATTTGAATATTATTTAAATTAATAAAGTGTGATATTCTACATATCACACATGCTGAAATTTTTTCAGCATGTGTGAGAGATAGAGTGGCCGAATTATTGAGCATAAAGATGTCCATGTTCATTTCCAATGTGATAAAGTTATTTACCATCAATTGGTGATTTATTTTATAAAGAAAAATCAAATTAAATTTGGCATTATTTTGAATGAAATGGAATGATGCACATGCTGAAAATTCAGCATGGCATGGCCGAATTTTTGGCTCAATTTTGTGAGAAAATTGTCTTGCAACATTTATGTGATAATCTTATGATTTATGGAAATTATTTTGTGATGATTTTGGCACATGTTCAAGTGTTCTTCTCAGATTTTTCCAAGTCATCAATGATGACAGCATTCAACCAATCATGAAGTGCCAAGTAAGCGAAGCTTAAATGATCATCCAATAAGAAGATGTCAAGTAAGCAAGGCATTGTCACAATGATGTCTTACATTCTCTCAAGGACTTAGAAGATAATTTTCAAGAGGGGGAGGCACCTACAAGGGGACGGCTACATGGCATAAAAAGGAAAGAAGAGAGCAAACAAAACAAGCACAAGTATTACAAATCAAAGTGATCAAAAAGCCTAGCTCTTCTTCTTCTACATTCTCTTTCTTTCTTTCTTCTTGTAAGCCTGTTGTATTCATATATTTCAATCTTGAATAGGCTTGATATAGACCACCACTCATTATATATCTTTGTAAAAGATTGATCAAGGTGTGATCAATCTT
>AP025075.1:22776747-22837595 GCA_036186865.1 Eustoma russellianum | reverse complement strand
GTACAAGGTTTGTAAAGGGTTGGAGTTAGGTGTAACTCTATCAACCCTGTGGTAAGGTGTGTTGTGTGTGTGTGATTAGCGTGAACCAAGGAAGGTGTTCCTTGAAGACTGGATTAGGTTGTTTATAACCGAACCAGTATAAAAATCTTGGTGCAATTTACTTTCAGCATTTACTTTTCAGTTACTGCACAGTTTACGCTTCTTGTTCGCATTCGAAAAAATAGTAAACGATTTTAAAAAATCACAAAAATTTCCAGAAATATACTCACACGTTCTAGGGTTAATTTGGCACAAGTTTCAACCCTTTTGGATAAGTATAAGTCGATCAAACATCAAAAGTTCTGAGACTAGTGCAGTCTGATTTTCAGACTTGCAAAGGTTGAGACTTTGATTATAGTTGACCTACTTCCCAAAGGAATTTTGCAAAACTGTTTCAACCCAATTAAATATAGTATATAAAGAGTTAGTGGTCAAATGTTCAGAGCATTTGGACATACACACAAATAGGAATAAATTTTTCCAAACCGTCTACCGTTTCTGGCAGATTCGAACATTCTGTTTACCAACGGTTTTTGAAGGGGTTAAAGGTTGAATTTTAATTTGAAATTTTTAGGGGACCCTCATAACATCTGAGGCTAAGTTCTCTCAAAATTTCGGAATTTTTGGAGACCTATAACCTGGTTTTAAAAACGTTTTAAAACTGGTCCTGAAAACAGAATCTGTTTTCAGAGGTTGAATTGTTTAGTTTTAAACAAATTTTAAAAACCACACTTTCCGCACCACCTATTCAACCCCCCCTTTTAGTGGTGCCTTGAAGATCCTACAATATACACACCTCAATAGAATGGAATTGTGGAAAGAAAACACCAACATATACTCACTGTTGCTAGAGCTTTGAAATTTCATTCTAGCGTCCCTGTATCTTATTAGGGTTTTTGTGTCCAACATGCTACATACCTTATAAATCTCTTACCAACACCCTTTTTGTCCAACCATTCTCCATATCATCAGCTGTACCAAACAAACCCCGCCTATGACCACCTGAGAGTCTTTGAATGCCTTGCCTTTGCCCATAATAATACACCTCATCAACACAAGTTCACTCCCACGGCACAAGCCTGCATATTCCTTGGCATTCTTTATACTACCCAAGGATACATTCTTCAAAACCTTGAAAACAATGATATCTTCATATCAAGGGATGTCAGTTTTCATGAGCACATTTTTCCCTTGTTTTCTCAACAAGAGCATGACTCATCTGCTACCTCTTCACCTCATCTTCACTCATTTTCTCAACGTGACATTCCAACCACACCAATCAATACTTTACCTCCAGAAATTCATGTTGACATTCCTGCAATACCTACTTCACTTACACATCCTTCAACAAATATATCGTCCAACACAGGTTCATCTGAAGATGGCAATTCTCCCTCTCCATCTCAGTCACCTCCTGAACTTGTAACATCAACCTCCCCTCCCACAAACCTCCCTTTACCTAGTACCACTTCTTATTATGCCAAATCCACTAGACAAAGATCTGCACCTTCATACTTAAAAAGATTATTATTGCCACTACATCCAAAGTACTACCAAACCTCAACAACTATCCACTCCTTATCCTCTTCATCTATATCATACTCTTAATCACCTGGCTCCATACTATAAATCTTGTGTTCTTTCACTCAGTCTGCAACATGAACCTACTACTTACAAAGAAGCAGTATTCTGGAGACTTGCTATGCAGTCAGAGCTTCAAGCCCTATATGCTAATCACACATGGTCACTTGTTCCTTTACCCACTGGTAAGCAACCTATTAGATGCAAATGGGTTTACAAAATCAAAAGGAAGGCAGATGGATCTATAGAACGCTATAAGACACGCTTAGCTACCAAGGGATACACCCATCAGCTCTACCATGAAACATTTTCTCCAGTGGCCAAGCTAACTACGGTCAGACTTCTTATCTGATTAACAGCCTTAAAGAATTGGTATGTTCATCAACTTGATGTTAATAATGCTTTCTTACATGCGGACTTACATTAAGAGATTTATATGACTCTACCTGAAGGCCTGGACTCACCTCATCCGAATATAGTTTGCAAACTTCACAAATCTCTTTATGGATTAAAGCAGGCAAGCAGAGAATGGAATGAGAAGTTGACTCAGTTTCTCCTTAGTCAGAACTGTACACAGTCCAAACATGGTTACACATTATTCCTTAAGCGTGCCAATTCTTCCTTTATAGCCTTGTTGGTATATGTGGATGATATTGTGGTAGTTAGTAATCAGTTAACTGAAATTCAATGGATCAAGACTTCGCTTCATCAAGCGTTTCAGATCAAAGACTTAGGAGAATTTAGATACTTCCTAGGATTGGAAGTAGCAAGGTCTCAGGGAAGGATTGTGACATGCCAGAGGAAATACACATTGAAGATCCTAGAGGAAACTGGTAATCTGGGAGCAAAGCCTACCAAGTCACCAATAGAGCAAAACCTTAAATTGGCACATGAAGACTGAGACTTGGTGCAAGAAGTCTCAGGTTATAGAAGGTCGATAGGGAAATTGTTATATTTTAGTATAACTAGGCCGGACATTTCTTACGCTGGGCAACAACTTAGTCAGTTCCTAGATGTCCCTACTGAAAAACATGTCAAGGATAGCCGTTATATCTTGTTTTGTTGAAGGTAATGAAGAAGAAGAAGAAGAAGTAAATGCTGAGAGATTTCACTTAGTTTTGCAAAAATGAATTGTATCTGATGAATATATCAAGACATACTATATATAGATCTTGGGGTGTGTTTAAAATCTCTTTTGAAACATGTCTCGGCCTTATTTCAACTTCCAAGAGCCGTTGATTACCGGTCATAGGCGAAGAGAGATGATTCTTGGATCAAAAGCTACAACTCCTAGTGAAAATTTTTGTCCGTTGGCACATCGATCGATCGATGTCACTTCGATCGATCGATGTCACTTCGATCGATTGATGTGATCGATCGAAGTCGGACAGAGACTTACACTTTTCATTCTGTCCTACATCGATCGATCACATCGATCGATCGAAGTCACATAGATCGATCGATGTGATCGATCTATGTTGGACAGAATGCTTCCAGGGCTGCAACGTACCACATCGATCGATCGATGTCTCCAACATTGATCGATCCAAGTCCTCCAGAAACTTCAAACTCTCAAATAACCTCATATACTCTTTATATAAGTTTGGAGCATTAAGAAAGAGTATTTTAACGTACTTTTCTAACAATCATGTAAAAGCTTAAGCTAGTAGGGTAGAGTAATCAATACATTTAACACGTCCCACTTACACGTTGACTTACTGCATGCGTGCACAGCAATAGTTGTAATTTTCAGGAAATGATATACCAGAATTTAAGTTGAGAATTTCCTTCTCTGGAAAAAATGTAAGCTACTAGGGAGAATAGCAATTTGTATACTTAACATCCCATAGAGAGTGAAGTCGCTGTTTTTGGCATTCCACTAGCCACAGAAGTTTGGTTAGGAAAAGAATGGTGTTGGAGAGAAAGAAATGAAAAAAAAAGAGAAATATAAGGTTGAAACAAATTGAATTAGAGCCAAGGTTCTTAGTGAATACCAGTCACATTGAAGGATTTCAGGAGGTATAACTCTTTGTTTACCATGAATGGCACCAGTCTCATATTTTCATATGACTCTGATATCGGCAACTATCTTGGATGAGTACTTCTATCATCAAGAAAATAAAATTATCTTTTCATATTGGCAATAATCATGCTGGGAAGGCTTTGTGTGAAATAATGAGCTTTCATGGACAGCCTTTTGAGTATTTTAAATGGTTCCATTTCACTGGAGTTTTTATGAAGTTTTTTCTGATCCTATTTGCATGCATCTTGAAGACAAGACTCTTGAATGGGTTCCTTTTACAGCGTGAGAGTGTCTAAGATCAAGAGTTAGCTCAAGTGCCAAGGTGCGTGTGCATATTTGTGTGTATGTTTATTTCCCTATAGTACTTCCATGATAAAAATAAAGCGAATAGAAATGATTGATCCATATAACCAATCCCACATAGTGGAAAAAAGGCTGAGTGTTATTGTAGTTGTTGCATAGTACTTCCATGGTATAGTCAGCATCTGAACGGGGAAGACCAATGATTTCACTCGAGTGAAGGCCAATTCTCTTTCTCTCTCTGCAGGTTTTGAATTACCTTTCAGTACTGGTTTGATCAGATGGACAAAGTTTGCATGATTTAATATAAGTAATATAGCAAGCATTGTTCTACCACAAAGATTAAATAATCCAAAAAAGTTGTCAAACCTTGAAAATTTTTGAGTGGCACAATTCACGTTTTAATTCATGAGATCTCTTTTACATTACTGCAAATGTGTGTGGGCTAGCTTAAAATGAATGACATGGTATTCATTTTTTGTGGTTCACATGTAATGCTTGTGTTGTGGTTTTCAATTTGACTGTCAACTTTTAAGTAGGAAGAAAGCATATTGTGCTTTGGATTCTTGATGTCCCTGACATTTGGGAGAAAAAGTTCCACTTGTTGAATAGATGATATATTAAACCTTTTGAGCTCTGAGTTCTAATGGTGTGATGAATGTCTGAAATGTGTCTTCTAGTTTTGATCTATCGAGAATATAACCTACAAGCTTACTTCTGCATTGACTCTCTTCCCCTTGTCTAGCCAAGATGCTTCCCACCTTAAAGAATAGATTGACGAGACCTTATTTCGTTCAATAGAATATACCAATCTTGTCATTGTCATCCTTGTTGTCTTCGCTGTTATTATTTTCATTATGTCATCATCATTAAAATATCATCTCTGTTACGCTTATTAGTATCATCATGACATCATCATCATCGTCGTTATGATGATAACAATGAGAATAATAATGCTACAGAAAAGGAAAAGATAATGACCAACTGGGCTTTCTTGAAGTTTGGTTGAAATTATAAAAATTTTCATTTGTTTGAATCTTTGCAACACAAAAGATGATAGTAACATAACTAATAGTATCTTTTGATGAATTAGTAATACAAGTAATAGTAATAGAAGTAATAGTATGATATGTCACTGGAGGGAAAAAGGAAAAGGAAAATGTGAACACTGGATATAACTTAATATTGCATTTCCACTAGAGTATAGGGGCTCTTGATAGATCAATTTGAATGTGCTGAGTAGTCGTTTTGCTAAGCTACAGAACCAGATATAGTTTATAACAACATTACCCTATTACTTTAGAGGCTTCCGCTTATGGGAGTATAGAGGGTCGGATGTATGCAACCATACCCATATGTTAGAAATACACAGAGGTTGTTTCCTGATGACCCATAATGAAAATTGCGTCAACCTGTGTCGATCAACTGCTACTTCACAATATAAAAAGTTCGGCTATTTTATTGAGTCATTTTGTTTTATTCCATCATATTTCAACGTCAAAGAAGAGTATGCGTTTGACTCCGGAAATTGAAATAGAACCTGATATATTATATAAAGACTAATCCTCACGTGTAAGTTGATGAGGAACAAGTGAACTTCCCCTTACCCCAGGCCTTTCTCTTCTAAGACAATGTTTGACCTTACACATGTGAAGGGTGGTGTGTACATAATCAAACATAAAATCATCTCAGAATTAAATGTGTCTTATAGACAAGCGAGGCAGTTTGATATCTGCCCAGTTTTTTCATTCATTCAAAGGTCTTTATCTTCTTCCATTAAATTTGCCTAGAAGCAATTCCTTGTATCTCCAGATAGGCTCCTTTAAATTGTTCTTACTGATTGCAGCTGCATTTGGAGCAGTTTTGCATGCGATATCCACTTCACTGCTCGGCATCACAGCAATCACCATAACAAATACCATTGCTGGGGAAGAAACTGTTCACAAACTGGCCTCACTATTGCTGATTATTCTTGGTGGTAGCTACGTCATATTCTTTCTCTATGGAAAGGGTGGTCACAGCCATTCTCACAATCAGCCAATGGAGAAATGGCTGTTGCAGGGCTTGTCCTCGTTCCAGCACTATCTCCTTGTGCAACAACTCTTCCAGTCTTTCTTGCAGTTGGGAATTCGTCCTCCATGATGGTACTTGCAATCATAGTACTGCTCTTTAGGTATATTTCTTGCAGCTTAATTACTATATCGCAACATCTATACTGTATTGGAGTTTCCTGGCAATCAAAGATAGCACAGTTTGAGCAGTAAAGCATGCAATATACTAGCTAGCCTGCTCAAAACTATCCAAAATAAAGGGAAACAAATGGATAAACAGAGGTATGTAGGCAGAGAACCTACTGACACTTTGAGCCACAGTTGCCTACAAGATGGAATCGTTTGCTTGTGAGCATTACCGCAGTGGACATTCCTTATATTTCCTATTTTGACCATAGGTTAGTAATCGTGCTATATATTGAAAATCCTATTTTGACCATAGGTTACTACCCATGTTTGTTTCCATTTCCAATGAAGTTAAGGACATACTCTTCCTTCCTTGACTGTGAAATATGATGGAATAAGGCAAAATGACTTACTAAACTGGCTGCGTTTTTTATATTGTGAAGTAGTAATTGATCTACAAGACGCAATTTTCATTATGGGTCATCGGGAAACGACCTCTATATGTTTCTAACACACGGGTATGGTTGCGTACATCCGACCCCTCATACCTGCCACAGGCGGAAGCCTCTAAGGCAATGAGTAATGTTGTTGTTGTTGTTACTACCCATGCTACTTGGTCCATCCAGACTATCATGTTGCTACCGTCTCCTTGGGTTGGTTCTCTGCGAACTCTTGTGGACCTTTCAAGCATTCCATATAGCGTTATAGTTATTGTATCATCTTTGGGCCTAGGGCTGTTGAACGAATCGAACTGTTCGCAGATTGTTCGAGTTCGGTTCGTGTTCGGTTTGTATTCGTTTGATAATTATTTGTTAACGAGCCGAATTCAAACAGGTTGTCGGGTTCGTTTAGTTAAACGAGCCGAACTATTCACAAACTGTTCGGCTCGTTTAAATAGTTATAAGGTTATCGAGTTGAACTCGAACCAATTTTAAAATTCGTTTAGCTAAATGAACCGAGCCGAACAGTTCGTTTAGCTAAACGAATCCAAATTCGAAAACCTAGTATTCGATTCGTCTCGGTTCGTTAACACCTCTAGTTGGGCCCAAGATGAAAGAGGGTAAAGCAAGATTTTGAAGTAGCATTATAAGATATGCAGAGATGTTGGCGATGTTATTTGTCAGATTTCTTGAAAAATAATGAGGACGTATTTTGGGTATACACCATGCAAATATGGGTAAACTCATCCTGCTTAAAGATTTTTGCTCCATTGGTAAATTAGACACCTTGGGACTTGACTTGAGATTTGGTTTTATGGACAGTACTATCACAGTGATGACGTCCCTTGTCGCGCTCTCTTTCTACGGTGCAAGCAAGCTCAAATTTCACTGGGCGGAGCGATATGACAAGCTTCTTGTTGGTTCAGTACTTTGTCGGGTAGGAATTTTGACGCTCATTTTCCATGATCATTGATAGACCATAATTAAAACGTCTGTCAGTCAACAGTCAACGATTTAGCTCCAGCAGCTCAGCATTCAAAAGTACTGCAGTTCAGCTAGTATCGCAGTTCAGTGGTTCAGTGCTCAAGCATGGCTGTTCAGCCTCGGCTGCACCTCAGCAAGGCCTAGTCATGCACTTCAGCAAGTCCTAGTCAGACACTTCGGCAGAGTTCAGCTGTGTACCACAGCCAATGAACCAAGTACGATATTACCTTGTGGGACCCTCAAACAGAGGTACAATTCGAATATAGTGATTACAGCTGTGTATTCTTCCTGAACACGCTAAGGGCATAACAGTCGGTCTACTAGTTACATCAACCAGGCCGGCCTATTAGTCACATCAGTCAGACTATTGATCACATCAGCAGACTTACGGCGCCTTAGGCTTTCTGCCCCAAGCAAGCGTCCTCTCCACAATCCACCATCAGAGGATAAAGGCGGAAAAAAGGTCTATAAAGGCAAGACGACCAAGACAAAAAAGGAAAAAAAGGATCCGAATCCGGAATTCAAACATTCACTCCCCAAAGCAAGTTCACATCCCTTGCTCCTCGGTATACACTGTGAGAAACTCCTAATTCACCTTCAAATTATAATCTCAGTGAGATATGGCACAAACTGACTTGAGCGTCGGAGGGTTATTCCAGGGGCCAACCCCCCGGGACCTCTGACATGTGCTTCCTTGTGCAGGATATTTGGCGCTATTCCAGCTACAAACTTTCAATCCCAGTTAACAACTCTTCAAGTTAACTGACGGAGCTAATTTGAGGTCGTCTAGACCCTTGGTGAAGATCCGGCTTCATCATTTGGCGCTAGAAGGAGGGCCCCTTAGTCCCTTAACCCAGAAAATAGCTACTCAAAGCTTTTCTAACGGCTACTCAGAGCTTTTCTAATTATCTTAGGAAGCTATCGAGAGAAAGATGAGTAAAAAAGATAGTCAATGGTCCAAGCAACCTATAACATCCAGGAGGAGCCAAAGGTCTTCTCAACAACCGACTGATCAATGCTCTACGGAGCCGGGAGAATCCTCAACTCCCATTGCTTTCACATATGAAGAGCACAGGCGAGCCATCCGCTATGTGGCTCAGAACCCAGAGGTCTTCCAAGCAGTAGTGAGGGAGATGAAGGGGAAGGCCTCTGCAGCAAAGTCTAGTGGGTCCCATTCTGGTAACTCTCACCCACTGGAACATCTGGAGTATTCTCCCACTCGGCCTGGTTATTCCCCCAGGCGTCAGGTCGAATTTATGGCCGAGGCAAGACGGTCAGAACAAAAGTCCAGCTACCAGAGTTTAAAATGTACTCAGAAAGCCTCCTTGCCATTTAAACATGGCAGAAAAGTTGACAATAAAGGCAAAGTACCGTTGTAGGAAAGGTGCTCTGTCAAGATTCGGTTAGGAGGCCGAGGAAAGTAAAGAAACTCTTTACTAGCTTCAAAAGCCCATATTCTTTCCTACTTGAGGAAAAAATCTCTAACAAAAGAACCCCAGCCCCTGGCTGGACCAATCCACAAGAGAAACCATCGGCTGTACTGCCTTTATCATCATGATATCGGGCATGATACAGAAGATTGTAGGCAGCTCGGGCAAGAGATTGGGCGTCTTATCAAGTTGGGTCACCTGCAACGTTTTTATAATCCGAGGTCTATGCTCCACAACAGGCTAGACTTTGGCGGACCCCCTCCAGACAAAAGTTGTAAACCCGGGCCTCATCAAGGTTTTCTAAGTGATGAGGATTCAGATCCTGATGAAAGGGGAGGGCACGTGTTTCTGAGTATATAAGGCTGACATAACGGCAACAGTCTGTGATTCAATCGAATCATGGTTTATCTCTTCTTATGCTTATCCGGCATCTTCTGGCTCAGCCTTATGTTATCAAGGGATCAATTTCTTATATTCTTATTTAGCATTCAGCCAGAAAAAGTTAAGTCACTTTATGGTGCATGGAGCAATAATTTATGCCTATCTATCACCCACAACGAAAGTGAGGGCATATATATCTTTACCCCAGCAGGTCTGGGAGGTTGAGCAGGTCTCAACAGGATGGGACAGGTTTCCCGATATTCTTACCCCAGCAGGTCTGGAAGGTTGAGCAGGTCTCAAAATTATCTTTACCCCAGCAGGTCTGGGAGGTTGAGCAGGTCTCAACATTATCTTTACCCCAGCAGGTCTGGAGGTTGAGCAGGTCTCAACATTATCTTTACCCCAGCAGGTCTGGGAGGTTGAGCAGGTCTCAACAGGATCGGACAGGTTTTCCGATATTCTTACCCCAGCAGGTCTGGGAGGTTGAGCAGGTCTCAACATTATCTTTACCCAGCAGGTCTGGGAGGTTGAGCAGGTCTCAACATTATCTTTACCCCAGCAGGTCTGGGAGGTTGAGCAGGGCTTAACATTATCTTTACCCCAGCAGGTCTGGGAGGTTGAGCAGGTCTCAACATTATCTTTACCCCAGCAGGTCTGGGAGGTTGAGCAGGTCTCAACATTATCTTTACCCCAGCAGGTCTGAGAGGTTGAGCAGGTCTCAACATTATCTTTACCCCAGCAGGTCTGGGAGGTTGAGCAGGTCACAACATTATCTTTACCTCAGCAGGACTGAGAGGTTGAGCATGTCTCAACAGCGGGATAAGTTCCCTATATTTTCACCTCAGCGGAACTGAGAGGTTGAGCAGGACTCAACAGCGGAATAAGTTCCCTATATTTTCACCTCAGCAGGACTGAGAGGTTGAGCAGGTCTCAACAGCGGGATAACTTCTCTATATCTTCACCTCAGCAGATCTGAGAGGTTGAGCAGGACTCAACAGCGGGATAATTTCCCTATATTTTCACCTTAGCAGGACTGAGAGGTTGAGCAGGTCTCAACAGCGGGATAAGTCCCCTATATTTTCACCTCAGCAGGACTGAGAGGTTGAGCAGGACTCAACAGCGGGATAAGTTCCCTATATTTTCACCTCTGCAGGACTGAGAGGTTGTGCAGGTCTCAACAGCGGGATAAGTTCCCTATATCTTCACCTCAGCAGGTATGAGAGGTTGAGCAAGACTCAATAGCGGGATAAGTTCCCTATATGTTCACCTCAGCAGGACTGAGAGGTTGAGCAGGTCTCAACAGCGGGATAAGTCCCGTATATCTTCACCTCAACAGGACTAAGAGGTTGAGCAGGTCTCAACAGCGGGATAAGTTCCCTATATCTTCACCTCAGCAGGGCTGAGAGGTTGAGCAGGTCTCAATAGCGGGATAAGTTCCCTACATCTTCACCTCAGCAGGACTGAGAGGTTGAGAAGGTCTCAACAGCGGGATAAGTTTCCTACATCTTCACCTCAGCAGGACTGAGAGGTTGAGCAGGTCTCAACAGCGGGATAAGTTCCCTATATCTTCACCTCAGCAGGACTGAGAGGCTAAGCAAGTCTCATTTACGGGATAAGTTCCCTATATTCTAACTCAGCAAGGCACAGCAAAGCTGAAAAACCAAGCATAAAAGCTCTTAAAATTCGTCAAGGCACAGCAGAGCTGAAGAGCCAAGGATAAAAGCCAAAGCTCAGTACTTATGCAGAAAGCCAACATATAAAAGATACTCTTTTGACAAAACTGAAGACAAATACTTGCATAAAGCAAGTGAAGCTGAAGACAAATATTTGCATAAAGCGAATAAAATTGAAACTTCGCAGTGCTGAAGACCTATACTTGCAAAATAGAGCAAGTAAAGTTTCTTAAGCTGAAGACAAATACTTGCAAACTATCAGTATAGAGCAACTTGAAGACAAATATTTGCATAAAGCAGATAAAACTTTGGAGTGCTGAAACACTTGCAACTATGGGAAAAAGAGCAAGGCTTTGTAGAGCCAAGGACAAATATTTGTATTCATCATTGAGACGAAGCAAATACAACTTCACATGCTGACGACAAAGACAGTTAAAGAAGCTGAAAGAAGCCGAAGAGCAAAAGTTGGGGAAAATGGATTCTCATTAAGTACAAAATCTATTACAACTACAAACTATCTACAGAAAAAAATCCTATTCTACTTTCCAGCTTCTTCATTCTCTCTAAGATCAACCCCACTTTGGAACAGAGCAATTTGGTTTTCAAGTAGGTTCCTAGCATCAGGGTTGTAAAGCTCGGCAATACGAGGATGGTTCTTGTCCAGGCTGGGGCAGACCTCCGAACAAGCATCAATTGCCCAAGTTTGCCCAACAGCAATTGCTGAACCTTGAATCTTCAAAAAATTTCCGGTGAAAAGCTCAGACTGTCTGAACTCGGCAGTGGTTTTCTTCATCTCCTAAGTCTGAAGTTCAAATTGCTGAAGGAGATCAGCTTTACTTTTCCTCTCTGCCTCGAATTGCTGGTACAGCTCAGCCCTGCTATTGGACAATACTTGATCAAAATTACTGATTTCCTTTTGGTAGAACTCCAGTTCAGCCTGAGCCTTGGAAGAAGCTAACTCAGTGATGTCCAATGTCTCCTTCAGCTCAATCATTTGGGATTTGACATCATCCAGCTTAGCGTCAGAATCTCGCTTCTCAGCTTGAAGCCTGAAGTTCTCCTCTAAAAGTGAGGCCAGCATGGAATCTGAATCCTGCTTTGCCATCTGAAGCCTGGAATTGTCTTCAGTAAGTGTGGCAACTTGCGACTTCAGATTGTTCACCTCAGCCTCCAGCCCGAACAACTTTGTGCTATTCGGATTCGCCACTTTAGCTAACTCATCATAAGCCTTTTTGAGATGGGAATTGGTCTCAGAAAGTTTGAAGAATATGGTATAGAGCTCTTCAGCTCGTCTAAGAATGTTAAATTCTTGGACCCAATACTGCAAAAGTCAAACTGGTTAAGAAAAGCATGAAGGGTCAAGTTGAAAAATGGAAAATAGAAGGAAGTCATACCAGAACCATATTACTGGCGAATGAGTTGAAGGCAGTACTCCAGTCCAGACTGTCATACATCTGCCAATCCTTAGGAAGTATGGACACTTCTGTCAATTTCTTAGCTACTCCAGGATCTTTGGCAGAATTGTTGAAGCTGAAATCTAACGTCTTTTTACCCGTCGAGGTCAGGAAGAGGGCTCCCCCTCTGTTGTATTATTCGCAGAGGACCCTCCTTCAAGTGCGTTTTCCTTGAAAAACTCCCCTTCAAGATTATTTCCTTTTGGAGGCTCTCCCTCCAATGTTTTCACCTCTGAAGGTCCTTCCCCGGAAGCATTTACCTCGGGGGCTTCTCTTAAAAGATCGAAGGAAGGCACGGTCTCATCAGCAACCCAACCTGGGGAGGAGCATTCTCCTCTTCAGCAGCAGGAGATGAAGGAATTGGAATGGGGGCATCAATTCCCCCATTCCCGTCCCCAGGTTGAGCTGAGGTTGAAACAGGAACTTGAGCTTCGGCTTGAGGGGGATTATCAGAAGTTTCAACTGAAAAGGAAAATTATTCAAATGATTGCATAGGAATTAAACATGTCCAAGACTAGAATAGGTCAAACTTCTACCTGGACGTGTCTGCACTTCAGATGAAGAGCTAGCAGAGGCTTGCTCTGAAGTGGAGGGTTGGCATTCCGACCATGTTCTCTTCCTGGGGACCAAGTTCTTCAACCTCTCAAGGGTCCCACGTACCATGATTTTTGCAAGATACAAGGAACAAAACAGTCAGAACGCAGATGCAATATCAAAATCAATCAAAGATTTCCGAAAATGTTGCCATATACCCCGAACTATCCACAAAGCAAGAGGAATAAGAGGTCGAAAATTATATTCCGGACACAAATGTTCCAGGTCAGCAATCTCCACAATCTGTCTATTAACTCTCTTCCAATCTACGACCCATGGTGGAAGTAACAATTGAGAGGCTTCATTGCGAAATTGTTCACTGGGCCTCCTGTTATTTACATTACCAGTGTTCCAAGGGATTCCTTCAGGTAATCCTACACTCTTAACAAAGAAGAAATTCCCCTTCCAATTTTTGAAAGAATAGGGAAGGTTTATGACAAAAGATCCCCCACTACTCTGAGATCTCCTATCAAAATTATACCAACTGCCCTCCTGATTACATACAAATATCTCCCTAAAAACTGCAAGTGAGAAGCTCTTTTCAGATGCTCTTAGATAAAGCAGATAACTGAGGATACTTCTCAGTCCCTTGGGCGTTATTTGGGGAAGCCTAAGTTTGTAACAGAACAGTATTTGGAGTAAGGGAGCTGGAATGGGTAAATTAAAGCCAGATCTAAAAAACTCCTCATAAACTGCCTCGTAGCCAGTTGGGGGGTCATTAGCAGTTTGATGAGGAAGGGGAAGAATGGGAGCAAAAGTACTCTTGTCAACCTTATAATGTTGACATAGTTCAGAAAGGTCGTTGTTTTTCAAGGTGCACATTGAATTATGCACTGAAGAGGAGGGTACCATGGATTCCAAAGTAAAAGAAGACGAAGCCATGAGTAAGATAAAGAAAGCTTACAAGATGTTGAAGACGTAAGGTTGAAAGAGCTGGAGTAAGGTCGGAGGAAAGCTTCGGAGAAGAAGAAGAAGAGCAATTCAACAATACAGCAAAATAACCAGCTGAGTAGGATAAGAGAAGAAGAAAAGAACGAATCAGAGAAATTGTTTCTATTTATAAGTGAGAGAAAACAAAAGGCCACAACTTTTCGTTTGAAATGCGAAGAGGCAGAAGTTCACGCATTTTCCTCTCTCAGGGAATGAAACCGCCGAAAAAGTAATGATGAGACATCGAAATTAGCGCTTACATTAAAAGCGGGGATTACTGAAAGGATAACCGCGCGATCAATGAAGGTCTGCCATGTCACAGGTTCATCAGAACAAGATTTGTCCGCCTTCGCAGTTCAGCTCAGCCACACTAAATCTGGGAGCAAATGATAGACCATAATTAAAACGTCTGTCAGTCAACAGTCAACGGTTTAGCTCCAGCAGCTCAGCATTCAAAAGTACTGCAGTTCAGCTAGTATCACAGTTCAGTGGTTCAGTGCCCAAGCATGGCTGTTCAGCCTCGGCTGCATCTTGGCAAGGCCTAGTCATGCACTTCGGCAAGGCCTAGTCAGGCACTTCGCCAGAGTTCAGCTGTGTACCACAGCCAATGAACCAAGTACGATATTACCTTGTGGGACCCTCAAACAGAGGTACAATTCGAATATAGTGATTACAGCTAGGTATTCTTCATGAACACGCTAAGGTCATAACAGTCGGTCTACTAGTTACATCAACCAGGCCGGCCTATTAGTCACATCAGTCAGACTATTGATCACATCAGCAAACCTACGGCGCCTTAGGCTTTCTGTCCCAAGCAAGCGTCCTCTCCACAATCCACCATCAGGGGATAAAGGCGGGAAAAAGGTCTATAAAGGCAAGCCGACCAAGACAAAAAAGGAAAAAAAAGGATCCGAATCCGAAATTCAAACATTCACTCCCCAAAGCAAGTTCATATCCCTTGCTCCTCGGCATACACTGTGAGAAACTCCTAACTCACATTCAAATTATAATCTCAGTGAGATATGGCCCAAACTGACTTGAGCGTCGGAGGGTTATTCCCAGGGCCAACCCCCCGGAATCTCTGACCTATGCTTCCCTGTGCAGGATATTTGGCGCTATTCCAGCTACAAACTTTCAATCGCAGTTAACAACTGTTCAAGTTAACTGACGGAGCTAATTTAAGGTCGTCTAGACCGTTGGTGAAGATCTGGCTCCATCAATCATGATCATGATGGACACCTGGGTGGAGTTCTGGCACATCACAGGAAACTCATCCCATTATGAAGTCCTTTCTGGTTCTTACATCATGTTCCATGACAAAAATGTTTGTAGTTCATCTTCCTTGAAGAAAAGATCAAAGTAGAAAAGTTTCCCTCTATGCTGCCTGCCTCTGAGATACTTGTTCAAGCCTATGTTGCTTTCGTGGTACTCTCTTCTCTTTCTTGATTTTAGAAAAAGAGAAAGTATACCACACTCAACAACGCTAATAGTCGGTTATATCGATCAATTATTTCTCATTTATGATAACACCGAGAATGGATAACACCTCCATCTTCCATTTGGAAGTTTTGATCCTTAGTTTGTCATCAGTGGTGAATTTTGTCTGGAATGTATTGTAATTTGTAGCGTGGACCGTAGAAAAGATGGAAAGTTTGTCTCTAAAGTTGGCAAATTAGCTTTTACCAGGCCGTCCTTTCTTTTCTTAATCCTGAGTTCCTGACATATTGCAGTGTTTCAGGGACAATATTTTGCAAGAAAAAAATTACAGTTGTTACGTTTTTAATATGCTATATGTTAATAGGCATAATTAAGCTATACATGCATAATTCAGAACTTAACAAAAGAATGTACGACAAAATAATAATTGAAGAATGTAATTCTATAATGTTATCATATATCTAGTAATCTGTAAATTATTTGTAACGAATTGATTATTTTATTTCACAATTGGCTTATAACTATTAATTCAACGCAAATATTTAATTAAGTTGTTCTTTTTTTTTTCATATGCATGCGCATGTGTATGCATCTTTACCTTACTAATAACTAAGATCAATAAATAAAAAACCTTATTTTTTTACACTATTTGTTTCATCTCATCATTCATTATAGATCATTAATTAAATAAGAATGTGTATTTATCACTGATTATAATCAATTATTCTAGATTCAATATGAATCAGTTGATCCATAACTAGTATATTATTGATAATCGATTAAATGCTTCAAATTTAAATATACATGAATATATATTATTGGTAGCTAATGCATTTCCACAACATTCAAATATTTTCTCCTCTATTTATTCGGCGTGTAACCCTGTTGGAAATTGAAATACAGGGAAACAAATATGAAATCCACCAGATAAGAAGAAGTCGTATATGTTTGACATTTATAGCTACATTTTCTTTTGACATCAAGCAAACAATGGGAATGGACTGAAAATAGGTACCCTTTTCGTAAAATCACACCTCTCCGACCGAACATTCACCAGGTTAGTTATAAGGTCTAAATGAAACAAGTTACAAGCATTTGTTCGATAATTCATGCGAAGATTGGTCATTAGAGATGAAACCTATCGAGAAATAATTTTCAAATTCATAGAAACCTCGGAATTCCTTTTTTATAATTTTGCAATGTTTAGAGACCTAATTCATTGAAATTCCATGCAATAAAACTTTTTTTTCTAAAATATTTTTCAGTTGTTGTAAAAAAAAATTTAAAACATCCAAAATTGTAGTTTTTATTCAAATTTTGTTAACTTCTGCTAAATAGCTATATTGGTAGTCAAATCTTCGCTGATTACAAAAAAAAAAAAAATAGATATTTAATACAATAAATTAACAAAATTTAAATAAAAGACAACAAATCCAGAAGTTGAGGATGTTTCATGCAACAACTGGAATTAACTCCAAATAACAACTAAGCCGGAGCTTCCAACAACTAACAAAACACGACGACTTGGTAAAGAAGTTATATGAGAGCACAAATTTTAAAATGGTCAAGGAGTAAGTATGATTAGTTGATCCATGACCAACGAAATGCGTAGAATATTTATGGGCCTCTTGTTTTGGTCAATTATCCCCTAGCTTAAATGTAGATAAAGCTTATTTGTCATCATTTTATTGGAATACTAGTTGTTCCATGAACGCAATAAAATTAATGATATGAGAGAACTTTCTCAAACCAAGTTCCGACCAAATAAAGGGTAGTTCATAAGGAGTTCAGTAATAAATCAAACATCAGCACAACGAACGAACGTACGTTTTTCTTCTTATTTGATAGCTTATGCTAAAGAGTTCCTTCAGTGGGTCGAACATCTAACCAATATGTGCATATTAATGTCGTTTTATGTATTCATTAGACAGACAAAACTTTTGAAACAATTAAAGGGTGCTTGGTTGGGGGTTTCTCATCATAAAAATTGTTTGTTTGAAGAAATGAGAGTATGAGTTTCAGATTGATATACAAGTATTTGGTAATGAATGTCGTTTTCTGATATACAAGCTCTTGTCTATCAATATAGGGAATGGAGGGTATCGCCGGTCAACGATGGTCAACCCCGCCGTCTACTATTCCGACCGGTCAAATTTTTCCGGCCACCCACCTTCAATATCCATTTCAATTCCGATACGTTCCAAACACCATCAATGTCAAACATACCCGTTCCCGCTTCAATATCAAACAGCAATCACTTTTACGTCCAAACCCATATACTCTAAACTCATACTCATTCACATCCATTCCGATACTCAAGTACGAACCAAACGCCAACTAAAAATATATAAATGAGGACTCACCAAGAATTCTAAGGGTAAATGAGCTCCTGACCGATTCGAAACAAAAATAAATAGAAACATAACTCCAATAAAAGTAACCCATGGTCGATATTCTTCTCCAATTTAAGTTTTACAGACATCTCGAATGTGAATAGGTTATGAACTTATAATCATGGAATCGACTATTTATTTTTGCTTACCGGATTGACTTGAGAGTTGGGAACTTTCCCAAACACGACTCTTGAATCATTAGAAGTGTTATACATCAAACATGGTAAAGATGGTACTTTCTCAAATATTCATCATATGTATTTTGATACAAACTCAACAAAGAAATAGAGAATTGTTAAAATCTCTCAATGTACGTTCTATACATTTTATGCTCATACACTTATCACCCCAAAGTCAATCACAAACAAAACAATCAAATACATTTGCCTGTGTATCATTTCGTGTTTCCAGAACTAAATATAAAATTTATAAAAGAAAAATTTATCAATCTATTTATTGTTTTGCTACCACAATTCCGGTTTATAATCACATTTTTTAGACAAAATTTTTGATTTCCCTTCTATAGAATCAACCGCGAAGTCACACTTAACCTTAACGTTTATTGTCCACGTCTTCACGCCGGCAGCCTTAATCTTCACCGGAGCTTTAATGTTCATGCGTAACGGCACTTTCTTCTTACTCTGACTATTCCTCATCGCCGATCTAACGTCGTCGTCAAGAGCCACGTTTGATCCCTTCACCGCCGTCTTTAAATCGGTGACGTTCTTCGCCGGCTGGAAGAACTCTGGCAAGACGCCGTCACCCAACTTAACGCCGTCAAAAGAGACTTTCACTTCGCTGCCCGCCAAATAATACATCCCGATCTTCCTGTTGGGGTTCTCCGCCTGCATGATGACGTCAATCGCCGGCGAGAAAGGGGACGATGATGTCAGGTTGAAGGCGCGAAACGAGACGCTGGAGATGGAGTACTCCGGCTCTACTGGCCGGAGAACGAGATAGAAAATGACGGCGGCTGCTGCGACGATGATGATGAGGATTAATAGGAAAACAAGGGTGTAACAAAGACAACTGCAGCATCGGCTCCGGCGAGGCTTCTGGCGGGAAAGGATTTCGAATTTGACGGAATTCTCCGGCGGCGGGTAGCTGAAAATCTGCTCCTTGGGGAATTGGATGACGAAAGTCCCAGAAGGCTGTGCCAGTGACTTATCATCATCAGCCGGAAGAGGCGGAGCAGCAGCCCATGACTTCCGAGGCGGCGACGACGACGGTGGTCCTCGAGAATTCGCCGGGACATTTTTGACGGAGAAATCACTGAAGGACGGCGTTTTCGAGACGGAAGAAGGATCATCGACATCAAAATGAAACCCTCTTGAGGCATGGATTTTTTCTGCCATTCAAAAGCGAAAAATACCTAAAAAGATCAAGTTTTTCTGCTGAGTCTAGTTTTTTTTTTTTTTTTTTTTTTTAAAAAAAGGAGAGATAGTAAAAGCCCAGATGAAGAACAAGAACTAAGATGAAAATTGCTTGTAGCGGAGAAGAGGAGAGTAATGTTTGTGTCTGTGTATTTGTTTTTGTATTTGTATATTACGATATAGATAAAAGAACATAATACAGATAAAGGACTATAGCAAAATATTACGAAACCATACGACCTCTTTCTAACTATGCTCCTTATGTATCAAGAACTTTATTTTAATAAAAAAATTGTGTTTGACTAAGTTTAAGACATAAGAAAAGGTGAGAATTAAATAATATTTGTGGCTGTTGATTTACATATTCGTGTGCTTATGGGTTTATAAACCGCGTAAAGTTAAGAACTCTTTGTGGGGCTAGTTGGGTGTGGTTGAGATTTTCCCACCCCATTTTTCTACTTCATTCAACCTCATCATCCCCTTTGCTGCCACGTATCGTGCGATCACACATCACTGCACCTCTTGCGGTGAGGTGATCCTATCCCAGTTGGGTGCGCGGCTGGTAAGTTATACGCCTCAAACTGGACGGCGAGAGAATTGATAATTTCGTGTGTTTCAAATCTAACGCATTGAATGGTTCCTAAGTTACCGTGTCAATCATTATTAAACCGTTATACTTATTAAACTATGTTATGTAATAAGTAAATTTATATAATACACACATATGTTCATAAAGAAAAAAAGACCACACATTTACACACGCACTCACACACATTTGTTTGTTTCTGCATCTATGTATACATACATACATACATATATATAAAGAATAATATCACAAATATCTCAGATTGTGTAAAAATGAAAATATATGCTTCACAAAATAAATCTTATATATATGTATACATATATAAATACGAATTCTTCTTTTAGAACCGCAAATTATTCTACGGAAATCCCAAAACCAGTTTATTCTTGAACAGAATATAGCCCCCCAAATAGTCCGACTCAGTCTGCAATAACTGAGAATATTGCAAATGAATTAAATGTCATAGAAAAAGAATTTGTGGTAAATAAAAATCTTTTACACACTAAATTTTATGATACTGCAAATATAGATAAAAGAGAATGGTTCTTTAGACACTACAATAATACTAGAAAACAAATTCAAGAACAGTACTATGAACTTATCAATAGTCATAAAATCAATATATATATTTTTGATTGGTTCGAAATATATTGTTTCACAGAATAATATATATGCAAAAATGTATACATATATATAAGATTTATTTTGTAAAAATCAAAATACGTATACATTTTTACAAAATAAATCTTCACAGTATAATATCACTTTTATCAAGGGGAGTAGATCTATAAGATTTATTTTCATTTTTACACAATCTGAGATATTTGTTTATAAACTGGTGAGTGTTTGCCTTGTACATGATAGGTAATAAGCCTCTTCAAAGCGCAATAAATCATGTATGAGTCAGGGTGTTGGTAGCCAGAATATAAACAGATCTTAAGAAAGTTTAAGAATGAAAGAAATGTTTAATATATCTGCTTCATTTAGCTCTACATCAAATACAGATGCGAATAAGGTAGTTAATACTGAAGAAGTAATAATAATTTTTTTTAAATAAAGCTGTAAATAATTGGGTCATTCCAAAGATTAATCTGAAATATATGAGTCTTCTCTCTTCAATATCTTAAAATCAGACTACATAATCAAAACGGAAGAAAAACATATTCCTCTTTCAAAGCCTTTTGAAACAATATAACTTCTTTCTTATAAATATCTTGAAAAACATATGAAGAAATGTTTTCAATATCTCCATGCAGGATTAATACAAGTAGGAATCAAACCTTTAACTAGGGAAGGTTTAGATACCTCAATATTAATTGTCTTAAGAGATATTCGACATAATAACTTTGAACAGTAACTTCTGAGTTCAATTGAGTCCAGTCTTTGTACAGGACCAATCTCGTTTGATTGTAATCCAAATTTTCCATGCTCCTTAAAAGATACACAAATATTAAAAACTTTGGTCTTACAAATTAAAACACATGGATATGATATGTTACCATGATCAATTCTTTTGGCTTTAATGTTCCATGTTTGTCGGTCCTAAACCAAAAAACTCCTTGAAAAAAGGAGAAACAATGATCCTACAAACAGATCTATCAAGATCTAATGCCATAATCTCCAGATCTGTCAAATGGAATGATGTAAATTTTCCACAAGAATGGATCCTTGCAGGAGAAGTAAAAGCCATAAAAACCAAGAAAAAATCAACCAAATACAGAACTAAGAAAAATAAGACAATTAAATGATGGGTCTGTAAAACTGAGCTTTTCTTGAAGCTTCTTAACTAGGGATAGTGATATAACTGATATAGCCTCCACTTATAGCACAATAAGTCCTGGAAGATTTTCCTCGAGTTCTAGTACAATAAATATTGGAAGATTTTCATAGATACCTTTTGTAATAAACATTCCATATCAAAAACATCGGTTTTCAACATCAGATATTGATAATATGAATTATTCTTTTAGAAACGCAAATTATTCTACGAAAATCCCAAAACCAGTTTATTCCAGAGCAGAATACAGCCCCCCAAATAGTCCGACTCAGTCTGCAATAACTGAGAATATTGCAAATGAATTAAATGCCATAGAAAAAGAATTTGTGGTAAATAAAAATCTTTTACACACTAAATTTTATGATACTGCAAATATAGATAAAAGAGAATGGTTCTTTAGACACTACAATAATACTAGAAAACAAATACAAGAACAGTACTATGAATTTATCAATAGTCATAAAATCAATATATTCTTTTTTAATTGGTTCGAAATATATGATTCGCAGAATAATATCACTTTTCCTTTCAAAACGATAACTCCACTAGCAGAATTAACACAAACATGGACAACTCTTACATCACAAAAGAAGATAGTCTCAAATCATCCACCCCTTTTAGGAATAAAAGTTGATTACTCTGGAACCATCATAGAAGCTATTCCTTATAAAAAATACAGCTGAAGAAGCTCTTATGAATACTAAAAATATTATTTTACAAAATAATTACACCAACACACATCTAAATACAATAGGAAAACAACAAGACAAAATAGCAAAACATTATGAAAACAACCAATTCAAACAACACCATACAAATTTAAACATCTTATATTTAAACCCTATCAAATATCATCCAGTAGTGTAAACACCATATTTAATATAAAAAAATTTAGACAAACTCTAAAAGAACATCTATCTAGGATAGAAAAAGAGTTTAGACAATAGTAATTCTGTTACTAATGAGGTTGTAGCCGATACACCTACTACATCTATGTCAGTTGCTAGTCGAACTATGAATAAAGTAGCTAATGACAAGGAAATATCAACCACCTCTAAAATAAATACATTAGAAGTTAAAACAGATTCTGAGAGTGATATCAGTCAAGCTCTTGAGCAATTTGAACAACAAAAGTTACAAACAACACAAAATTCTCTACAGAAAATAGAATGGAATAGATCAATAATTCCTATTCAAACATTCTCTGATTTACACATAAAACCAATCTCACAGTATAGATTTAATTCAAACTCCATTTATACATGGAAATAGATGGAATGTCGGAATACCAAATTCTGAATATTTTACAACAAATGACAATGGCAGCAAATGCATATAGAACCCAACTAATAACAGATGATAGAGCAATAGCGGAGCATCTTATTTTCGGGTTCTCTGGCCAACTTAAAGGTTGGTGGGATCATTATTTGATGACATTACAGAGACAAGAAATATTAAATGCAGTCAATATTGATCAAGAAGATAACCCATATATACAAATGACGGAGAAACAATATCTGATTCAATATCTACACTTATATTATGTATATCTTTACATTTTATAGGTAATCCTTCCCATATCAAGGATAAAAATGTTGAATTACTATCAAATTTAAAATATAGAAAATTAAGCGATTTCTAATGGTATAAAAACATTTTCCTAACTAGAGTGATGTTTAGAGAAGACTCAAATCAACCATTTTGGAAAGAAAAATTCCTTGTAGGCCTCCCTAATTTATTAGGAGAGAAAGTTAGAAACAAAATAAGAGATATATCAGGACAACAAATGATCCCATATTCAGCCTATACTTACGAAGAACTGATAAGTATAATACAAAAGAAAGGTTTAAGAATCTGCCAAGATATAAATTTAAAAAATAGTCTTAAAAGAATTAAAACAAAGAAAATCAGAATTAGGTACTTTTTGTAAACAATTTGATAATGAGCCTTATCAATCTTATAAAAAAGAATGTAACAGACATTGTTCTAAAAAAAATGAAAAACGACCACAAAATAGACACAATACGAATAATAGATATAATAAAAATTTTAGAAAATTTCAGACACATCCCTATTATAAAAATAAAAACAAAAACCATACAAAAAAGCCCAATAGGAAAATGAACAACTATAAGAAAACTACAAATGCAAAAGATTTCAAAAATATTGAGTGTTGCAAATGTCATAAAAAAGGACATACTCAAATTACTGTAGATTTAATACAAAGTTACAAGAACTAGATCGAGATGAATCAATTCTTGATAAAATTTCTAATTTTCTAATAGATTCATCTGAATCTGAAACATCTCAATCATCTTTTGAATCTGAAGAAGCTATGCAAGTTGATGAAATTAACACATCTTCAGAATCTTCTGATACTGATAAAATTATTTCTGTTTTATCAAAAGATCAAGAAACAATATTAGATATACTGAAATGTATAGAAGCTCCTAGAATGCAAAAAAGAACTCCTCGACAAATTTATAGATAAAACTTCTAAAGAAAAAGATGTACCAAAAACTTCATTATTGCCAAATAAAGCTTGCAGTCATTATGCTCTTCCAAAAATATTAAATAAACATAAGCAAACAAAGAATCAAAAATGTATCTATACCAGAATTACAAAAGGAAATAAAAGTAGTAAAAATTGAGTTAAAAGAACTAAAAGAAAGACAAAAGCAAGATTCAAAAGTTATAAAAATCCTTTTAAAAAAGATAACAGAAGAATCAGATACAGAACTAGAACCAAATATTCCTAACCAATAAACAAAAATAATTGAAAATCTTACAAACACACCATCTGATTTTTATTTGTACTAAGAGAAATAACTTCTAGAAAATACTTAATACGAATCAAAAGTAAATTTTCAAAAGCTTATGATATAGATACAATTGCTCTGTTTGATACAGGAGCTTATCTAAATTGCATTAAAACAGACCTGGTTCCTAGTTGCTATAGAGAACCCACAACAACTAGACTTTCTGCAGCAAATAATTCTAAGTTTAAAGTCAAATATAAAACTGAAGCATTTGTTATAAATTCAAATACCTCTATCAAAACACGATTCTTGGTTGTTGATGATTCATGGTGTTATCCTAAGAACTCCGTTTATGAATCTAATAACACCATGTAATGTAGACAATAAATTTATTACTTTTAAACTACAAAATAAAAAACTTAGGTTTGAATTTTTAGAAAAACCTAAAACAAAAAATCTAGATTTAATTAAGGCATGTTCAATACATAATAACATATTAATACGATTATTCAAAGTAAAAAATTTTCATTTACAAAATCTTAAAGATATAGTATCTACAGCTAAAATCCAAAAATCCTTAGAAAATTTAGTTATAAAAAATAAAATACATGATCTACAAAAATTACTTGAAAAAGAACTTTGCTCAGAACTCCCAAATGCATTCTGGTCAAGAAAACAACATATTGTTACTTTACTATATACACCAGAATTCAAGGAAGAAAATATATCAACAAAAGCCAGACCAATTCAAATGAATGCTGAACTAGAACAACATTGCAAAAAAGAAATACAAGAATTAGAAAAGAAAGGTCTAATAAAAAAGTCTAGATCCCCATGGAGTTGTGCAGCCTTTTACGTAAATAAGGCTCTGAAATAGAAAGAGGATCGCCACGACTAGTGATCAACTATAAACCTTTAAATAAAGCTTTAAAATGGATAAGATATCCTATACCAAATAAAAAAGACATGCTATCAAAATTACATTCAGCATTTATATACTCAAATTTTGAGATGAAATCAGGTTTTTGGTAAATACAGATATCAGAAAAAGATCGATATTAAACAGCATTTACAGTTCCATTCAGACAATACGAATATAAAGTAATGCCATTTGGTCTAAAAAATGCCCCATCAGAGTATCAAAGAATAATGAATAATATATTTATGGACTACTCAAATTTTTGTATTGTCTATATAGATGATGTATTAACATTCTCTAGATCAATAGAAGAACATTTTAAAAATTTAAAAACATTTGATTACATAGTCAAGAAAAATGGACTTTTATTATCAAAAACAAAAATGTCCTTGTTTCAAACAAAAATAAGATTTCTATGTCACTATCTACACCAAGGAACGATTTTACCAATAGAACGATGTTTAATATTTGCTTCGAAATTTCCAGATAAGATATTAGACAAAAATCAATTACAAAGATGTCTTGGATCACTAAATTATGTTGTTGACTTTATCCCCAATATAATGAAACTCTCAAATTGCATAATAGACTAAAGAAACATCCTCCTCAATGGACTGAAGAACATATTTCAGTCGTTAAGAAAATCAAAGAGCTTGTATCATAAATACCTTGTGTATATATTGCAGATCCTAATATACCAAAAATAGTAGAAACTGATGCGTCCGATATAGGATATGGAGGTATTCTAAAATAAACTATTGTAATGGAAAAGAATCAATAGTTCAGTATACTTCTGGTCATTGGAATGACACACAAAAATCATATTCTACAATTAAAAAAGAAATATTGAGCATTATGTTATGCATTCAAAAATTTTGAAGTGATTTGCTAAATCAAAAATTTCTTTTACGCATAGACTGCAAGTTGGCAAAAGAGGTTTTACAAAAGGATGTAAAAAACCTAGCATCAAAACAGATTTTCGCCAGATGGCAAGCATTATTAAGTATATATGATTTTGATATTGAATTTATTAAAGGAGATACAAATTCTATACCAGATTTTCTGACACGAGAATTTCTCCAAAAACAGACATGATGCCCAGAAAAACCAAGGATAAAGGGAAACTTCCAGCTACTCCACTATCCCAAAAAAATGGCCGACAAGGTCGAAGACTATGAAACTGCAAGTCACCAAACCCCAATACCAGCTACCCCTATAACCCAAATAAATCTCAAGTCAGAAATATCTTCCTCTCTAAATAACCCAAATATACCAAATACTTTCTCGATGCTTGAGAATTTGTCTCAAAGTACAGAATTTCAAGATTGGTTCGAGAAATATCAACTCAATATTTTTCAAAAACAAACCTCTACTGTAGTAGAGAAAAAACCGGTTTCGCAAAAAAATATTTTCTCCTAGCACAAGTCAAATACAGACTACTACTTTTCCTACTTATATGAAAGTAGTACAGAAAAATAATTTTATTAAAAAACTATTTTTTCAATATATTACTACAATAGAACATTCCTTTCCCCACAAGGATCCTATGATTGCTTTGCAAAATTATTTTGGTAAAAAAATTTTATTATAAATCATGGGACTCGACAAAAACGACAGATTATTATCAAACTATATCACTTATGACCAAATCTATTGAAATAAAACATGGTTTTTCAAAAGAAAACCAAAATGAATTTGCATATTCAAGCTTCAAGATAATATATATAATTTCACCTGAAGAATGGATAAAAGAATATGGGTCCTTGACAGAGCAAATTGGTTTCCCAACACAATATTCTATGTCACCATTCTTTGCAACCGATTTCAATTACTGGGATTATCAGCAGGCCTGGTTTAACATTTTCTATATCCAGAATTCCAGATGTTCACATACATGGTTAACATATTTTAATACAAAACAAATCACAACGAAACATATCCCGTTGTGGTTCAATAGTTGGTGTGAACATTTTGGATCCTGTACAGATTATTTCATTGGGCAAGATATAGTGAAGACATCTTTTGATATTTTTCTCAAAAACCTATAACCTTACCGAAGAAGAAAAATATTTCTCCAAGCTCCTTATATTTCATATGAAGTTGTATCTACCATGGGTTATGCAATGACAGGTTGAATATACGCCGAATATGATTCCGCTAAAAAAAGAGAACTTTATATGAAATGGTGGACGACCTTCAATATACTGAATAGCCTCAATCCCTCCAAGGCAATAGAACAAATCACTTTGTGGAACTCAAAAATGAAGACTCCTGTGCCACTACTCAGACTAGGAGATGAAAATTCCTTAATAATGAAGCAGAGGATGCAGGTCCAATTGGCATCCGCCAAAAATCAAGAGGAAATGGAACAAATTTCAAAGCGTTTTGCTCCTTATATGCAATCATCCAGATCCTCAACAGCATCGGATACTCCTGAAATTGTAGAGGAAATTGACTTATTAGCAATATAAAAAAAGAATCAAATCACATCATATATATTCATCAAGATTACCAATAAACCAGCAATGAAGGACAAGATTACCGATGACAGCATTGTTACGGTACTACCAATAAATAGCTATAAAGGACAAGATCATCAACGGCACAAATCAATGGTGAAGATCTATCAATATGAATATAGCAGAAACAATAAATATCAGCAATGAAGACTTCTAAGCATCTTGGTCAACAACGACGACATCAAGACCTAATATGAAGACACCAAGACTTAAGAAGACGACGCAGAATATCAAATGATCATGCAATATTCATACTCAAGGAATAACAAGATGAAGACAAAAGATGAAGATGAAGACAATTTGTAATAGTTACTTTTTGTATTTTTCCATACTTAAAAAAAGAAAAATGAAAAATGATTACAATGATTACACCACTCTATAAAGGAAGGGCAATGGACATAGAAAGACACAAGTTTTCCTTCCCTCGAATAGAAAACTCTCTCTCTACACCTCTCAGATCTTACCCCTCCATCTCCTTAGCCTTTCTTCTCCCCAGAATACTCCCATAGCTACTGATTCATCCCAAGAATCCCAGCAGTCCTTCAATATTTGTATCTCCAATACTTTTGAAGAAATATATGGTATGATTTGATTCTTTTAAAATTTATGTTTTTCTGAGTTCTTTAATTATATATATATATATATATATATATATATATATACATACATACATACATACATATATTTGGACGGTTATACACCACCTAATTATAATTATTACTATATATGTGTGCGTGAGTGTCTATATATATATATATATATATATATATATATATATATATATATATATATATATATATATATATATATATATGGATGTATATTGGACAGTTATACACCGCCTAATCCTATTCCCTTCTCCCTTTTTATTTTATGTTCATAATGGCTGGAATTAGTTCCGCCCAATCTTATTCCCTTATTCCCTTTTAATTTTCTGTTCTTTATTTACATTCTATGGGAGTTTAATCACTCCCAAGGATTCTGTATCTTTATTATCTTTGTATTATTTTGTTTATATATCATTTGCATCTGCATCTGTATTTTTCTATTCTGCTTCTTTTTGTAATAGCTATCAGAATCGTGGGTATCTTTGGTATCAGAATCGTGAGTACACACACACACGCGCGCGCGCGCACACACACACAGATATATATATATATATATATATATATATATATATATATATATATATATAACATTTTCATAATTGGATGGCGGTGGCTCCTTTAGCGATTGCAGCTGCTTCAAGATGAATCCCTGCGTTATTGCCGTTGCTGTTGTCTTCATCGGAGTTCTTATTATCTATCGATTTTGCATAGTCCAATGTATGATCGTCGCTCTTTCGCTTTGGTTGTTGCCGGAGCCGATTCTACTCACATTCGTCTGCCGCCAAAAGAAACCTCCAAATATAAGGGAGTCCCAGCCATAGCTTTCTCACAACTGGAGGTCGCCGCTCTTACCGTCTCATTGAGACATTGCTTGATTGGTACTTTTTGGTACGGTCGCCCATGCCTTAAAGCCATTAGATCATGGTTCGAAAAGGTTGGATTTTCTTGAGGTATCAAAGTCAGTTTGATCGATTCTTCTCGTATATTAATTAATTTCGACTTAGAAAAGGATTATATTCGGTGTTTTGCACGTCAAGCATGGAACATTCTAGGGTTTCACATGAGAATTACCAAGTGGTCGTATGATTTTGATCCCAAGGTGGATACACCTATCGTTCCAGTGTGGATTTCTCTGCCTGGTTTGCCAATATATCTCCATAAGCCAGAAGCTTTGTTTCGAACTGCACGTTTGATCGGCACTCCTCTTAAGGCTGATAATGTGACAGTAAATTTGCTGCGTCCCTCGGTTGTTCGCGTCTGTGTGGAGATTGATGTTTCAAAAGAATAGCCTCCGCGTATATACATTCAAAGTCATGACTATTATTTTTTTCCAACGGTTGGATTATGAGGATAAGCCTCTTTATTGTTCGCGATGTAGCGTATTAGGCCACAGTCTCACAGACTTCAAAGCTGCAAAAGAACATGGCACGATTGTAAAGGCAGCTCCTGCACCGCCGAAGCCAAAAGGAAAAGATCAACCAGATCAGCGTTGGATCCCCAATAAGGATAAAGCAACTGCGGTTGAGCTTGAATCGCAGCCTGCTGATATACCTCAGGAGATTCCAGGATTGCAGCAGTAAATTACTGAACCGATAGCGAAAGATGCGGATGCTCCCTCTACAGACATGCCGTCCAATATTCCGCCAGAA
This sequence comes from Eustoma russellianum, assembly GCA_036186865.1. NCBI lineage: Eukaryota > Viridiplantae > Streptophyta > Magnoliopsida > Gentianales > Gentianaceae > Eustoma > Eustoma russellianum. The sequence continues at coordinate 22,807,569 of AP025075.1, read as the reverse complement.
AGTATTGCTATTATGGATTTACATGATATCAGACATTTAATTTCAGCAGCAGTAGAGCCTTTACCATCTTCCATAGTAGATTATTCTCCCAGATCTGGCCATGTTTTGGACTCAGAGGCACTCAATCTAGATATGGCAGAGGGTCTAAAGGAGTTGACAGGTGAAGCAAATGAATTGATGCAGCAGGATAATGCATTGGCTATGGTGGCTGTGGCACAGCCAAACTCAATGGACATGATCTTGATGCATAAAGTGGCGGAAGGTAGCAAGAGGTGGCATCGTACTAAGAAGAAAGATATGACTCGGCCTCCTCCGTCGATTATACTTACTCGAGCGGCTTCAAGCATGGAACCTTCTTCTCCGAAATGAATTGTTTAGCTTGGAATATAAGGGGATTGCGCACCTCCATCAATAGGGTACAGTATTTGGTGCGCACCAAACATATTCATTTGCTTGTTTTAATTGAACCAAAGTTGTCTGATGACAAGGTGGATTATTATAGGCTTAAGTTTCAATTTTCGCATGTTGTACACTTAGTAGACCATAAGATTTGGGTTTTTTGGAATTCCGCTCTTTTACAAAATGTGAGCATCTCTCATGGTGTACGTAGTATATCTCTTCGTTTTGTGTGGATCCCCTCTGGAAAGTATTTTTGGTGGACGACAGTATGTGGGCCTCATACTATTACGGCACGTAGGACTTTGTGGGCTGATCTTCTTACGTTTTCACAATCAATACAAGACCCCTGGATAGTTGGCGGGGATTTTAACACGTTTTGCTCGCTTAAGGAGCATAGGGGATCCTTGGTAGCATCTATTCAACAGTTGACTGATTTTAATCAATGGATTCATGATGCGGCTTTGGTGGATATACCATTTCAGGGTTCCACATACACATGGTCAAATGGGCGTGGCTTGGGAAGAGTTAGTAGACGACTGTATCGTTTTCTTTGTTCTTCTTCTCTCTATGACATGTTTGATGTTTTACTCGTTCAGCACTTGAATCGGACCACATCTGACCATGCCCCACTGTTTCTTGCATTCCGCAAAACTACGGTGACGGGGCCTAGCTCATTTTGTTTTTTAGATGTATGGATGACTCATCCTGACTGTAAAGAGTTTATTCGCCATTCTTAGGCTTCTTATCAAACCACTAATGGAATGCGAGGTTTTTATCATAAGTTGCGTAGGTTGAAAGCAGACCTCGGAAGATGGAATAAAATAGTTTTTGGTAATATTTTTGACGCCGTCTCGATGCAGGAGCTGATGTGTTTTGGATAGAATTGGCATATGATTCACAGCCCTCTGACTTAAGTCACGCACAATATCATCAGGCAAAGGCTCAGTTGTTGCTTGTTCAATAAAGGGTTTGTCAATATTGGCAACCAAAAGCACGTGTTCACTGGATGCTGGAAGGTGATGTGAGGACTTCGTTTTTTCATAACATTGTTAAGGACTGCAGGCGTAAGCATCGTATTACTAGAATACTTTCCTCGACGGGACAGGAATGTGTCTCAGATGCTGATATTAAAGGTGAGGCTACCTGATTTTATTCTCAGTTGTTTCAAGCTGAGGCAATGTCAAATCATGACCTTATTCTTTGATATATTACTCCTTCATTATCGGCAGAGGATAATGCTTCCTTAGTCATGATGCCGCAGCTTCCAGAGGTTAAAAAAGTAGTGTGGGCTTTAAGTCCTACTAGTGACGCAGGCCCAAATGGTTATCATGGACAGTTTTATCGATTTTGTTAGGATATTATACAGATGGATGTGCTCAAAGCAGTGCAAGAATTTTTGCTAGGATTGCCGGTGCCAGTGGCTATGGCAGCTTCTTTTATTGTTTTTATCCCTAAGGTGCCATCTCCTGAGACTTTCTCGGACTTTCGCCCGATCTGTCGTACAAACTTTATTTTAAAGGTTGTGACGTGCCTGTTATCTACCCGAATGTCGCTTCTACTTCCGTGTTTGATTTCTTCTGAGCAGTCAGGCTTTATGCCTGTTCGTGGCATTGCGGAGCAAGTTTTTATGGATAAAGAAATTGTACTTATATTGGATAAGCCGCAACGAGTAGGTCGGGCCATTTTTAAGCTAGATATGTCCAAAGCTTTTGATTGGGTAAGTTGGGATTATCTTGGTCGATTACTTCTTCAGATGGGTTTTCAGCCATTCTTTCTTCAGCTTATACTTAATAATTTATTGGCCACCAAGTGTTTAGTATTAATTAATGGCCAGCCATGTAGTTTCTTTAGTACTGGATGGGGGGTTAAATAGGCGATCCCCTATCACTTCTGTTATTCATTTTAGCTTCAGAAGGCTTCAACAGAGGATTAAATACATTGGTGACACAACGCTGGATACGTGGTTTTGAAGAAATTAGAGTGCTTACCCTCTCTCATCTGCGCTACGCAGATGATCTGCTCAATTTTTTGTTTGCCTCGGCTTCTAATTTGCGTCGGTTTATAGTTTTTCTACAGCATTATCAGCAAGCATAGAGACAACAGGTAAATTTCAATAAAAGTTTAGTTGTTGTAAGTGATAATCATGTAGGAGCCAGGACAGCAGCTTTGTTAGGCATGCGCTTATGAATGCTGTCAATGAGATATTTGCGAGCTCCTGTACATAAAGCATCAGTCGGGCGTCTCACTGTACAACTTTATTAACTCATTTTGATAAGAGGTTGTCTGGTTGGTCCGCTAAGCTTTTATATTCAGCAGGTCGTCTTGTTCTCATTAGGTCAGTTCTTTCGGTAATCCCTTTGCATTTGTTTGTTGTTTCACGATTACCTTTAAGTGTTATCGAGGAACTAGAAAAGAAAACGACAAATTTCTTTTGGGCCGGGAAACATCATTGGCGGTCATGGCATGATATCTGTTTCCCTACGTTTGAGAGAGGCTTGGGTGTTCGCTCCTTGTCAGCATTACAGCGAGCTTATGGGTGTAAACTCTGGTGGTCATATCAGCATAATTCTTTGTTATAGGCGAACTTTATGCATTGTAAGTATGGATATCGATCCCATTACTTGCCTTTATTATATGACTCTCCATATTGAAAGCGCATCTGCCAAATACATCCCTTTTGTCAAAGTTGAGTGCAAGTGGCCAATCACGGATTCAACTAGCAGTCACATGTACATGGGCAATTCACGCTCAAAAGCGCATATGAGGAGTGACGCGACTCTCGTTTATCTTTGCGGTCTTGCAGATACATTTGGTGGTCTGGTCTGCCGAACTCAGCTAAGCTTTTTATGTGGAAATTGCATTTTAAGACTCTTCCTCTTCCTGATAATTTTTGACACTTTATGGTTGCTTTTCCGACAAGATGTCCATTTTTGCCAGCTGTCCGGCAGTGGAATAACACATAATTTTTACACTGTCCTCTGATTGCCAGGTTGTGGAAAAAATACGCTTTTATTTTTGATGGTCCTGCCTCACTACATAACACATTACATTCGCATCTTATGAGTTGGTGGTTCATATCCTTTACCACGTCTATGGAAGGGCAGCTCAGGGTGGCTTTTACGCATTTCATATGTTGGAATATTTGGAAGGAATAAACCGGGGCTGTGTTCGGGGAAGAAGTATATAATCATATGCGTCTTGAGGAACGGCTTCGCATGGATGTTTATAATTGGTGCAGTTCAGTGTTAGGGAAACGGTTTGCGCAAACGTTATCAGAATTAGTGGCGGCTGGCTTATCTCCTCTTATTCATCTTCGACGTCATACTATTGTTCGCTGGTCCATACCACCATCAGGCCATCTGAAACTGAATGTGGATACTACAGCAGGGAAGCTTGGTTCTGCAGGGGGAGCGGTTGTTCGGGGAACTTCTGGCCTATTGGTATTGGCTATTACTTTTTCTTTGCCCGTTGTCTCGCCACTGCGGGCGGAAATTCAAGCACTGACATTCGCCATAATCTTTTATTCGTTTAAATATATTGGACTTCTCATTAAAACTGATTGCATGACTATCTTGCCAATGATAAGAAATGCAGGTACCATTTCTAGGGATCTTCGTGCTGACATTGACCGGCTAAAGCTTTCTTACTTCTCACACAGTCTAAGCTTTAGTACACGCTTCGAGAGACTAATTCAGTGGCATATCATTTGGCATCCGAGGCATCGCATCGCGGTACCTTCACGGAATACACAGATATTGCAGCTATGCCGGCGGTGGCCCGGGGTTGTTTGCTTACGGACATGATGACAGCTCATTTAAGGGGTTAAATGGCTTCATCTATCTTTCCTGCTTGTATCCTTTGGTGGTTACAGGCAGCACGGGTAATATATTTTTTTGCTTATACCATAGTGTTTCATTTTGGGATATTTTCCTGTTGCAATGATTATCTTGGCTATTATGGTTTGTGAGGTTCCTTGGATTATGTTAGCTGCAGTTGCGCTGATGTCTTTCTTCTGGATTGGCTTCATGAATTTTTGGCTGCTTATATTGCAGTGCAGGCAGGCTGGGTATGTGACCTAACATGGATTTTGCGTCATCTATTCCATCTTCTATAGCATTGCTAAGCTCTATTGTCATTTTATCTTGCATGGATCGCTTGTTGTGGAACGTCTTCGCATTCTTCATGGAGACTTCTTGCTCGTTGTATTTCGACTTGGCTTTAAGTGACTTACACCCACTGTGGATAGATATGTACTCTTTTTCCTTCGTGCAAGATTTTATCCACAAGGGTGGTTTTGCTTGTCAAGATTTTAATGAGGCATATCATATCTGCAGTGGACAAGCTACCCCACGTTGTACCTGGATTAAATTTTTCAGCTTTTGTCCTCACAGTTGTTTTACTTCATTGCTTTGGGACATTCTTTGTAATCATGGTTTTCCTCCGCCAAAAGTGAAGGCTACTAAATAAAATTGGAGGCCTCCTCCTTTAAGTATATATATATATGTATGTATCCACACACATCTATATATATATATATATATATATATATATCCATATAGTATATAGTAAAGTTGATGGTGATGGTTTAGCCAAACTACTAATGAGTTTAACAGTTCACTAGGTACTAGGTAGACTATAGAATGTACATTAAACTAGTTTTGATGGAAAGACTAAAATCATGCCATGTGTGAAGATATTGTCATAAAGTGTAATTAAAATAGTATCGTATCGTATGTAAAGTAGAAGCTACCATAATTATCTAGTAAAGAAGGTACTATAGATTGAAACTATTATAATCAATCAAAATCAATGAAAAGAATTTTTCATTTCAATCTATATGGTATCAGAACATGTTAGATCCTTGAGGACTCAGAAAACAAGGTTCATCACAGTCCAAACCTTTCCTAGCCGATTGAGCAGTTTCAATCAGGAAAAAAAACTCAGTCCCAAACCAACAAAAGCAGTTTCAATCAGCAAAAAAACTCAGTTCCCAAACCAACAAAGCAAGAAAACCATTCCTACCGAAAATATCCAACCAACAGAAGAAAAAAATTTTGGAACTCAGAAAAACTTCATCATCGTTCCTGTGATACCTTTGCCAGCCAAGAACAACACAACCCTTGCCTACAAAAAATCAAGCCACAATGTCAGGAGACGGCGAACTTAAACCAGTAACAGTGAGTTAGCTATACAATTGGTTAACTTGCTTCAGAATAGCCCCAACCTTCAAATACCCAATAACAATCTTGATAATCTATCACTTAGAATTAATTTGAGTGGTGATAATTATCAATTATGGGCTACCCTAATGAAAAAAGCATTAGGAGGCTGCTGGCGGAGTCAACACCTCACCGATATTGCCTCCACCTACAACAGCCACAGAACCAGCTTTTCCAGTGGGAGACAAATGACTACTGCGTGTTTAACTAGCTCATTCAAAATATTGAGCCCAACATGGTAAACAATGGATCATAGTACCCAACTATGGAAGCCCTTTGGGACGAACTGGTAGTGACTTATGGTACAAGGACAGGCTCACTGCAAGTATTTGATCTACACAAGCGAGCCAACTCAATTCGACAGGGAGGAGGTACACTGGAAGACCTTTGGAATAGGCTTCACGATGTATGGATGAAAATAAACCGAAGGGAACCCAATCCCACGAAGGACCCCGATGACATCATTGTACACAACAACAAGGTCTAGGAACAGTGCCTGTTCCAACTGCTCATGCCAGTGGATGACAGGTTTGAAGCCGCCAAGAGAGAGCTTTTAAAGAAGGAACCACTAGCGCCACCAGAGTTGGCGTACGCCGCCATCAAACAGGAGGAAGCAAGGATGACCATTTTGAAGGGGGTTCCCTCAGAGCAAACTGACTCATCATCGGGAATTGGGCTGGGACTGCGGGTTCGGGCCAAGACAGACGGAAGGAGACCTGACCTCCTCGCTCACAAATATCATCGCGAGGAAGTGATAAAGAGGACAAGATGAAACTTTTTTGCATCCATTGTGGCAAATGCAAGTACATCAAGAAAAAGTGATCCGAATTAGTCGGATACCCCGAATGGTGGGGGGAAGCACACAGGGGGCAGGGAAATAGGGAGAACAATGGAGAACAGATACGGCAGGCCACGATGTAGTGGCAGTAAGCACCAATCAAGGAGCCATCATTAACCCAAGCATAGAGACAGTGGTAAACAACAGTGGTGGCGTCTGCCATCCACGCTAGGAGGAAGGAATTAGAAGTGATGAATGAGGCGGTCAGTTTGAAGAAGGAGGTAGGGTTGGGGATTTTATACCCAACCCAATCTCTGTTTTTTCTATTTTGCCCCTCAATCCAACCGTAGATTTTAATTCACCCTCTGCAATGATGGATCTTCCGTTCCAAACATATTCCCAAAATAACATCCCAGACCAAACAAATTCCCATAGTGAAATCTCAGCCCAAACAAATTACCCCAATATGTGACCAACCCAAATAAATTACGAAATGTGTCACCTACCCTTATTTTCCCAAATTACCCTCAATCAAGAAAAAAACACTACAACAACCACCAAAGGTCATCACACATGACCTGTTCCTCGATCACACCCAAACAAACACCCTAGTGGATTTTCAACTACGGAGCCATGGATTCTATGACATATGACCCACAAGATTTTGTTGACCTATCCACCTCCATTATGCATAGAACCCATATCGAAACTGCTAGTGGAGAATTAATTCCCATCTAAGGATGCGACAACATTAGAATCTCACCGCACCTTTGATTACAACACTGTCTTTATGTTCCAACACTGTCATCTAAGTTACTATTGCTTGTCAAATCACGAAGCAACTCAATTGTGCTGAACTCATCTATTCTGACTTCTGTCTCTTGTAGGACATTCATTCAAAGGAGATCATTAGGCGTGGCATTGAACATGGAAGATTGTACTACGTAGAGGAGTTGGCTTAACAAGGACGGTCTATGCTTGCCCACATGATGGCTCATCGACAACTGTGGTTGTGGCACCATCGGCTCGATCACCCGTCCTTTGGTTACCTTCGTACTTTGTTTCCTACTTATTTACTCAGTCAGATATCCACATTTCCTGTGATACATGTATTCTTGCTAAACATCATAAGGGCACATTTCGCCTTAATAAGACAAGAGTCAATCAGTGTTTTTCCTTATTCCATTCTGACGTATGGGAGCCTGCACAATCGGCTACACTTAGGGGTTCCAGTACTTTGTTCTATTTATAGATGATTACTCTCAAATGACGTGGGTTTATTTTCTAAAACATAAGTTGGAAGTTCACACCAAATTCATTGACTTATTCCGCATGATACAAATCCAGTTCAACAAAACCATCCAAGTCCTCCGATCTGATAATGGCGGCGAGTGTATGTCTCACCATTTACAAGCATTCTTCCAAACTCATGGGGTCATCCATCAAACATCCTGTCCAAATACCCCACAACAAAATGGCATGACAGAGCGAAAATCGCTTACTTTTTAAATGACTAGGGCAATGATGATTGATGCATATGTCCTTAAAACTTTCTAGCCCGAGTCTATTGCGCCTATGCATACCTCCTTAATCGACTGCACATTCGCACCCTTGGACATAAGACTCCGCTCCAAACACTAGCCACTCAAACCAGTATTCCATCTGTTATGACCCTTCCACCTAAGATATTCGGGTGCACTGTATACATCCATATTCTCAAACATGAACGCTCTAAACTTGACCCGTGCATCAAAAATGCGTCTTCATCGGCTATGCTACTCATCAAAAAGGATACCGTAGCTATAATCCATTTACCCTCCATATCGATATCACCCTCGACTGCGTCATCCTTGAAACAAAATATTTTTCAAATATCATACTCAGGCTCATGGGGAGAATCTGAGTGAGCCTTTCGACTAGTTACACAACCTCAGGGAGTTAGAGGCTGGCCAAAAAGGGTAAACAGATGGCACCGTCGAGTCTGCCCAATCCAGTGCAGACAGTTTCGAAGGTGAAGCGTCATAACCCAATGAGCATATTGAGGTGGGTGTTCTCCAAGAGGTAAGTGAGTCAACTTCTGACATACGCTTCGATGATTTGCCACCTTTACCTTCTCCATCTGCTATGCTTATTGTAAAACCCACTGATCCTGTGGATGTGCGACAAGTACGGCCCCTTCATCCAAGGAGAAATAGAGGAGTTCTGCCTTAGAGATATTTGCCTAACCATGTAGCTCGTGGCTATAGATACCTAGTAAACCTAGCGGTGTTGGTGAAGTCAAAGATATTTTTTAGAGCTCTGTGTACGAAATATATTCCTCGAAAGCAAAGGAAGCAATTAGAAGGAAAAAATAGAAGGAGGCAATAAGGTAGAGATGGAAGCAAGAAAAACAATACTTATGAGAAGTGTGTGATGCCTAAAGGAAAAGGCCAGTAGGATGTCCGTGGGTGTTTACGATCAAGTACAGAAAGATACAAAGCCATGTTAGTAGCAAAAGGATATAGATAGACATACGGAATCGATTATTCAGATAATTTCTCTTCAGTCATAAAAATCGATACTATCCGTTTGTTCTCAATCACGGTGAATAAATTGTACCAGTTTGATGTAAAAAACGTTTTTATACACGGAGAATCAAAAGAAGACCACCAGGTTTCTCCAATTTTTCCCAGAAAGATGAAGTTTGTAGAATTAAGCGAGCTCTCTATGAATTAAAACAATCTTATAGAGTGTGGTTCGGAAGATTTACATTTGTTATGAAGCAGAATGGATACAAGCAGAGTAATGTGGATCATGTCCTGTTTTTCAAAAAGAATGGTAAGTTGGTCTTATCATATATGTAGATGATATGGTTATCACAAGCAATGACAAAGAAGAGATGGCGCAACTCAGAAACAACTTATTCACTGAATTTGAAATGAAAGACCTAGGAGCACTTGAGTATTTTCTCAGAATTGAGGTGCTTCAATCACCAAAAGGAATATTCATATCCCAGAGAAAGTACACGCTAGAATTTTAACTGAAACAAGGATGCTGGACTGTAAGCCAAATGTTACACCTGCGGTAACCAACCAGAAAACTACAGATTAAAGAAAGAGTCCGATGGTGAACCGAGAAAAGTATCAGAGGTTAGTTGGGAAAGTTATTATCTTTATCATACGAGGCCAGACATTGCGTATGCAGTTGGAGTTGTAAGCTAGCTTATGCACAGACGACAGGCAGAACATATGGAGGCCATCACACAAGTTGTGAAGTATTTGAAAAAGACTCCAGGAATAGGAATCTGGTTTAGAAATCATGGACATCTGGAAGTAGAAGTACGTACTGACGCGAACTGGTCAGGAAATGTAAGTGACAGGAGATCAACGTCTAGATATTTCTCATTGGTAGGAGGTAATCTTGTTACTTGGAAAAAGCAAAACACAGAAGCTGGTTGCGCTATCGAGTGCGGAAGAAAAATTCAGGAAATCAATAAGGAAATCGTAGAAATCTTGTGGCTAGGAAAGTTATTAACGGAAGTAGGCTTTCCAATACAATTTTCAGCTAAGTTAAAATGTGACAACAATGCTGCAATCAGTATTTCCTAGAATCCAGTCTAGCACGACCACACAAAACACATTAAGGTAGATAGACACTGTATCAAAGAAAATCTCGATGCTAGACTTTAAGAAATATCATTTGTACGATTTGATGATCAACTTGAAGATATACTTACAAAGGCAGACGATACTTCGCATGTTGAACGTTGGAAAGCCTACTGATCAACTTAAGGGGGAGTGATGGAAAGAATAAAATCATGCCATATGTAGAGATAGTGTCATAAAGTGTAATTAAAAGAGTATAGTATCATATCGTGTGTAAAATAGAAGCTACCATAATTATCAATAAGGAAGGTACTATAGATAGGAGCTATTATAATCAATGAAAATCAATGAAAAGAAGTTTATCATTACAATCTACAAGTTTGCTCTTCAAAATCTAAGAACTGTCAGCGAGTTAGTGTTTTATAAATCCTTCTGAATCACCTAACATTATACCATTAAATGAAGTTCGTTTGAATTTAAAAAATTTCTCTTTGGATTTGGTTATTCACCAATATGAGATATGGGGGATGGGCAACAGATATTTAGTTATGTTGGTACTTGGTAAAGTGTATTAAGGATTTACCAATTAACAAGCACGAGGTACAGTGACGAAAGTTTTCTATTTATCTTTAACAAAATTCCTTCACTAATGTATATTCATATTATTGTGCTATCTATATAAGTATAAATAGAGATGGATGTCTCGTTGAAAGCAAACTCTCTATTCTTAGGAATAAAGATATCTTTGCCTGCCTCTCACTCTTCCCAGACCATAGCGATAGCTTGCGCTGTTTTTTTGATATATATTGGGTAAGATTGTTGCTGTTGATGAGTTACAGTGACGAAAAACCCACAGGTCTATCTCAAAACAAAAAAAATTGACTTGTAGTCTCCTGGTTAAATTTTTTTTTTGAGAAAAAAACTGAGAGAAAAAGGAAAAAAGCACGAGTATAGAGGAGGACAACAATTATATAAAAATTGATTCCCCTGTATCCAGAATCAATTCCAGAATCTGGCATGCTACCTGAATTTGTTTTTAATGTAATTAGAGTTTTAGGGTAACTTGAGTTACAGAATTTCAACCGAGGTTATTTAAATCGCGTTTAGAACACTCTTTTGCAGCTATACAAGTTCCATATAGACCTAAACTGTCATACCCCGTATTTTTCTACATCCGATATTAAATAATTTATAGCAACTCAAAATATAAACTTATTAATTATATATGTTAATGAGGCTAGCTAAATTAATTGTAGCAGAGAAATAATCAAAAGAAAACAAAAATTAAGGAATTAGGCCAAAATACCCAAAATGCCCTCCCTACTTAAATGCTAGAGAGTTACACAAAGAAGTATAACTCCCCATGAACCACTAGCCTTCGGTTATACATAGGAAAGGAGGGGGAAATCGGCTGAAGAGAAAGAAGGGAAAGAAGGAAAGAGAAAGAGAAAGAAGAAGAAGAGGAAGAAAGAACGGTCAAAACTAGGTTCAACATTTCTCGAAATCCTGCAGTACGCTCGTAAGACTAACTAGAAATAAAGGCAAGTAATTTCTATACGCTTTATGCAAATTTTGATACAACAGGTCCTATGTTCTTATAAAGAGAAAATTTGGATCACACATTAGTAATCTTGTTTTGTTTATGTTACATACTCTACTATATGTACTTGTTGTTGTTTGCGTGATTAAAGTCATGTCTTTGGGCTAAATGTGAAAGTATTCATGTTGTTGCTTCATTGTTGATAAACATGCCCTTAAATGTAATCTTTGTTGTAAATATTGTTTACGGTAATTGTCATGTCTTCTAAAGGTTGTTTTAGATGATTTGAGATGAGTTGAGGAAGATTTGAAGAGATAGATGAGATGTGATGTAAGTTGAACATGGGGTAGAAGATTGATGATACATCCGGAGATATGAATGTTAGAAGGCTTAAAGTTGATGCAAACCTATAGATGTAAGGATCAAATTGTGTTTGTGGTGTGTTGTGCATGATGGAGATCAGATTGTAAGGTTGAAGTTGACAAGATTTGAAAGGGTGAAGGGAGAGAGAGATGAAGAGAGGAAGTTTACTACAGAAATTGCAGTTCTGGAACCGTCAGAATACTTCGAAACACCTACTTTAGGCGCTCAATGTCACATTAGACGCCTAAAGTAGGCGTTCAACGTGTCCCAGTGCATTCCAGAACACTTCAAACACCTACATTAGGTACTTCATGTCACATAAGGCGTCTCATGTAGGCGCTCGATGTGTCACAGCACATTCCAGAATACTTCGAACACCTCTCAAGGTTTTCCATGTCACATAAGGCAGTTTATGTAGGCGTTCGATGTATACCAACACATTCCAGAACACTTCGACCGCCTAGTATAGGAGCTTTATGCCACTTTAGGCGTCTCAAGTAGGCGTTCCGAGTATACTGGAAGTCTCCTTGACCTATTAGGCGTCCTATGTATATGTGATAACTTATTCTCTTCCTTTGATCATAAAAATACAAGGGTATTTGAGGCGTAATTAAGGAATAAATGTTAAGTGTGATTAAGTAAGGATACGATTGGATCTAAAGTGAGTTGGTGATACGAACGGACTTAGAGAGATACGAGCGTGGAGTGTCTGAGGTGCAAGATATGCACTTGATATATAAGATGTGTGCGTATGTTTATGTTTGATATGAATTGCATGAGCATCATGCATCACGACATGAACACTTTGCATTTCGACATGAGTATTGCTTTGCGAAAGATCATGTGTTTACAAGAGAAGATTAAAGTTTTCGAAAAGCAAACTATGGCTTCTGGTTGATTGTCAGTGTATAAAGTCATGCCTACAAAAGCAGGGTATAAAAGCGTGACCTGTGAATCAACAGCAGGGTATAAAGTATTTTTTGGGGCCGTGGACCTATCAGCACGGATATAAGATATATTAATGGGACCGGTGGACCTTTCAGCCACGGGGTATAAAGTTACATGTTATGGGGCCGTGGACCTTTCAGTACGGGGTATAAAGTTCTGTTTGCTGTGGACTGATCACCCAAAGGGTATAAAGTTCTGCTACGCGAAGAATATGAACAGTTTGTGAAATGACACGCATAGCACGTTTACGAAAGAAGACATATGCATGGGTTTGTGTGTGTGGTTTTTAAAAGAGTACATGCATCATGCCTCATGAAGCACAAGACTTGACATGCAAAGATTGACATTCGCGAATGATTGTTTATGTAGAATGTTATTTAGCTACATGTTGTTCTCGTATTCGTGTATCATTTATGTGATTTACTTGTTTTTTTGAATTGTTATAAAGATGCTATTTGCTAACCCCGACCACCTTATTTTGGGCAATGACTTATACACTGGTGACTCGTCGTGTGTGATCCCGTAAGGTCTATAGACGGGTTACTTGCTGGCGATGTTTTCGCTAAGAATAGATACTCCATCTTCTTTTCAGGTAAGCAAGAGTATGGAATGATGTTTGTCGAAGATGGTGGCGAGTGGGCTCACTGGGATGATGTTCATTGAAGTAGATAGATTATGATCATTGTCTTTTAAGTTGGAAGACTTGATGTTTGTTACCTTGTAATGGAGGATATGTTAGACAGTTAATCGAATACTTTTTATTTCCGTTGTATTTCATTTGGTTACATTGATGTTAGTGAGTTTTAAATTTTATGACGTTTCCGCTGATTTATCTTACGTCATGGATGACGTATGCTTGATCTGCTTTGACCCTTTGTAGTCCTCATAGTAGACTACGGTGGGTGCACTGGTACCGATGATCAGTATCGGACCGGGACGCTACAGGTGGTATCAGAGCCTAGGCTTCAGATCTATCTCAGAAACTTAGGTTCATGATCTTTTAGCAATTTAAGATATTATTTTCCCTTAAGTTTGACCCTTAGTTATAAATGCTTATTTCTCTAGAGTTTAAGTAGGATCAGGGTTGGGTGTGTGCGAGCGCGTTTATCATCTAATTTTGTATTAATATTCTTATTTCATACCCCACCCATTCTTACGCATTCAAGCTTTCAGTAACATCTTGTATCAACTGATTGCTAATGGAACGCTGACCTTTAAGAGAAAATGCCTCCAAGAAGAGATAACACATGAAACTCTGACAACGAACAGGAGAACCAGCCACCACAAGTGGGTTCTACCCCCAGGTGCTCACTGATGCACTAACAGTGATCGCACAAGTTTGCTCAGCAGCAACAGTCTCCGCCTTCTCCACCACCGCAGCATAATATCTGTTCTTCTACGGAGAGATGAGGAAGATGAGAGTTCCAGAGTTTGGAGGATGTACTAATCCTGAGGAGGCTCAGTATTGGTTGGCTGAGGTAGAGAAATGTTTATGGTTAGTGCAAGTGCCTGAAGAGATAAAGGTAAAATGTGGCAACACCCCTTCTATGTGGCAAAGCTGGCGAATGGTGTGCCGGAATGATGTTGAGAATGACCCCACCTATCTCATGGGCACAGTTCTGTGATGTTTTCCTAAAGTACTACGCGTTAGAGACTGCAATATTGGACAAGATAAGGGCGTTTGACAGATTGGAGCAGGGAAGGAGGACGGTGTCGGAGTATGCAGATCGTTTCCACGCTTGGGTCAGTTTGCCCCTGCGATTATGTCTGATAATCGCCTTAAGATGACGAAGTTTAAGAGGGGTTTGGACTCAAGGATACAGTCGGCAATAGTGAATGCGGGAATGAAAACTTACGAGGACATGTTGGATGCGTGTTTTTGCGTCGAGAGTGACTTTCGTAGGGTGGCGGCAAGAGCAGCTATGAGGGGTCGTCTGATAGAGGCAAGAGGCCAAGAGAAGAGTTAGAGTTGGTGGTAGACCCAGACGTTGGGTCCAGATTCTGAAGAGGGGTCCAGTCGAGAATTTTCAGAGATCTCTAGTGCAAAATCCAGTGGCTCAACTGGCTATGGGAGTTGCCACTGCAATAGGAATCATGTCGGTGAATGTAGAAAGCTTGCGGGAGCGTGTTTACCGGTGTGGACAGGTTGGGTCATATGATTAGGGATTGTCCGGAGATGAAGAAAAATACTACGGGAGAAGCAGCTCAGCAGCCGAGGGCGAAGCCACGAGCAAATGCCGTGTACATCTCATGACAGACACTGATGTGCAGGAGGCCACCGATGTAGTAGCAGGTACCATTTAGATTAAGTCTAAATTCTTATTGAACTAAGTATTTACGTGTGTAACTTCTTGTGTGAAACTTAATATGGTGTTAGGTGCAGTTTAGTGAATAAGGTACCTGCCAACGTGCTTTTCGATAGCGGCTCAAGCTACTCTTTATGGCAAAGAGATTCACTAAGCACATTGGTAACTTACCTGAGTGGTTAGAACTCTGTACCGTGTTCAAAGCGGCAGGAGATCAAATTTTGATTTCGTACCAATAGTATCGGGAATTACGAGTTAGATTTGAGGGACAAATGTTCTCTGCCACACTGACTCCCATTCAGATGTATGACTTCGACGTTATATTAGGAATGGATTGGTTAGCCAAGTATCACGCCAAACATTGATTGTCGATTGATGCAAGTGACAATCAAGAACACTAAGATGGAAGAGGTAACGTTTCAAGGGGAAACTGAACAAAGGAAAGTTCCCAGGAAGGTATATATGTCTGTTGCACAAGCGTACAAAGCCTTAAGAAAAGGTTCTGAGGGATTTCTAGTGTATGCCATAGATGTTACTCAGAAAGTACCATCTATTGAGCAGTAGTCAACGAGTTTCTGGATGTGTTTCCGGAAGAATTGCCAGGAGTGCCACCTCCGAGAGAAGTCGAGTTCGAGATAAACTTGATTCCAGGAGCTGAGCCATTTCTAAAGTCCCTTATAGAATGGCTCCGGCAGAGTTGAGAGAGCTGAAAGAACAACTGCAGGAGTTATTGGACAAGTAGTTTATCCGCCCTAGTGTGTCACATTGGGGAGCACCCATTTTATTTGTAAAGAAGAAGGATGGTAGTATGAGGCTTTGTGTCGACTACCGAGTTAAATAAAATCACCATCAAGAATAAGTATCCCCTTCCACGAATTGAGAACCTGTTTGACCAGCTCAAGGGTGCCAAAATCTTCTCTAAAATTGACCTTCGATCAGGGTATCATCAATTTCCAGTGAAGGCTGAGGACATCGCAAAGACATCCTTCCACACGAGATATGGCTACTATGAGTTTTTCGTGATTCCGTTTGGATTAACAAATGCCCCTGCAGCCTTTATGGACCTTATGAATACCATTTTCCGAGAACTGTTGGATAGGTTTGTGGTGGTATTCATAGATGATATTCTAGTGTACTCCCCTGACGAGCAAACTCACGCTGAGCATCTGAGGACCTTTCTAGGCATCTTAAGGCAGAAACAACTATACGCTAAGTTTAGCAAGTGTGAGTTTTGGCTAAGAAGTGTGGCTTTTCTAGGTCACGTGATATCAGAGAAGGGGATTGCTGTGGATCCGAAGAAGGTGGAAGCTATCACAGAATGACCTAGACCTACTAATGTCACCAAAGTACGAAGTTTCTTGGGTCTAGCGGGTTATTACAGAAAATTGTCGAGGGATTCTCAAGGACAACAGTGCCTCTCAGTCGCCTTACTCAAAAGAAGTCTAAGTTTGAATGGACAACAGTATGTGAGAAAAGTTTCACGGAGCTTAAAAGAGATTAACCACAGATCCAGTATTGGCTCAACCCTCCGGAATTGATGAGTTTGTGATTTATAGCGACGCATCGAAGAATGGTTTAGGTTGTTTTTGATGCAACACGAACGAGTTATTGCATATGCTTTAAGACAGCTAAAGCCTAATGAACAAAACTATCCGACGCACGACCTTGAACTTGCAGCAGTTGTGTTTGCCTTGACGACCTGGCGGCATTACTTATATGGGGAAAAGTGCGCAGTATTCACATACCATAAGAGCTTAAAGTATTTGTTCTCTCAGAAAGAATTAAACATGAGGCAGCGGAGATGGTTGGAATTGCTGAAAGATTATGATTTGACCATTCATTACCATTCGGGAAAGGCTAAAAAGTGGCGGATGCGTTAAGCAGGAAATCCAGCCATGCACGGCAATCACCACTGGAAAGAGAAATAGAGGAATTCGGCTTGGATTTGGTGGAGTCCACAGTGAATGTTTTGACGGTTTTGACCATCACACCAAGTCTAGTTGATCGGGTGAAAGAGGCTTAGAAAAATGATAAGGCCCTGGGTGAGATTTCTGAGAGGATGAAGCATAACCAGGTGGAAGGATTTCATATCAAAGAAGACGGGAGCCTATGGTTCAGAGGAAGATATGTGTGCCTGATGTAGATGAAATTAGAAGAGAAATTTCGCAAGAAGCTCACAGCTCGAGGTTATCGATACATCCCGGAAGCACCAAGATGTACAGAGATCTCAAGCAATATTATTGGTTGTTCGGAATGAAAAGACATATTGCGGAGTTTATATAAAGGTGTTTAGTTTGTCAACAAGTCAAGGCAGAACATCAATGGCCTGGTGGATTACTGATGCTGTTAGAGACCCAGAATAGAAATGGAAACATGTCACGATGAATTTCATAGCGGGTTTACCAAAGACGAGAAACGGACATGACACGATTTGAGTCATTGTGGATCAATTAACGAAGTCTGCACATTCTCTACCCATCGCAAGTGAATCGTCTCTCGACAAGTTGGTAAATTTATATATATGGATAATATCGTCAGCTTGCATGGTGTTCCAGTGAGTATAGTGTCCGACCGAGATCCACGATTTACTTCTAAGTTCTGGACCATATTTCAGAAAACCATGGACACGGAGTTAAGATTGAGTACAACATATCATCCCCAAACCGATGGACAGTCTGAACGGACTATTCAGACTCTAGAAGATATGTTAAAGGCTTGCGTTTTGGATTTCAAAGGGAGCTGGGACAGAATGGGTGAAGTTAATGGAATTCTCTTATAATAACAGTCACCACAGCGCCATTGACATGGCTCCTTTCGAAGCGTTATATGGAAGGAAGTGTAGGTCCCTGGTTTATTGGGACGAAGTCGGCGTGAGGACCATCACCGGATCTGAGCTATTTAAGAAGACGCTAGAAAAGGTGAAAATCATTTGGGAAAGACTCAAGCGGCTCAGGATCGCAACAAAAGTTGGGCAGATTCCAAGCGACGACCATTAGAATTTTATGTGAGTGAAAAAGTTTATTTGAGAGTATCACCTACGAAGGGCATCATGAGGTTTGGAGTGAAAGGCAAGCTTAGCCCCTGTTTTATTGGTCCTTACAAATACTGGAGAAGGTGGGAGCTTTGGCATACAGGTTAGCATTACCTCCGGTATTGGCACAAGTCCACAACGTATTTCACATATCACAACTAAGGAAGTACGTGACAGATCCAATTCATGTGCTTGAAGCAAAACCTTTGGAACTCAATGATGATGTTACTTATGAAGAGATACCAGTGAAGATCGTAGATCGGAAGGACCAAGTGTTGAGGAAGCGGGTGATCCCTTATGTGAAGGTTAAGTGGAGCAACCACACGGAACGTGAGGACACTTGGGAACTCGAAGAACAGATGCGGGAGAAGTATCCTCAACTCTTTGATTATGGTACGTAAGTTTCGAGTACGAAACTTTTTGTAAAGGGGTAGAATGTCATAACCCGTATTTTTCTACGTCCGACGTTAAATAATTTATAGCAACTCAAAATTTAAACTTATTAATTATATATGTTAATGAGGTTAGCTAAATTAATTGTAGGAAAGAAAATAATCAAAAGAAAACTGAAATTAAGGAAATTAGGCCAAAATACCCAAAATGCCTCCCTACTTAAATGCTAGAGAGTTACACAAAGGAGTATAACTCCCCATGAACCACTAGCTGTCGGTTATACATAGGAAAGAGGGGAAATTGGCTGGAAGAGAAAGAAGGGAAGAGAAGAAGAGGAAAGATAGGAGAGATGGCGAGATGGGAAGAGAAGGAAAGAAGAAAAGAAAGAAGAAGAAGAAGAAGAATAGGAAGAAAGAACCGCCAAACTAGGTTCAACCTTTCTCGAAATCCTGCAGTACGCTCGTAAGACTAACTAGAAACAAAGACAAGTAATCTTTCTATACGCTTTATGCAAATTTTGATACAACAGGCTCTATGTTCTTATAAACAGAAAATTTGGATCACACATTAGTAATCTTGTTTTGTTTATGTTACATGCTCTACTATATGTACTTGTTGTTGTTTGCGTGAGTAAAGTCATGTTCTTTAGGACTAAATGTGAAAGTATTCATGTTGTGCTTCATTGTTGATAAACATGCCCTTAAAGTGTAATCTTCGTTGTAAATATTGTTTACGGTAATTGTCATGTCTTCTAAAGGTTGTTTTAGATGATTTGAGATGAGTTGAGGAAGATTTGAAGAGATAGATGAGATGTGATGTAAGCTGAACATGGGGTCGAAGATTGATGACACATCCGGAGATATGAATGTTAGAAGGCTTAAAGTTGATGCAAACTGATAGATGTAAGGATCAAACTGTGTTTGTGGTGTGTTGTGCATGATGGAGATCAGATTGTAAGGTTGAAGTTGAGGTGTTAAGATTGAAAGAGTGAAGGGAGAAGATGAAGAGAGGAAGTTACTACAGAAAATGTAGTAGTTTTTGAACCGTCAGAACACTTCGCACACCTAGTTTAGGCGATCAATGTCACATTAAGGGCCTAAAGTAGGCGTTCAATGTGTCCCAGTACATTCTAGAACACTTCGAACACCTACATTAGGCGCTTCATGTCACATAAGGTGTCTCATGTAGGCGTTCGATGTGTCACAGCACATTCCAGAACACTTCGAACACCTCTGAAGGTGTTCGATGTCACCTAAGGCGCTTTATGTAGGCGTTCGATGTATACCAAACACTAGAACACTTCGAACGCCTAGTATAGGCGCTTTATGTCACTTTAGGTGCCTCAAGTAGGCGTTCCAAGTGTACTAGAAGTCTCCTTGACCCATTAGGCGCTCTATGTATGTGTGATAACTTTATTCTCTTCTTCTGATTATAAAATACAAGGGTATTTGAGGTGTACTTGAGGAATAAATGTTAAGTGTGATTAAGTAAGGATAAGATTGGATCCAAAGTGTTGGTGATACGAACGGACTTAAAGAGGTACGTCGTGGAGTGTCTAAGGTGCAAGATCATGCACTTGACATATAAGATGTGTGCGTATGTTTACATGTTTGATATGAAGTTGCATGAGCATCTTGCATCACGACATGAACACTTTGCATTTTGACATGAGAATTGCTTTGCGAAAGAGCATGTGTTTACAAGAGAAGATTAAAGTTTTGGAAAGCAAACTATGGCTGCTGGTTGATTGCAGGGTATAAAGGCACGCCTGCGAAAGCAGGGTATAAAAGCGTGATGTGAATCAACAGCAGGGTATAAATATTTTATGGGGCCGTGGACCTATCAGCACGGATATAAGATATATGTAATGGGGCCGTGGACATTTCAGCACGGGGTATAAAGTTACATGTTATGGGGCCGTGGACCTTTCAACACAGGGTATAAAGTTCTGTTTGCTGTGGACTGATCACCCATAGGGTATAAAGTTCTGCTATGCGAAGAATATGAACAGTTTGTGAAATGACACGCATAGCACGTTTACAAAAGAAGACATATGCATGGGTTTTGTGTGTGGTTTTTAAAAGAGTACATGCATCATGCCTCACAAAGCGTAAGACTTGACATGCAAAGATTGACATTCGCGAATGATTTGTTTATGTAGAATGTTATTTTAGCTACATGTTTGTTCTCGTATTGCGTATCATTTATTTAATTTACTTGTTTTTATGAATTGTTATAAAGATGCTATTTGCTAACCCGAGCACCTTATTTTGGGCAATGACTTATACACTGGTGACTCGTTGTGTGTGATCCCATAAGGTGTATAGACGGGTTACTTGCTGGCGATGTTTTCGCTAAGAATAGATACTCCATCTTCTTCTCAGGTGAGCCAGAGTACGAAATGATATTTATCGAATACGGTGGCGAGTGGGCTCACTGGGATGATGTTCATTGATGTAGATAGATTTCTGACCATTCTCTTTTAAGTTGGAAGGCTTGATGTTTGTTACCTTGTAATGGAGGATATGTTAGACAGTTAATCGAATACTTTTTATTTCCCCTGTATTTCATTTGGTTAAGTTGATGTTAGTGAAGTTTTAAATTTTATGACGTTTGCTGCTGATTTATCTTACGTCATAGATGACATATGCTTGATCTGCTTTGACGCTTCGTAGTCCTCGTAGTAGACTACGACCGGTGCACTGGTATCGATGTTCAGTATCGGGCCGGGCGCTACATAAACTATAGAAGGAGAAAATGGTGTCGGTGATTGTTATAATGTATCATTGACCGTGATGCATAACCTATACTAGGGGAGAAAATGGTATCACTGATAGACCTATACTAGAGGGAGAAAATGGTACCAGTGAGAGTTGTACGAACGGTTAGAAATAATTCAAGTCAAACAAAATTGACTTCTGTACAATTTGCTTCTGAAATAAAGCAGTGGCCGATATGCCAAGCTGAGGCCAGGTTGGACCGACCTGCCGGTTCAAGACAATCCAGGTAACGCAATTGAGTTTGCCTTCTGAACAGCCAGATGATCTGCCGACCTCAGTCCAACAGCATTTCAGAACAATTTTGTGCTATCATCCTTCCCGCCGAGCTAAACCTAAGTCAGATCACATCAGTCCAATCAGTGCAATTGCATTTATGTTCTGGACTAATGGTCGACCTGCCGACCTCGACACCTCAGCACAACAGAACAACAGTTGTGCTTTCAGCCGCTTCAGCAGAGCTCAACACACCAAGAGAGTTCAGCACGGCAGTGCTGCAGAACAACGAATGTTCTCAGCCAAACAGCAGAGCTCAGCACACAGCAGAGCTCAACTTGTCAACACTGTACAACAACGGTGCTGCGCTATTCCTCGATTACCTGAGCTCAGTACAAAGCAGAGTTCAGCTCGACAATAACCTTAACAGCTCAGGTGAGCAGAGATCCGAGGTGAGTCTAGGACTCTGTCGTTAAGACATATTGTTCCGATATATTGTGCCCAACCGGACGAGAGCAACCGTCGTCCAAGATACAACGAAGTCAATTCAGACGAACGACATTGCAGTGTATGAACTCAAACAAACCTGTAAGCTGTCCTGAACTTCTTGGATTACTTGAAAATGTAGAGTGTTTGTTTATGCGAAAGTGATTATACAGAAAGAGATTGCAGAGAAAAGTGAAGAGCTTGATTTTTTGAGTGAGTGACCACAGAGGTCACCTTGGCCACTATTTATAGGGAAATTCTGAGGTCAAGCTGTTACAGTCAGTTCAACCATAGCCATAGGATCAGATACCTGCTCGGCCTGAACTTTTGGATCAAATAACCGCATCAGGTCTGCCCTCAGCTGTCGGATCAAATCACTGTTCGACTAGAGCCTTCAGATCATAATAACTTCAGTTCAGCTCGGTATGGTTAAAGCTCAACAACTTTTCAAAATTTAACCTTAGCCTATCTTCACAACCTGGAGAAGTTTAAACTCAATCAAACTTCACCCCAGCTGATAAGATCCGACCCGCTGCTGTAGGACCTGGCCTGCAGTCTGCAATCCGTAGCCCGACCTACAGCCCAGTCCGCAACCTGAGCCCATCAGGTTCGCTGCTCAGTCCGCAACCTGAGCCCATGTCCAGGCACGGGCCGAGCTAAACTGATTTTCTTCCTAACTTTGAGCATTAATTTCTTATTCACTCGATATCGGAATTGAGTGATTCAAAAGCCTAAAATTATCTACTCGTCACGTAGATAATTAATGACTCTTTAGTTTCTACTCATCATTAATAAAACTAATTATAACTCAGCTCAAAGTACGTTGCTGACCACCGTTTGCAATCTGACCCAAATTCAATTTTTTTCTATTTTCTCCAACACGAACCACAGGAGATGTATCTATGTCGTGAATGATATTCATTGCCAAAATCGATATTCATCACATTGAAGTTTTTGTTTGAAAAATAAAAAAAGGAAAATATGATTTTGTTTAAAAAAAAATAGCACTCTATGAGCTAAAATGAAAGTCTATTACAAAATGATACAGTTTAAAAGAGTGAGTCAAAAGCTTGTTCATGACAAACCACTTGTTTATTTTAAAAATTATACATTTAATAAGAAAAATAAATAAAAGAATCTAGAAGACTAATCAATAAAACAAAAAGTTGGAATATGTAAAACGAAGTCTTGAAGAAAGATTTGGAACTTATATTTCTTGAAGATATGGTTGTTCTTTTCTGGACAATATTTTGTGGTCAATTATAACGTTATATTTTTACGTGTTAGTCCGACCAACCTATTGCAAAATAACAGGTCTTACACGTAAGGAAGTTATATTATAAGAATAGATATTTGATCCCACAACAGGAGACTTTGGAACAATTGGTGAGATTGCTGCTTTGCGACCTAAAAGTATATGTTCAAGTCGCGGAAACAACCTCTCGGGTAAGACTGTGTGATGTGGCCTCTCCCTGAACTCTATCTGGACCCTGCGCAAACACGAGAGCTTAATACACCAGAAATGCTCTGTATATTTGATCCCACAAGTTTATGGATACTGTCATAATTTGGGGTGTTAACAAACTGAGCCGAGACGAATATCAGGTTTTCGAATTCGAATTTGTTTAGTTAAACAAACTGCTTGGTTCAGCTCGTTCACTATAACGAACTTTAAAATTGGTTTGAGTTTGGCTCGAAAACACTATAACTGTTTAGTAAACGAACCCAATTACGTGTTCAAATTCGGCTCATTTAAATAAAATTAACAAACAAACTCGAATCAAATACGAATCGAACTATTCGGTTTGATTAACATCCTTAGTTATAAAGCTGTGGGTGCGTGTGATTTTCTCCTAAAAATCCACGAATCATGCATGTGATTTTTTCACAATGCACTAAGTTTAACATAATACTCCCGCATATAGGAAAATTCTGTTGTTCATCCGGAGAATCCGTCCTGCGATCATAATTTTTTAAGGAAAATTCTTTTTTATTACCAAGCCCCTCTCTTATGGCAAGGGAAAACCAATTACATGTGAGGAGTGAAAGATCAAGATGCATATGCTATGCCTCCTCAAAACCTTGCCCAAAAAACCACCCTTGTGGATAAAATTCGGACGAAAAAAAGAATACATAGTTATGCATTTTCCCCTTCCTATTCTATATGAAATGCAACTAGTATATGTCCATTTTCTCCACTATAAGAAATTGTCATATACACAAAGAATATTGACCTATGTGCATTAATGAATACAGAGCTATAATGCTACAGATTTCAACTTATGGCCAAACATTATGCCTTTCTCAACACGACTGTAGACCTATCTATCAGTAGACAACCTTTCACATATGGAGGAAGTTCATTTGTCTTATTGAAGGTTGCAAACTTATTTCTCATCATGCCAAATTGTGGGCTGTAGAATTGGTCTCTCTTAGACAATGCTTTATTATTGCCCCAATTATCTCCATCAGGTTCCGGGTTCGGACCATTATCTCCTCAAATTGCAGTTTTGTTGCCCTCGGCTCTAATTTCAGATCATGTGTGCCCTGCAGCTTCCAGGCCAAAGATTTACAATCGGTCTCGATTTCTATACCCTTGATGTCAGATCGGAGACTATCTTTGAAGATGAAGAAGTACATAATCGAGATTATCACAATTTTGCCTCAGCAATGACCGGAAGCGAAACATGTCAGTGAAATTATATTGCCTGTATCATTTCTTCATTCGAATCTCATATTATTGCTCCACCTGTAGCAGATTTGTCACCAATTGCTACATCAGTGTTGATTTTGAATTTATCGGTTGAGGGTTGCTCTCATTTTAGGACTTCAGCATCTTTAATTTGAAGCTTACCGCTTCAATTAGGGTCTTGGAGTTGCATGCAATCTTGGTTTCATTTAGTGTCATACACCAATCTTTGATATCAGCTCTGATATGTTTTTGGATACCCGCTAGACTCCATTGTTGGTCCTCCTTAGAAATTTTGTTATACTCCTTCCACACGTTCCATAAGATGATCCCCGGAAGAATAAGCCTAAGAAGCCCATCCATTTTCTTTTGACTAGCATAATAAGTCCAGATTGACTTAATTTCCAAGCATTGTAAGAAGATGTATTGCTGTGTTGCTTCGTTTTGTTTGCATATGGACACCAGGTGGGGTGGATGGTTAGGAAATTCGATAGATTATCTACAACGGAAAGAGACTCGTTATCTACAATGGAAAGAGACCCGTTCAGAAGCTTCCATAAGAAGACTTTAATGCTCCCCTTATCTTGTAATTTTTTATTAAATATTTTATAGGTTTTTGGAAGATTGCGTGTTCTTTGTAAAGGTAACGCAAATTTTTTTTCCTTTATAAAAAAGACATTTCCTTGGGAAAGACCAAAAAAATTCATCACGTATAAGAGGCCACTGATAGTTACATGGAATAATCTATGATATTTTATTAGAAGATTTGATATGGTGTAATTTATCTTAAAATCATCGAATTAAATCAAAATTAAACAAATTAGCTTAACAAAGTAGATGAACTACTTGGATTAAAAATTTTGAACAATAAAAGACTTCTAGTTTTTCCTTTTGTGGGGTGCCGGGGGTGAGGGGAGAAATGTTTCGGTGGATTTACTTTAAGGTTATGATACATTTAATTAATTGCTTTAATTCCAAGTAGTGCAGAGCCGGTCGAAATGAATATTGTGTTATAAAACATAAAGGAAATTTGTCCACACGATTGTTTTTTAATGTTTCTATAAGAAAATACGAGGTAGTATATACTTGTTAAACATTTATGAAAGCGAAATCATTGGGAGGCGGGGAAAAAATTCATTTTCTGACGGGAACGTTTACTTTTTGATAAAATCAAGGCAGCCTATTATAGCTGGAAAAGAAAAAAGAATGCTGTTAAGTAACCTAACGGCAAAGTCTCTCATATATATACACACATATACATACATATATATATATATACATATATATATATATATATATATATTAATAAGGCGGGTATTTATTAAATTAATAATTCCTAACTTGTGGTGGAGGCAACCATATTACAATAATATATATCGTACGAAAAATGGAAGTGTAAAGTAGCAATAATGTGAAGTCTCCAATCATATATGATATGCCGCATTAAAACCTTCCCAAGTAAAACTACCCTTGTGGATAAAACCTTGGCGAAGGAAAAAGCATACATATTTATATCATGGGAATGATGCTGCCTATATGCGAGAGCTAAGTAAATAAGAATGTAGCATGTCAAATCATCATAGGTATTGCCTGAAGGGTAGTGATTGCTGTGATCTATATTGTAGTGCCACCAAGGTAAGCTCGAAGCAGTGATATGTTGTGTTGAACCGTGGTTGAAACGCATAAAAGGGTTCCGCCATTGTGGTTTGAGGAGCAGATATTGGTTTCCTCGCAAGAAAGAATGACAAAGCACGTTAGTGTCAATCGATGTAATGAGGGTGTTCCAGATTATCATATAAGAATCATTGCAGCATTACCGATGTTGCCCTTAGTCCGAAGACTGCGGGCAACAATATAAGTAACTCGCTATCAAAAGACACATGTAGTTGTGGCAGGGTCATGACCAGACGTACCAGAGTTGCCTGTATCATGATAGTACAGGCAACGATACAAAATGATGAACCATGATCTTTATATGCGCAATGTATGTGGCACCCCATCTGCATGATAGATTATTGCGACCAAGATAAAATCGAGACAGTAGTATATTATGGCGAGTCATTGATGCAACGCATAAGAGTGTTCAGCCTTTGTGGATTGAGTAGCAGATAATGGTTTTCTCGCAAGAAAGTTTGACAAATCACGTTAGTGTCAAGCGATGCAATGAGGATGTGCCAAGTTATCATGTATAGATCACTGCAACATACCGATGTTGCCCTTAGTCCTAAGACTGAGGGCAATAATATAAGTAACTCGCTATCAAAAGACACATGTAGCTGTGTAAGGGTAGTGGCCAAACGTACCAGAGTTGCCTGTATCACGATAGTACAGGCAATGACACAGAGGGATGAGCCGTAATAATTATATTCGCAAAGCTTGTAGAACCCCATCTGTATGATAGAAACCACATGCCGTGGGCGGCAGCTGAATGGCAGAAGTGTATAGCCGTGTAGCCGACGTTGTACGTGCAAATTGACTCAAGTGATGAGCAACCATGTTGATCTCTCTAGGGATGAAAGTAAGTTGACTACCCGTTAGCTGGAGAAAAATTGTAATTGCTTGTATTCCGACGAATTTGTCAAGTGTGTAGTCGGCTGTGTGACTTGAAGGCAATATGTTTCAATGATTAGTTGTCGATGCAGTTGTCCAAAGAACATGAGACTATATAATATGGCTTGTGTTTCCGCGCGTAGGGGTGTCATATAAGGAAGCCTGAATGAAAGAGCCGCAATCATGTGTCCTAATGAGTCCCAAAGAATTGCACCTGCCGAAGAGTAAGTTTTTGTTGCTGAGGCATCCACGTTGAGTTTTAATTTGTCTGATGGTGGAAGGCTCCATTTGAGTGGCAATATAGTTTTTGGCCTCAGCTTTGCAGAAAACTAGCTTCTATGCGGGAAAAGTCATATTGCGCTAATTTTGTTCCATGTAGGGCAGAAGTCCAGTCGTAGCAAGATTGTCGTGTAAGATTGTATACGTTTGTGAGTGGTAAGTCTGCATCTCCATATGTATGATTTGTATAGATTCTCCAGATAGACTAGCACAGCATAATAGGTCCAACAACACGAAGATTGCCTTTGAGTGTTCTAGCAGAAGACGGTAGCCACCATTGTAGCAAATGTGATCGGAGTGTGGATGGTTACTTATGTGGTCCGTCTAGTAATATCGATAGTTTCTGCCATGTAGATTGGATTGTTGGGCACGTAATGAACATGTGCTGAAGATATAGATAGTATAGAAGTTGCGAATCGTCCACTAATTCTACCAATTATGCTTCAAGGGTAGGTATATAGTGCGTACAATGTAAAATCGACTGATCCTTTTCTACTTGTACTATATGGTAATATGCGGACAATTTACTTTGTTAATAACGAATCATTTTGGACTCAACACAATTGATATTTCAAATATACAAGACAGAATTTCATAACAAAACTGTTAAGAGTTGAAAGTGCAAATATGTCATTTGCGAAAGTGAACTTTGAAGAAAAATAAAGAGACGTACATAACATTGAATTTGAACGAAATAAAAATACAAAATCCTAATTTGTTACGAAGTCTTGAAAAAGTCACATCGTCTTGTCGCATTTGCATTTATCAGAAATGAAGATGACATTTTTATCTATTATGATAAACCAAAATGAAAGGATTTGTGTTCTCTCATCGTGTAGTGATGAATGGTTACTACTCTTTTTGATTCATCTTATGAGTCTATGTTATAAGTTTATATGTTATAAAAGATAAAAGAATTGATATCATCTAAATAAATTTATCTTTACTGTATATGCATATGTCAGAACAACAATGCCGAAACATTTTTCCACTATGTAAGTTCGGTTATATTAATCAATAATTTCTCTTGCGTTTTATTTATTTATATATACTATTATCATTATTATTTGTTTTTGCTTTTTTTGTTTTTGAGTCGTAGCTTAAATCCTACTATCTTTGTGTGTCTCCTAATACCTAATGCATAATATGCGCCTTTAGAATGTACATATTTGAAAACTATCATATAATCTCAATTGTGATTCAAGTCTAAGTACCTAAAATTCTCACTTGAATCTTGTACAATCTATATAACATCGTCTACATGAATCAACTGTCACTACTATACTCTATCATCGATCATATGCTCTCCAATTGTCATCTAAGTCATATCCTTCCTTATTGTCAATCTCCATGTCTTCTTTGGTCTCTCCCACATGTTTAGCATGCTCCTTATTCATTGTCTCGTACTGCAAGACAAGTGCATCTGCAGAAAGCTTTTGAACATGTCCATCCCATATTAACCTTGAATCTCTTATCTTCTCATCGATAGGATCCACCCAACCTTTCTCCTTTTATGTTCATTTCTTATTTTATAATTTCTTTTTTTCTTCACAACATCCGTTTCTGTTGCTCGCCTTCTTTATTCATTTTCATAATTGACTGCTCAACGGTCAGGCTCGTATAGCAGTGATGGTCTTATTGAGCTCTTTTAGAACTTTTCTTTAAGCTTAAAAAGTACTTTAGTATCACAAAGAACACATGACGAACTTCTTCACTTTCACCATCTTGCATCTAACATGTGATTTACATCCTTGTCTATTCCTCTATGTTTCTGTAGTATGAATGCTAGCTAATTAAAACTCCCATTCAGGTGAATCCGTGGTCTTCTAGTTTCACACTGAATTTCAAGGTCATTCTTTTTTGTTATAAAATTAAATTTCATATACACTGTCTTCTTTTGACTCAATTAGAAAACATTTTTATATCTAATGTCTCCCGCTAACATTCTAGCTTATCATTGGCTCTTTCATTAGTCTATCCACTAACACAATGCCATCTGCACATAACACTCTCCAAGGAACTCTATTTTAAATTTGTCGAGTGAGCTCATTCATAACTAAAGCGAATAAGTATGGAATCAATACATATCCTTGTTGTAAACCCATTATAATAGGGAACTCTGGGCCTTGTCCTCTTGAAGTCCTTATGGTTGTCATCACGTTCTCATACATGTCTAATAATTTCTATATATTGCTTTAATGCCTTCTTTTTCAAGCACCCTCCACATGATCTCTTGTGGGACTTTATCATATGCCTTTTATAAGCCTTGCATATGCAAGTCATATTTTTTCTCTCGATGTCTCTCTATTGATCTTATGAATAGATTAATAGGCTCCATTGTTGACATTCCTAGGATAAATCTGAATTGATTTTCACATACACTAGTCTTTTTTTTATAATTTCTTTTCTCAATCACTTGCTCCTAGAGTTTGATCGTGCAGCTCATTAACTTAATTCTTCTATAATTTGCACAATCTTATATATCTCATTTGCATTTACAAAGAGATACTAAAGTATCTTTATCCACTGGCCAAACATATTACCAGTCTTAAAAATATCGTTAAAAGGATCCGTGAGCTATATAATACCTCTTTTCCTTCTTTTCCTACACAGTCCAAGCCTCAAACGGAATAATGTCAGGTCCAATCATTTTAACATTTTTCATCTTTTTAAAAACATCTTCTACCGCGAAAATTCTTCTACTATATGTTATGTTTCTATTCCTTTCAGAGTTACGTAAATCTTCTAGTACGAGTTCATCTCTTGCTGATTCATTAAATAGTTTCTTTAAGTATCTTATCTAATTATCTATTATTGTCATTTCCTCTATGTAAAGCATTGCTATCTTTGTCTTTAACGCATTTAACTTGAGTCAAATATCTTATCTTTTTTTCTCTTGCTCTAGAAATTTTATACACATTTCTTTCATCTTCTTTTTTATGTCAACAATTATAAAAATCTTCAAACACTTTTGATCTGGCCTTACTTACAGCCTGTTTAGCTTCTCTTATAGCAAGACTATATTTTTCCTATTTCTCTGGATCAGTGCAAAGTTCAAGTATCCTATAACTAGTTCTCTTAGTTTTTCTTATTTTTCTTGCACTTCGTCTTTCTACCACTAAGATTCCTTATTTGTAAATGCTCGACATTTTCAGTGGTTAAGTAAATTCCTCGCTATTTTTTATACTTTACTGCTACAACGTCTCACACTTTATTTGTATCACCAATTAAATCTCTTAATACTTCTTGCTCTAATACTACTTT
>AP025075.1:22763691-22776737 GCA_036186865.1 Eustoma russellianum | reverse complement strand
GGTTTTATAAGACTTTGTTTTCTCAATCTTCTATGTCAGATACAGACATCCAACACTATAAAAATTCTCATAGGATCATCTTACATTTCTTCCAAGCTTTTTTATCTCTTGTATGAGTCATGAAATCGTCTATCTGTGACATATTTGGTCCATTTTTGAATGTAACCAAGCGTTTGTTTCTTTTTCTAAAAATGTATTAGTCACTATAAAGTGATACGCTATTGCAAAGTCTAAAATTGGTCTTCCTTCATCATTCATGTTTCAAAAATCAAATACGCTGTGTACCATATTGTAATCCTTATTCTCTTTATTTACATGTCTATTTGAATATCCTTATATAAGATTGTCTCACATATTTGAATTTCATGCACAACGTCTTTTCAATCTTTCCGAATTCAACCTTTGAATCCTCCACTAAACCCATTTGATGAGCATATACACTAATAATATTGATTGCTTCTTTTCTAAACACCCACTTAAGTGCTACAATTTTATCTCCTTTTCTAATAACATCTATTACTTCGTCACTTAATGAGCCATCTATAATAAACCAAATCCATTTCTGGTCTTGTTCTTTCATGTATACCAGAGTTTAAATCTTGAAATGTCCAACGTCCTAACTTTCTCATCTATCTACTTTGTCTCTTTTAAACATAAAATAAGCGATGGGGACCCTTGCTTATTTGACGCTACATCTAAGCCCCTCCCCCAGATGCAGTATTTCTTATCGAAACACTATATTCAGACTATACGATGTGTTATGTATTAGGAACATCTTATGTTATGTCCCGTGACTTTGGGAAAAGGAAAAAAAGGAAAATAATAGAAAATAATAATAGAAAAATAAAGTGGGATAGAATTTATCCTAAATTTATAAGATTAGAATATGAAAAATTGAATGGGAATTAAACTCCTACAGATTAACATAAGTATATTTCGTGAACCTATTAGGAAGCTACGTACATATGCATATATATGTATACCCCCTAACTTGAAACTAAAACCCTACACCTCATTCTACACCAAAAACCGGTCACCTCACCCCTAAGCCACATGTCTAGCCGACCTCCAAATTAAGAGGAAGAAGAAGATATTTTCATTCAACCAACCTCGATCATATATATATATATATATATATATATATATATATATCTGTGTGTGTGTTTTTATATATATATATATATATATATATATATATATACATATATGAAGCCATATGACCCCTACACATTTATACACCCCTTGAGAAAAGTGGCAACCACCACCTTACACCCAGGTCAAACTTTCCGCCAGCTACCGCTAGGGGGAAGGAAGTAGAATTTCATACCAACGACAACCCTAATCAATAAATCGATACAGTATATATAGATCCAAGTAAGTATCATACCTGCATTCGTTATGCTTTTGCAAACTGTATGTATATATTTTTTGTATAAAAATAAGGATCATGCATTTGTATTATTGATTTCATGGATGAATGTATATATGTATGTGTGTATGAACGATTGTGTTGTGCGTATGACCGATTGTGTGTGTGTGTATGGATACAAATTATGAATTTTATGGAACTAAAGGACGAAATTTGTATATGTTATATTTGTATAGGCAGCGGCAAAAATTCTATTTTGGTGTACGTTTTGTATAATTTTTATACGTATATGTTACAAAGTATATGAATACATATATTGCGGTATATACATATACATAAACATACATACATACACACACACACACACACATATATATATATATATATTTGATCGCAGAGCCGAGTCCCATTTATTACAAATGTAAACCCTCACTAAAGGTGCAGGAGCTCCATGATACAAATAAAAGCTAGGGTGCCAAGAAGAAGCTAACGAAACATCAGTAACAACATATCCTCTAACAGACAAAGGGAGTGAGGGGAGAGTGGCATAAAGTGAATCGATGTGTAGAATTTGCCAACTATGCTAGTAAAAGGGCTGGCAGATTTGTCTCCCTCGGCGTATAAAGCAGTGGAAGCTTGAGTGTATCCAATAGCATGCGTAGTCGACGCAAGTCGGGAGCCATCACAGCCGCAGTAGAAGAAAGAACCTAGAGCAACTCCAAACAATCAACTTCAATAAGAAACCGCCCATACGGGAATAAATAAAAGATGAGGGCAATATAGACAGCCTGAGCCTCCACACGGAGAGGTAGATCAAATTGTAGCGGGAACAAAATCGCATGAACGAATACACCAGCAGAATCCCGCAAAATAGCACCATCGCTAGCAGCATGACAACCAACAGCCGCATCTGTATTAAGCTTGAGCCAACCAATAGGAGGAAGATATCAGCGAACAAGTCGGGGCCAATAAGATCTAATAGGATGAGAGAGCCCAGTCTGAATAAGCCTTTGGACATTTTCCGCAACCTTTCTATCAGACATGGATTTTGTCCATAGAAAAAGATCAGTCTGAAGACATCGAATAACATGCCGTGGGGTCCATGCAGACACATATCGAGATATAGGCCTTCCAAATATTCCACAAAAGCACGCCAGGGTATATCATATGCATCTCACCCACAAAAGATCTAGGTGCACCACACCAAACTAGTAGCAAATATGAACGCCAATTCCCACCACGTAGAGGAGGGACATCCAACAAAGCACAAAAATAACTCCATAACATGCAAATCTCAGGACAAAAGGAAAAAAGATGTGCAGTAGAAGCAGAATCGACATAACAGAAAGGACATTGGGAAGTCAATATCACCGAGAAATGCACTAAATTATCCGGGAGAGGAAGAGAGCCATGATATAACTTCCTTAAAAAGAGCTGAATAGCAGGCCGTTGTGTCTTTCTCCATATGAAATCATGCGATAAAAGCACATCCCTCAAGGGGCGAACAATGTCATAGGCATATCGCAAAGCAAACTCCCTGAGGGTGTAGGCCATATCGGCATATCCGAATGTATAATTGCTGACTCAGAACAAAGAGAATGCATCACACAAATGCGTCTCCAACCAGGTGAATCATATAAACGCGGCCAGTAATCACCTCGAGCTCCATAACAGGCACACATATACCTACCTCAGAAGTGTTACTGTAGTGATACACATGCCAAAGCTTACATGCAAATGCATCCTGTATGGCTCTCAAATCATGGATCTCAATGAGGCTGCTTACAAGTAATCTGATACTTGAAGAGGGACCCAGGCGAGGGAATTGTTTTTCAGCAAAATGGCACCTAGATGTTGAAGTATTCACTAATGCGACTGTATGGGAAATTCAAACGGTAGATGGTTTAATTTTAAGTATTTTGCTCTGGTGAGAGAAAACTTGGTCACATAGAAAAGTAAGAAAAAAAATATGGTAGCATTATCTAGTGATGAAGCAGAGTTCAGAGGTATTGTGAAAGGAATCCAAAAAATTTATGACTAAAGGAGTTAATGGGAGAGGTTGGCTTTCCACTCAAAACTCCAACTAGGTTGATGTGTGATAACAAGGCACCGATTTGCATCTCAGCGAACCCTATGCAACATGATAAAGTACAGTATGTAGAGGTGGACCGACATTTTATCCAGAAGAAGATTGAAGACGGAATGATCGAACTTGCGAGAAGGCAAGTTAGTGGACATTCTTAGAAAGCCATCAGTGGGATGATATTCGGTACAACTTTGTGCAAGTTGGGTATTAGCCATCCCACTACTCAACTTAAGGGTGAGTGATGGAAAGTAATAAGTCAAGGCACCAATCAAGTATATGTGATCAAATCAAATGGTTGAATAGTAACTACAAATGTAATAATTATAATGAGTTTATATTATCGATAATCGCATTGGTAAATAATTCAATCAACGAAACATATTTCAATTCATGATTACTAATTTAAGCAAACGAATAAATTTTTAAATAAACCAACTTATATGAAGTTAAATAAACTATATTTTATACCATCACCAGACTTGAAGAGTTGTCCTCCTGAATGACTTTGGGTCTTTCCGCAATGTTGACAAATCCCATAAATCAAGGGATCCCATAAATCAGGGAATCACATTATATATGGAAAGTGTGTGTGCCGTAAAAATAAATTGATCTCAGGGTAATCATCATTGATCGTGATTGAATATTACCTATTTAATTACCTTGTTAAGATATAGTAGAATGTGTATAAATGAGTGTATACAATGTTGTAAGAATTATTGAGAAATACAAGAATTTTTTCCAGAAATTCTGGATTATCCGAGTTGTTCTTGTTCTTCTGCTCTTAATTTACACATGGTATCAGAGCAGTAGATCATCTCAATCAGATATTCCTTTTATCTTTTCTGTTGGCTTAGAAATACTACTTTCATCATTGCCAAAGACCTAACCCTGATCAAGTATCATACCTATTCTGTTCTTAGTTTGTGATGCTCAGAATATCCGACCATCATTGCCCCTACTTACCCGCCTTGACTGATTACTTGTGCACCATAAAAACACCATGTCACAAACTCCAGGAACTAGCTAAGAAACCACTGAAAACAAACCCAACTTCCTTGCACAATTCAACATCTCTGAACAATTTGCCCGTTTTCTTCAGCAAAACATGCACCAATCTCCATCACCACTACAGCTTGCCAATCTTACACTGAAAGTGAAACTGAATAGCACCAACTACACCTTATGGAGAAGACTGATGAAGATTGCCTTGGAAGACAGGGGAAGAGCTCCCACATAACGAGGGTTCCTTAACCCCCCATGCGTACAGACCCGCTTACTTCACATGGGAGCAGAGTGACCAACTCGTTTTTACCTGGCTCATTGATAATATAGATGACAACCTTGTCAATAATGTATCAAAGTAAACCATTGTTAAAGCACTTAGGGATGGTTTGGCAGTTACGTATGGGTCAGGCAGTTACGCTCTGCAAATTTTCGACCTACACAAACAGTGCTATACTATCAAGCAAAATAATCGCCCTCTGGAAGCACTGTGAGATCAATTTCAAGGAATTTGGATGACCATATTCCATGGACCCTAACCCCATAGAATCTCCAAAGGATATTGCCACTTATAACCGCAAAATTCAGGAATAGAGGTTGTATCAACTGCTATTGGCAATTGATGACGAATTTGCTGATACAAAGAAAGAGCTTCTGAAACAAGACCACAGGCCAACTGTAGAAACGACCTATAATGAACTCAGATGTTCTGGTGTACAGAAGAAGTGTTAATTCCATCAGACCAGAAAACATCATATGGAATCAGACAAGGTTTGGTTGTGAAGCCAATAGCGGACCAACGGAGGCAGAAGGGAGGATTTGAGATTCCACGCTCAGGGTTCCCATTATAGCGTGGAAAGGAGGAAAAAAAAACAATCTTGAATGCACTCATTGTAAGAAGAAAGAACAAACAAAGGATAAATGCTTTGAGATTCATAGGTATCCTGATTGGTGGGACGAATTCAGGAAGAAAACCCAAGCTTCATCCGCTTAGACCGGCACTGAGGGCATCTCTGGCAACAAGAAGGCAACAAAGGGTTAGACAGGCAGAAAACAAGGAGAACGGGAGGCACAGCCATGGCAGCTGCGGCTGCTGAAGGAGGTAGAAGGGTTAGGGGTAACCCTAACCCTAAAACACAACACTTAAATACCCTTCCCCCATCACATATTGCATCTTGTACCCCTGTAGTTCACAATAATGTTATTTCGGTCCCTGTTGTTTCTGTGCAGAATAAAATAGTCCTTGGGGAATCCAAAAAGGAACCCCAGACCCTTGACCATTCTTCTCGCCCAAATACATCCCCAATTTGCCAGATATTACATCTGAACCCTTAATAACCCAGAAAATTCCAGAATTACCCCACACTCCAATCATTTGCCTATTTCACCCCAAAACCATGACAACTTGTCCGATTCCGCCACCACTGCCTCTTGTCACTTAATCCAAGACACTCCACAGTGGATATTTGATTGCGGAGCTACCGACACTATGACCTACGAGAAAGCTGACCTCATCTCATACACTCCACCATCCAAGACTAATGTTGAAATTGCCAATGAAGCCTTTATCCCGGTAGTTGGTGGGGGTTCCATCTCTATCACTCCTAACATTACTCTTGATAATTGTCTTTATGTACCTTCATTATCAACTAAACTGCTCTCTGTTAGCCAACTCACTAAGGCCCTAGACTGTATTGTTCTAATGTATCCTAATTTTTGCCTTGTTCAGGACATTCATACGAGGGCAATCATTAGGCGTGGTACTGAACGCCAAGGGCCGCACTTCGTTGATGCAGTGGCACAACATGGACAATCTAATCTTACCAACGGAACAAACAGTCAACAGGTGTGATTGTGGCATCGCCATCTAAGGCATCCGTCATTTGGCTATTTATATCATCTTTTTCCTACTTTATTTACCTCTCAGACTGTTAATCTTACTTGTGACATTTGCCTCAGAGCTAAACAAACTAGAGCATCATATTCTGCTAATAATACCAGAGTTGATCACTGTTTGCTTTGGTTCATTCTGATATATGGGGCCTCTCACCATATAATACTCCATTGGGTTTCCGGTATTATATACTCTTTGTTGATGATTATTCTCGTATGACGTGGCTATATGTTATGAAACATAAATCCGAAGTTTCCCAGAAATTCATCCATTTCTACGATATAATACAAACCCAGTTTGGTACAAAAACAAAAACACTCCGCTCTGACAATGGGGGTATGTATCTTGATTGGGGTCTTAAACAATTCTTCACTGATAATGGAATTATACATCAAACCTCCTGTCCTTATACACCTGAACAAAATAGGGTAGCTGAACAAAAAAACAGCATTATACTTGAAATGACCCGAGCCATGATGTATGGCTCTCACGTTCCAATGAGTTTCTGGCCTGATGCTGTCTCCACTGCTACGTACCTTATCAATCGTCTCCCTAACAAAATCCTTAATTATCAAAAACCCCTCCATATGTTATCCTCCTAACACACTCTACCATCATTCTTCACCTACCACTCTGAGTGTTTGGGTGCACGGTCTTTGTTCATACTTTTAAACATGAACGAATCAAACTTGATCCGTGTGTTGAGAAATACATCTTTGTTGGTTATGCTGCTACACAAAAAGGGTATCTGTGTTATAATTCTCGCACCCATCGCATTCATGTTACCATGAACTGCATCTTTCTTAAAACCAAGTACTATTACACCCCCCCAATCTCACATTTAGGGGGAGAATCCATCCGAGGGAACCTTCGATTGACTGGTGTCATCACCCACTTACCCGATGGCTATTTCAACACGGCAAGTAGATGGCACCGACTATACCATAGCTCCAAACGATGTACCACCTACGACACCAGAATCACCTCATGATCCTCTACTTGTGAATGCAGAATCACAGGTAACATTTTTTGATACAAATAATGAATAATCAAGTTCAGAGGTTTGCATTGCTCCAGAAAATACCCCTAATACAGATGACTCTCTGACTCACCATACTATGACAGAAACACACACTGATACTAACATTCTTATTGAATAGCAGCAGGTGCAGACTCTACCACCCAGAACCAAGCCAGGACAACTTCCAGAACGGTACTCTCCTGAAAAGATATCCTGAGCATCCAAGTATCCAATAAGATCAACTATGAAAGAGGTATCAGATTTAGCTCGAGTTTTCTTTGTATCTTTGTGCACAAAACAAGTACCACAAACTGTTGAAGAAGTCCAGGGTCAAACAGCATGGACAGAAGCTATGGCTACTGAAATGAAAGCTCTGGAGAAAAATCAAACATGGGAAAGTGCCTCCTTCCCCATGAAAAGAAACGGTTGGGTGTCGGTGGGTGTTCACGATTAAATACAGGGCTGATGGTAGTGTTGAAAAATACAAAGCTCGGGTAGTAGCAAAAGAATATATCCAGACATATGGTGCCGATTATTCAAAAACCTTCTCACCAGTGGCCCGTATTGATACAATTAGAGTACTATTCTCCATTGCAGCAACTCAGAATTGGCTTCTCCATCGCTTTGATATTAAGAATGCCTTTCTACATGGCGATCTGAAAGAAGAAGTTTATATGGAACATGTTAGTGTATGTGCCCTAGGCCATGATTTGGATATTTATGTTATACATTTATTATTAATAAAGAGGTTTTATTACCATTATTGTTGGTTAATATGTTACACAATTATGATACATGTCCCTGTTTCATTATTGTTATATAGATAAAATTATTTATAACCAGTATGAGTATTGATTTGATAATCATGAGATAGTTATGCGTATGGTGATAAAAATCATATTCGTAGATACTTTTTAGAGAACAATGTATTGGACATATCCATTATGAGATTATTACATGGATTAGCATTATAAGTAAATCTCATGATAGTCATGTTTTAATCCTTAGACTTGAGATTGTTATAGTTTCTAACGTAAATACAATTATATTTTGATATGATCAGACGTTATCCGTAACTGGATAGTTATAAAGGTCATGGTTGAGTATAATAGAAATTATGTAGAGGATATTGAACAGTCGAGATAGAATTTGTCCCTCTCTTTTGAGAGATATCTTTTGGGCCCCTCGATAAGTGAGACTGTGAAATGCATGGCCGTGCTCAGATGAATTGATAGTGTGATCAATGTCATTTGTTTTATCATTCTTCTTAGAGATCGAGTAATCATATGTTTGAGCAATATAAGTATGATGCTGACCATGACTAATGTTCAAACTAGATATTGTGTGACAAAAGGATTAATGCATGTGCTATTGTTAGGCTAGTTGGACTGTAATCGTATTAATTGGATAATCGTAATGTCTTTCTAGAGACCAATTACGACTTGTTGGTTCAATAGAGATTTAACCGCCTGCCAATTAATATGGGCCAATCGGGTAACACACAAGAATGCGTATAGCTGAGATTAATATTACTAGTATTAATAATATTAATATTGGATATTAATTATTATTATTATTATTATTATTATTATTATTTATTATGTTGTTGGACAATATTAACAGAATCCATATCTGATATGGATTTTGATTGGCCTCATCTAATCCGACTTTGAATCGGATTTAATTCTACATATACGAATCTACAAAGAGAGCTCTGTAATATAAGAGAGCGAAATAAAAAAATAGACAAGCCTAGTTTGTTTTTGAGAAAAACAAATTTCTCAGCCTCGCTGTTTCAAGAGCTAACACTCCGAACGAAAGCATTCGTGTGGATACTGGCAAAGGGTGTTTCGCGGTAATCACACCTCTTTCGTCTGCAGATTTCGAATCTACAGAGGTGAGGTTTTTGAATTTCTTTCATCGAATTAAACGAACAACATGGATCCTTCGTAGGAAATCAGAGATCAAGTTTTATTTTTCTACTGCGTGTTTTTGCAGTGATTTCGCCTGTTTTCTAACAGAACCCCCTCCCGGTTTCTCAGCAGGTTTCATGACAGAAGAGGTATGCAGACTCACGAAAGCATTATATGGACTCAAGCAGTCTCCTCGAGCTTGGTTCGGGAGGTTTACTGAAATTATGAAGCAAAATGGTTACCGACAGAGCAATGCAGACTATGCACTGTTCATTAAAAGAAGAAAAAGTTTGGTTACATGCTTAATTATTTATGTGGATGATATGGTAATAACAAGAATGATACTGAAGAGATGACTCGTCTACGAAAGCATTTGTTCACCAAATTTGAAATGAAAGATCTTGAAGGACTCAAGTACTTCCTTGGCATTGAAGTCCTGAGGTCAAAGACTGGAATTTATATCTCATAACGGAAGTACATCTTGTATCTTCTGACTAAAGTTGGAATGCTCAACTGCAATCCATGTGATACTCCTCTGGCACCAAACCACAAGTTACAAGTCACTAATGGAGTACCCTGTGGAGATAAGCGACAGCATCAGCGACTAGTAGGGAAGCTAATTTATCTATCACACACACGGTCTGACATTGCTTTTGCAGTAAGTATTGTGAGTCAGTTTATGCATAATCCTCATGAACATCATATGGATGCAGTTGGACGTATCTTGCGATATCTGAAACATACACCAGGACGAGGTATTGTGTTTCGAAATAATGGACACTTGAGGATTCAAGGTTATACTGAAGCTGATTGGACGGGAGACGTGGCAGATCGGAAATCTACTTCGAGATACTTTATGCTGGTGGGAGGAAACCTGGTGACTTGGCGAAGTAAAAAACAAAATGTAGTTGCACTCTCTAGTGCTGAAGCTGAATTCCGGAGGATTGCGAAAGGAATCACTAAGAACTTTGGCTACATAAATTGTTCAAGGATATTAGGCTACACATCAATCTACCTACTCCGCTGTTATGTGACAACAAAGCCTCAATTAGCATCTCCAAAAATCTGGTGCAACATGATCGAACTAAGCACATAGAAATCGACCGGCACTTTATCAAAGAAAAGCTAGAAGGAGGGATTATTAATTTACGATTTGTTTGATCGGAAGACTAATTAGCTGATGTGTGACCAAACCAGGTAATTGAGGGTATTTGAAGCTGTCTTACGCAAGTTGAATGTCGTTGACCCCATGGTTCAACTTAAGGAGGAGTGTTGACAAATCCCATAATCAAGAGATCCTATGAATCAAAGAATCACAGTGTATATGGAAAGTGTGTGTGTACTGTAAATGTAAATTGATTTCAGGATAACCATCATTGATCTTGATTGGATATTACCGATTTAATTATCTTGTATAGAGTTAGCAGAATGTGTATAAATGAGTGTATACAACGTTGTAAGAATTATTGGGAAATGCAAGAATTTTTTCCGAAAACTTCTGGATTATCCGAGTTGTTCTTGTTCTTCTGCTCTTAATTTACACACTCAAGATCCTTACCATTGAGAAGTCTGTTTGATAATTCAAGTCTTAAACTATTTGATAGAAATAGTCGTTTGTCCAAGTTGTTGATGTACATGGGACATCTTTCTTCAAACCTGGTTGTACATTGTTCTAAAATTATACAATATTGGCCCTTTTTTTTAAACATGTACTGTTGCAAAAGTTACTCCATCTTGGAAGCAGATGGATGAGGTTGAATTACTGGAGGTGTTGATAAAACAGGAAAACCTTCAAG
Source organism: Eustoma russellianum (assembly GCA_036186865.1). Taxonomy (NCBI): domain Eukaryota; kingdom Viridiplantae; phylum Streptophyta; class Magnoliopsida; order Gentianales; family Gentianaceae; genus Eustoma; species Eustoma russellianum. The sequence goes on along the minus strand of AP025075.1, from coordinate 22,765,656 downwards.
TGTTTAAGTAGCTTGTATAGTAAACTGATGAGAGAAGGGAATTTGTTGTTGAGGCTGTTGCTTAGCAAAATGACTCACTACATTGGTTGCGCTTCTTGTATTGTGAAGTAGCAGTTGATCGACACGCAATTTTCATTATGGGTTATCGGGAAACAACCTCTGTGTGTTTCTAACACATAGGTATGGTTGAATATATCTGAACCTCCCATATCCTGCCATAGACGAGAAGCTCTAAAGCAATGGGATAATGTTGTTGTTGCTGCTGGTTGTTGCCTAGCAAATGAAGGTTGGTATGTATACAAACCTTGTTGATTGTGATTATTACTAAAGAAACTTGGCCAAAATAGAGAGTTGGAATTGTAGATTTAGCCCTAATATTTTTTTTGGTTGGAGGGACCTTGGTTGTTGTACGAGGTGGGACTTAGTTTTATGTTGAGAAGAACCTTGGAAATTACCAACAACATCAACTTGCTGAGTTGAATTCTCCAGAATTTTAGGATATTGAGAAGTGTAATGATATCTTGAGTAGCACAGTTGACAAGTTTGATTGAGCTGGTCCAAATGATATAGGTGGGCTTAAGCTAAATTATTTCAATGCTAAAAAACCCAACTCCATCAAATACTATTTGCGTTCAATTATGACTTCATTGTGTATAAATTTCACACAATGTCCTATCCAGTATGGGTACAGTTGAAATCTGACAAGTTTTTTAATTTAGGGCGGGTCTTGGACTACCTGCTTTGTGACTCTGAGGTCACATATTCGAAATGCGAAAACAGTCTATTACATTAACGCAGGAGCCGAGGGAACCGGAAACGCCAGGAGACAAGATCTATTAGAGAAATCATCATTGGTGAAAGAGTCTAAGATACTGCGATTGTAGTCATTTAGACCATCATAAAATCTTAAGATCAATTCACCCTCGTGAGTACCATGCATGACTTTATAAGTTGAAGAATTTCTTGAAACGATCATAGTATCGGCGTCCGTACAAAGCCTCATCAATATCATCACGAATTGTGAGCAGGTCGTATCTGATATGAGAAACTTTACGAATGAGATCCTCTGACCCCCTCCTCGTGACCCCCTGCGTGACCGCCCGCCACGTGGCAGCGGGGAAGGGTGGTAAGGCTGGGTACGGGTCACCCCCACCCAGCCTCACCACCTCCTCCCGCTGTCACATGGCGGGCGGTCGTGAAGTGGGTGAGGGAGTAAGCAGTCAGCCGATCCTGACCCGAAACTTTATGTGTATAATGAATTTTTGCAGAAATCCTTCTTTCAAGACGTCCCAGAAACTAAGAGCCATTTAAGGAAGGTCTAGATAATCACTTGGCGGAATCACCCCAAATTCTTCCAATAGTCCATTCTACTAAAATGCACACATCAACACATATCAATTATATTCCAACGATAGCAAAAAAAAAAAAAAAAAACTATAGCTAGAGTGTGGAAAAAAAGACGTTCTTGGTGCACTATACTCCCACGTTTGTGCAGGGTCGGTAGAGGAGCCGAATCGCTTTGCGATCTGATGTATGCGGGCATTGGAACAAATGGTAAGGTTGCTTTTTGACCTTGAGGTCATGGGTTCGCCGCGGAAACAGTCTCTTACATAAGGTGTAGTGTTATACCCGGAGATTTTCAAGTTAGTTGTTACGTGCTAATCGGAATTAAGTAGCCGTTAAGTGTAACAACCTTTCGAAATCAAATTAACTGTAGCGTGTCGATTACGTCTAACTAATTTTATATTTATATAAAATTATTATGTGTATAAATAGGAAAAAAACAAAAAAAAATTAATAGTAAGATAATGAAAAAAAAGAGAAAAGAATTTGCTTAAAGGGTGCCGTCAGTTAGAATAGATAAATAATAATAATAATAGTAATAATTAAAAGAAAAGGATAAGGATAAACAAAAAATTTTGAAAAAAAAAGAAAAAGAAGGGACGGTTGGATAAAAAAATAATG
>AP025075.1:22675872-22763681 GCA_036186865.1 Eustoma russellianum | reverse complement strand
AAAGAAGGGACGGTTGGATAAAAAAAATAATGATAATTAAAACAAAAGTGTAGCGCCCCGCTCCCGAACCCTAGTATCGGAAACGGTGCACCCACCGTAGTCTACTACGAGAACTACAAAGCGTCGTTCAATTCTCTTACACGCCAGCACTGACGTAGAAAATTTCGCAACAGAAACGAAATTAATAAAATAAACATTCTTTTTATTTCAACATTTCAAATCCAACATCAGATAAATACCATGTCTAAGTTTATTATTACTTTCAACATAGAGAAAATAAAACTGCCAAGGTAAACATCTTCTTGCTCTAACTACCCCACTGGCCGTACTCCGCTCAGTCTTCTATGTGAATATAATCGTACACTTGTTCACCTGGGGAAAAATAAAGGGGTGAGTGATATAGAAATATCACCCAGTAGGTCACCGCCTCTTCCTGAACAATTTCATATATGACAAAAAATAACACGTAGCACATGTTTTTTTCCAAGAAAGGAGAAATTTTATTATGCCTCACTTATGGTGGAGGGAAACCATAACTAAGTAAATAAATAAAAGCACAACACAACAATTATGCAATGTCATGATGCATGCTTGTGTCACACGCAACGATATGTCAACATACGAATGTCTGTCTCTCTATCGTGCAATGCATGAACCTCGAGGTAATCCTACCACACGCCTAGTCAGGCCACACGCCCCGTCGGGCCACACGCCTCATAGGGCCACACGTCCCGAAGGACCACACGCCTCATAGGGCCACACGTCCCGTAGGACCACACGCCTCATAGGGCCACACGTCCCGTAGGACCACACGCCTCATAGGGCAACACGGCACATAGGCCAATGAAATGCTCGTGCCATGAATGCAAATGCATAATCATGTGTAATCCAGTGTATCGATACTCATATATATGTTTGCGCCCATACACGTGCATATATACGTGTATGCATAATCCCACACATCATATATCAATAATTATTTTGCAAACCTACTTAACATATTCTTTCATTTTCCTCTTTTCTTCCTCATTTCCATATTTCAACAATTTCTCTTATCTCTTCTTAAATAGTTCTAAATTATTGCTCTCTTATATACAGATGTGGATCAAATTACCTATTAATGAAATTATCTATCTTAACTTTTGGTTTCCTAAGTATCCTTTAATACAATTTAGATATTTATGAATTTGTATGTCATAAATTATATCTTTCTAAAATAGATCGAAATCTGATTTTAGTTTTATTTTTATTTAACACTTGAGAAAATGATTTAATTACTTATTCTTTTCATTTTAATGGCCACGACTCCTCTACTAAATTTTCTATTTTTATTTAACATACAATTTCTTGCTAATTTACCAAAATCAGTTTTTTTCTTTATAAACAAGAATTACTATTTTTTTTAAAATTAAAACTACAATTAAAACCCAAACCAAAATAAAACTCCAAACCAACTCTCTCCTTCCCTTTATTTACAACCCCAACCCAAATCCCCTCCTCCAGCACCCAGCCCGTGCCCCCACGCCCAGGCCGCCCCTCAGCCCGCAGCCTCTTCAACCCAAACTCTTTTTTTTCTCTTCTACCCATAACAGGCATTGTTCTTCAACCAAATGATTCCCAGCCCCTCTCTTCCTTCTGCCTGCACCAAACATGCTTTTGTTTTTCCTCTTCTTTCAGCCCAACTACTAATTTTCCCCAATCTCAATTCTACTTCCAATTAAATACAACACTTTTCTATAAATTTTAACTTACAATTTCCCTTTCAAAAAAAAACACTGGCCGAAATATTAATATCTTTTTATATATTCTATAATTCCACAGCCCAAAAATAAAATATACAACAAATATATACATGACATTTTATGCTACAAAGAACCACCAAACATATAATACATCAATTTGAATTAAAACATGCCTAATAGACAATAAATAAAGCACATAGCAAATAATTCATATATGAAATAAACTCAAAAAGAGAGAGGCCACCTACCTCTTGGTTGTAGTCTATGATTGGTGGTGGTGATGTGGTGGTTGTGGTGGTGCACTTCCTCCTTCCTTCTCCTTTCTTTTCCTTTCTTTCTCTTCCTTTTCTTTTATTCATATTAATCTCCCACCACTATTTTTTTCTTCTCTTTTTCTTGCCAAAAACCAACAGCACTCTCTTTTTTTCCTTTGGTTTGGCCAATTGGCCTTTTTATATTCAACAGAGGTTAGAGTTTCATCCCCCCTAGGTTCTTCTAGATAAGGTAGTAATTTATGGGGGGTTTTGAAGAGTTTTTTTTAATTTAATTTAAATTTTTATTTTATTGTTACCTTTTTTATGGGTTATAATAGTCTACCCCTCTTATAATAAGTTTCGATCCCGAAACTTGCGTATGATGTAATCAATGACTTAGTATGGTTCTACTTGATTTATCCACCTAGATAATGATCAAACTATACATCCGTTGCATATGTTGATATGTTCACATTACACTTTCTTGACATAGGACTAAATCTTCAAAATCATTTTTCTAATCCATTTCTCTTCGTTTATTTAAGATCGTAACTTAATCCACCTATGATTATTGAATCAACCTAAGGGTATTGTCATCATACCGAGGTTCTATGACCCAATCGTCGGTGTATAATGTACTTGTATCTGCGGCCATTAGCAGCTCTTTGAAATCAGTTCTTAGATGTACTATAATCTTTAACTTAATTCTCTATAATGACAACTTATAAACCTCCATTTATACCATTTGACGCGTATCATTCAACTTATTATAGTCTACAATTTCGAATTTTTAACTTGTCATATATGATTCATCTTCTGGTTACATGTCCAAAATAAATACATGTCTAAAATATCCATCAAGTCCTCCGACTTATTACTCATTACACTTCATAGATATATAATCAAGTCTTAAAATCAATTCTTGTATACTGACGAGCTAGTTCTATGATCATGTCCGTACTTTTCTCAAATATATCATCAACACCTAGTATACGAAGTATGTGCATGGACATATTTCCTTTGCTTTAAAGTAGTTTACGAAATTATAGCTCTAACTGTTTGAAATAATATACGATCTAATTTTTGCACACACAAGACCCACGGTATCATATATTTGTTTTCGCAAAGCGTGTCTAAAATGACCATTCGTAAAATAATGGTACAACTTTATTCGGAAAAGTATTTCGATGAAACTGCAGTAAAACAGTTGAAACCCAACAATTGCAAAGTTGTTTTTTTTTTACAAAATGATTTTAGTATGGTTTCTTTTTCTTTACAAAAAAACACAAATTCTGAAAACTATGTTTTGTTTCGTAAAATGAAAAAATTGGAACAATTATAAAGTTTCATAAAATAATTTGGATAAGGTATTTCTCGTTTTTTTAAATATACATTTTGAAACTATTTCTGCTTCACGAAATTAAATATGTTCATCATAAGCAGATGAATCTATTTGAAAGAATTAAATGATACAATACTTGCAATGTCGATGATTGACAAATAAATTTATTTTAACAAAATAAATATGCTTAAATAAAAATTTGAGAAATATAAGAAATATGTAAACATATCTTTCTTTGAAAACATCGATGTTTAAAAATAAATCTGTCTTCCAGAGTTGTCGGAGTAGTTGGAATTTCATTATGTTGATGTACAAATTCGAAGAGGAATATAGTCTTGTAAAGTAATATACTAACAATTGGAACTAGTTGAAATGTTTTGTACCAAAAATCTTTGAAATACCTTTGGAATATAAAATATGTCTTGGTGTACATGCTTATACGAAAACGTTTAGCTGCTTGAAGAATAGTAGCCCAATACTTCATATAATTTTTCTAAGTCACTCCGTAATGTTAGCGAAAAATCCACATATGTATTGCCTATAAATCTTTCACTAGTTGTCCAACCCTATTATGACACACTAATTATTAATTAACTTAGGAAATTCTAATTTACCATGCTTACGCACGGCACAATGATCCACTATACCCCGTTACTTGGTTATTTGAACCACTAATTTTATTCTAGTTTATATGAAAACAAACACTACTTGTTCATGCCCGCTCTATTTTAATTCGAGCCTACCAGATTCAAGCCAAGTAACTCGATGTTTCTATAAATCCGCAGTTAACTAAAAGAAATTAGTAACGATTCATCATTCCCATGTACTTGTTATAGCCGTTTCACGCCTTTTTGCTACCGATCACTAACTCTAATGCGGCTAATATTGTCGTCCTACGTAATAACTCTAAATTTCAACATCTTAACTCTAGACTATAAATTCCTTTATATCATGACCCTCACTAAACTCTACTGATTATATTGCTTGTGAGTCGTTACTTAGTTTCTATTATTTCTCTATAAATCATCTCTTAATATCCATCATACTATTTTAATTCATTTCTTAGTAGCTATGGTCTCAACTTAGACACTACTGCCAAAGTAGAGGCATGACCCGCTTCAGGTACCCCGATGGTACTGGTCTCCTGCTGCTGCTTTGGTAAGGCAGCATGAATAATCTCCTATTCCATTAATATGCCAACTAACGTCCGCAGTAAGGTATTTTGATTAACAGTTTAACCCATACAGCTTAATTATGTAGTATTCAACTAAGGTCACTAGGATCACGGTTTAAGGAATGTGCAGAGGTTATGATCAAAACTTAAATAAGACAAGTAAGTAAAGTCACATGGCATACCCTAGGTATACGTGTCCCTTAACTGTCGTATCCTTACATTTGAGGTCATAACTTATTCCTAGGATCGCGCTTAGTATCATGATTTCTTACGTCTATTATCACGTCCTAATTCTAAATCATAAATAGTATATGATCGACACTTGTGGCTAAATCAATACTTATGTTCAGATCATCGTCTAATGTTCAGATCAAATCTTAATCAAAATTGTCACTTATATCTAAGATTGTGACTTAGAAGCAACACCGTAACTTAATTTCAACGATCATGGCATAAGTCTACATTTCCGCCGTGGATCTAGAGCCATGCTCAGAAGATCGCACTGTCAATACCTAGTATCTCTTGAACTCATCCTGAAATTAAGTCCAAGTGATCGGGAAGTATGGTAATTCGGTAGCAGCTGCTGCTGTGCCAGGATTTTGGTCATGGTGACCATGGCACCCATAGGTGTTCAGGGAATAACACCTGGTTCGTGTGGTTAATACTGGCTTGTTCACGACTTGTCGGCATTTTATGGTATTGAGAACAGCCGAAATTATTTATTTATTTGATTCAAGCTAAGTTGAGGGGTATTGTAGGAATTTCTAATAACTTATGAGGTGCATGCAAAAGTTTAGGGGCAAAATGGTAAACAAATAAAGAAAAACAAACTAACGCTCTCACACCCCTTAACCCGATCATGACTTAACTCTAAGATCATCTCTTAAGTCTACTTTGTTCATTAGAGGTAAAATCGTCAGATAAGAGCTTATGTCTAAGTGATCTAGTTAACCCTGCGTTTCTGAGGCGGATCTGGAGCCTCGGCTCTGATACCACCTGTAGCGCCCCGCTCCCGAACTCTAGTATCGGAAACGGTGCACCCGCCGTAGTCTACTACGAGAACTACAAAGTGTCGTTCAATTCTCTTACACGTCAGAGTGACGTAGAAAATTTCGCAACGGAAACGAAATAAATAAAATAAACATTCTTTTTATTTCAACATTTCAAATCCAACATCAGATAAATACCATGTCTAAGTTTATTATTACATTTCAACATAGAGAAAATAAAACGGCCAAGGTAAACATCTTCTTGCTCTAACTACCCCACTGGCCGTACTCCGCTCAGTCTTCTATGTAAATATAATCGTACACTTGTTCACCTGGGGAAAAATAAAGGGGTGAGCGATATAGAAATATCACCCAGTAGGTCACCGCCTCTTCCTGAACAATTTCATATATGACAACAAATAACACGTAGCACATGTATAAACATGAATAACTAAGTAAATAAATAAAAGCACAACACAACAATTATGCGATGTCATGATGCATGCTTGTGTCACTCGCAACGATATCTCAACATACGAATGCTTGTCTCTCTATCGTGCAATGCATGAACCTCGAGGTAATCCTACCACACGCCTCTTCAGGCCACACGCCCTATCGGACCACACGCCTCATAGGGCCACACGTCCCGAAGGACCACACGCCTCATAGGGCCACACGTCCCGTAGGACCACACGCCTCATAGGGCAACACAGCACATAGGCCAATGAAATGCTTGTGCCATGAATGCAAATGCATAATAATGCGTAATCTGGTGTATCCATACTCATATATATGTCTGCGCCTATACACGTGCATATATACGTGTATGCATACTCCCACACATCATATATCAATAATTATTTTGCAAACCTACTTAACATATTCTTTCCTTTTCTTCTTTTCTTCCTCATTTCCATATTTCAACAATTTCTCTTATCTCTTCTTAAATAGTTCTAAATTATTGCTCTCTTATATACAGATATGGATCAAATTACCTATTAATGAAATTATCTATCTTAACTTTTGGTTTCCTAAGTATCCTTTAATATAGTTTAGATATTTATGAATTTATATGTCATAAATTATATTTTTCTAAAATAGATCGAAATTTGATTTTAGTTTTATTTTTATTTAACACTTGAGAAAATGATTTAATTACTTATTCTTTTCATTTTAATGGCCACGACTCCTCTACTAAATTTTCTATTTTTATTTAACATGCAGTTTCTTGCTAATTTACCAAAATCAGTTTTTTTTCTTTATAAACAAGAATTACTATTTTTTAAATTAAAACTACACTTAAAACCCAAACCAAAATAAAACTCCAAACCAACTCTTTCCTTCCCTTTGTTTACAACCCCAACCCAAATCCCCTCCCCCAGCACCCAGCCCGCGTCCCCCACGCCCAGGCCGCCCCCTCAGTCCTCAGCCTCTTCAGCCCAAACTCTTTTTTTCTCTTCTACCCATAACAGGCCTTGTTCTTCAGCCCAAATGATTCCCAGCCCCTCTCTTCCTTCTGCCTGCACCAAATAGGCTTTTGTTTTTCCTCTTCTTTCAGCCCAATTACTAATTTCCCTCAATCTCAATTCTACTTCCAATTTAAATACAACACTTTTCAATAAATTCTAACTTACAATTTCCCTTTCAAAAAAACACTGGCCGAAATATTAATATTTTTTTATATATTATATAATTCCACAGCCCAAAAATAAAATATACAACAAATATATACATTACATTTTTATGCTACAAAGAACCACCAAACATATAATACATCAATTTGAATTAAAACATGCCTAATAGACAATAAATAAAGCACATAGCAAATAATTCATATATGAAATAAACTCAAAAAGAGAGAGGCCACCTACCTCTTGGTTGTAGTCTAAGATTGGTGGTGGTGATGTGGTGGTTGTGGTGGTGCACTTCCTCCTTCCTTCTCCTTTCTTTTCCTTTCTTTCTCTTCCTTTTCTTTTATTCATATTAATCTCCCACCACTATTTTTTTCCTTCTCTTTTTCTTGCCAAAAACCAACGGCACTCTCTTTTTTTCCTTTGGTTTGGCCAATTGGCCTTTTTATATTCAACAGAGGTTAGAGTTTCATCCCCCTAGGTTCTTCTAGATAAGGTAGTAATTTATGGGGGGTTTTGAAGAGTTTTTTTAATTTAATTTAAATTTTTATTTTATTGTTACCTTTTTTATGGGTTATAACAAAAAGGGGAGGGGTCAACGTGTGGGGGGAATACCTGCTCCCCCTAATTTCACACAACGAGGGAACATTAAATGGTAAGGGCAGCAGTTAGCATAGAAAGGATATTAACAAAAAAAATAAAGAAGCGCAAAGCAGGAGTGGGAGGAAGGGACGGCAGAGAGGAAAAGGTAGGGAGGAGAATAGAAGAAAGAGAAGAGAGAAGAAGAAGAGAAAGAGAAAAGGCAACGGGTTTATTTCCAATCGTGTAGTTTTTCTGCAAATAGGTAGGTTTCCTTTTCCCCCTCCAATTGGTACAAATTCAAGCATGCTTTGGTGATATATTATCTGTTTGGTGTTTTAATTGTTGAAATCTATACCATGTAGTTGAATCTGTACAAGATTTATGAATTTGAAGTCTACTTTATGCGTATATTGGTGTTCTTGGATACAGTTGATGTGTATAAACCTTATGCGTGACTTTGATTTGATTTTACGGAAAAATTTTATAATCAACATAGCACAGCTTAAGGTTCTCAGTTGTTGATTTGACCTTAGAATAGGTTCTCATAGACTGGAAATAGGCCAAAATATAGATCGTAGTCGGAAAACGGCTGCCGGAGGCGGCTGGAGCGCCTCACGCGCCGCTAGGAGGGCCGCGCGTGGCCTCCACGTGCGCTCCCTGGTGGAGCAGCCACAGTTTAGACATTATACAAAAAAAATATTGCTTCAGGGCCGGCCTGCCAGCAGACCTGGCCAGCCCCTTAATGGGCCGCTGGCTGGCTGCAGCAGAGCCAGCCCATTTAGCTATCATATAGAAAAAGAGTAGGCCAGCTTAGCGGACTGGGGCGAATGGCCAACGGACCGGGCCAGCTGCCAGCCGGTCCAATTAACGCAAAGACTAAAAAAACTGACGGAAGGGGTTGTGGCACAGCCCAGCCTTAACGGGCCGGGCTTATGTGATCAGCGGACCAGGGTCGTGGTAAGGGCCAGCCCACTTTATTAAAATTATTTATTTCTTTTTCTGAATTTCTAGAATATAGTAAATGTTATTTAATTAATTTAAAATAGTAATAATTATAGAAAAATATAAATAAATATCATAAAATTATAAATAAATTCCAGAAAATATAAAAAATAAAAAGTAAATTATTTTCAGTAATTGTGATAATTTATTTAATTTGGATAATTAGGTAATAAATAGAAATAAATTAGGAAAAATGAGGAAAAATATAGAAAATGCACAATAAATGTATACAAGTCATGGAATAATAAGTTTAATGTCAAAAAATATTAAATCATTATTCGGATAATAAATGAACCTAGATTTGAGTGCCGGAGGATGGTGAGAATGGGCCAAGGGCCTCAGACGAATTGTGTTTTTGCATTCATGGCACGTGCAGTGCATTATGGCGGGTCGTGACGTACGGGTCGCTGGCGCTAAGGATGGTGTACGGTGGCAGGGCCACGATACTCAGGATGGTGTATGGTGGCACAGCCATGCACACTCAGTATGGTGACTGTGGGTGGGTACGACCCACAACCACTTAGTAGGACCCGGGTTCATGCATTGCACGGTGGAGATGTCAGCATTTTGTGTGATATGACTTTGTTGCGTGTGGCATGCATGGTAGAACATGAATCACGATGTTGTGTATTCTTTATCTGGAGTGAATTACCTTTCCGTATTATCTCATTTGCTTATGTGATATCATGCTACGTGCTATGTGCTATGTGTTATATCCTTTTTGGATGCTCGTCTTGTACTAGCTGGAGGCAGGTGCCTACTGGGTGATTTTCCCATCACTCACCCCTACTTCCCCCCACCAGGTGAACACGAGGAAGCATACGACTATATCTTTGTTGAGGACGGAGTTGACACGGTAGTATGGGCATACGTACGGTCGCACCTAGGATGCGAGGAGACCTTGCGACTGTCCGTTATTAGTTAATTCGGGTTTCCATCAGACATCACCTTGTTTAGTTCGACAAACTCTAGATGTTAGCACGTTGACGTTATGGTTATGTCTTATTTGTTATTCTACTGAGGAATTTCTTTTATTCAAGTAATTTAATGTTACAGGATTTCGTTTCTGCGAGAAAAAGTTTCTACGTCTTTTCGGTCATGTAGAAAGTTGATACGACGCCTTGTATTCTCCTTAGTGAGATACGGCGGGTGCACCATTCCTGATGCTAAGGTTTGGGAGCGGGGCGCTACAGGTGGTATCAAAGCCGAGGCTTCAGATCCGCCACGGAAACACAGGATTAATTAGATCACTTAGACATAAGCTATGATCTTTACCTAGGAATGACAATTATACCCCTAATAAATGAAGTAGACCTAAGTTATGATCGGATTAAGGTAGGTGTGTGCCGTTGGTGAGCTTTCTCTATTTCATTACCGTTGTACCCCATAAATTTCGCATGAGCAGTCTAAATGCTCAAATCCCTGTATTCCTCCTGTCAATCCAAATTCTCGTCAAGGTTCGCACGAAATCCAAGAAAATACCGGTGCGTCGTGAAAAAAAAATCTGGCAAAGGAGGCATAAATATGCGACATGTCCGTTAATAATCACAAGACCGCTCGTGACGAAAGTATAACCACGGAGTAGTGCAAGGCCACTGCTACCACCAAGTGCTCAATGTGGTTGCCACACTAGGGTCAGTGTGGGGGGATTATGCAAGTGTCAATGCGACAACCGGGACGTTTTACGAAAGAGGACACTGAGCAGAGGCCGAAGCCACCACCACCACAACAAAATCAGGTACAAGATAAAGGGAAGCAAGGATCAGTACTCGATCCACGTAACGACTGATGCGGGCATCAGGGGGGCTGGCGACGTCGTAGCAGAGTTCAACCGTTGGCGACCAGTCTCAATGACTCATCATCAGTACAGATGATGTTAGTCAGCGATAAATGATCAGAGTTGCACAGCATAAACGTGGCTTTCTTAAGTCGCGTAAGTTCAGAAGATTGAACCTCAGTGGATCCGAAGAAGATTAAGTATATTGCTGAGTAGCCCTGACCGACCAAGGTGACTGAAGTAAGGAGTTTTCTTGGTTTGGCCAGCTGCTACAGGAAATTTGTTAAAGGATTTTCGGCGACACCAATGTCTTGAGCAGACGGAAGCAGAAGAAGGCAAAGTTCGAGCGTATCGTTGATATTAGCAAAGTTTTGCTGAGCAAAAAAAATTAAAAAAAATTACACAATTTTGCTAAATTAACTATATATACACGCACTGATCAATACAACATATTTTAACATATTTCAACATATCAAACACGTACTAGAACATTAACATACAAAATCCAACATAACTACGCAAAGAGACGTAACACAATACCAAAAAAAGGAGATATCAGATAACATAATGAACAATGAATATACGGCAACATAAGTCAACAATATATACACACACACACACACATATTTACACATACACCTAAATATATACACATATAAATATACATACAAAGCGACCAACATGAAAATACGAAGTAATTGGTAAAAGGTCATAATATATATATACATATAATACGATAGTAACGTAGGAGTAGCGAACATGTAAAGGATATACGATAAGTCAGGATTATACATAAATGTTAAGTTGCTAAGGGAAAAAACAACACAAAACAAAACCAAACAGCACCGAGTCTATGGCAACAACAAAGAAACATATAGACAAACACAATTTGTTATCACGTTAATGAAATAGCGTAAGTAAGTTGATTTAAGAAAACATACAAATAGATTCACGAAACAAAAGTAATTACACGATGCTACGTAAATATGCACAGGTATGCACATGACTATAACAATGACACCACGGCATAACTAATACAACAAAACAGTAATAAACATCATAATATATAACGACAACAAACAACACAAATAATTTTCATACAAGACATGGGTTACGATATAGACATACATTTACAAGTTTTAAAACAAATCATTAAGATACACAATTGAAGTAAAGCATACTAATTACGAGTTATGAATGACACATCATTGCATGACGGCATATTAATAAATTAAAGTGTAAATAACTGAATAACATGAAAATCATATTTGAACGTCCAAATAAATTATATATCTAAATTTCAACAGAATCTATGCATTTATGCATTTTCTTCGGAATGATATATATAAAGACATTCATACATCAATAAGACAAGCTAGTACAAAAAATATAGAGTACCGGAAACAAAAAAAAATTATAAATAGTAACGACTAACATAAGTACAAAAAGAGAGATCACGATAAACAAAGACTAAAATGGACGCGCATAGTGTGTATACCCCTTAAAACTCAACTAACAAACAATATAAACATAATACACGTGACAAACTGCAGATGACGATTGTGAGTTCATGAGCTACTGTAGCGCCCCGCTCCCGAGCCCTAGCTTCGGGAACAGTGCACCCGTCGAAGTCTACTAAGAGAACTACAAGGCGACGATACAAATCAACTACACGTCATCAAAATAACATAAATCGATGTCAGCGGAAGTCATTACTAAAATCCTCGATAAAATAATCATCATCATGAATACAATGTCTAAGAATTTCTAATCAATACAATAGCCAATGGTATGTAAACACTAATCTCAAAAATAGATAAACCTCGAAAGTCTTTTATGAATATTTTAGTTTCGAAATCTCCCGTCTCAATCTTCTACGGTATACCAACTCCTGTGTAAGCATACCTTAACTTCTCATGCCTGCAAAACTGGTGAGTGGTGGTGTGAGCCAAAATCAACGGGCTCAGTAAGCAACCTACATATACTTGTTATAGAAATCATACATGCAGAAGTAAATACAAATAACCTTTATCATTAACATACATGTCCTTAGTCCACAAATAATTTCACTTAATTATTTTAGCAGTTAACACTTCAAAAACACAAAATAAATAATCCATCAGCTCAACCTCAATTACCGTGATGCATGCTCTTCTCAAATATAACATACACAACAAACAAATAATCACATAACAAAGAAGAGAAAAATACATACCAATGAAGTAGATAAACTGCAGAAGGTAAGTCACTCCACATAATAATGCGCAACTTCATGATGCATGCCCTCTCTACATGTCACGCGCAACAAAAGACATGTCATGCACGATGCATATATCCCTACCGTGCAATGCATGATCCTAGGACCTAATGGTGATATAATCTATCACCCCGACACCTGTGCCCATTTAGACACAGCCTGCCGTTGTCGACACCCGTGCCCATTTAGACCCGGCCTGCCTCGGTACCCGTGTCCATCTAACCCGGCCTACTGTCCGACACCCGTGCCCATTTAGACCCGGCCTGCCGTTCCCGACACCTGCGCCCATTTAGACGCAGCCTGTCATCCTCACTATCCATCAATAACCGTGCCCATGTGAGGCACAACCTGTCAAATGCAATGCAATGCTCGTGCTATGAATGCAAATGCATATCATATGTAATCTGGTGTATCCATACTCATACATATGCTCGCGCCCATACACGTGCATATATACGTGTATGTATACCTCCACACATCCATATACATATACAATACGAACAACACACTAATGTATGATAACATAACAAGCACAATATGCCACTTACATCTGATGCATAACAACATGACGAGCACAAATACATCATTTACCTCTGATGCATGATAGTATAACGAGCACATGTAGACCACTTACCTCAAATCCGGTATTCACTTCTTTCTCTTCCAGGCTCGAATCTAAACAATTGTAGTATAAAAATCAATAACTAATAAAGGTTAATTCGACTTACTTAAAATAATTAGTTCATAGCTTTCTATTATCATTATTATTTTTTTACGAATCCGTACCTCAGTGAATAAAATAACTAATGGTACAGATTCTACTCAAAATAGTTTCAATCATTATATATATTTAAAACTTGTTCAAGATAATTTGCCGTTAAAAAAATATATTTTACATTTAAGATGGTACATTTCTGCAAATGCCAATCTGTAGAACGACACCCATTGCATATACATATGTTTAAACCCGCTACACTCAAAATAAATAATGATGTCAGACAATCATATATCTTAATGTATACATTATCCTGCCAAAAAAATATACTTAATTACTTAAATCTCAAACAATTTCTAACATGATACATAAATATTTTATACCAAAACAGTTTGTACGTATATATATATATATATACATAGGTATATTACTCTAAGAAAGTACATGCATATAAAATTAAGTAGGTATACCTACATAACATAAAACTTTAAAAAAAACAGTGAATGATTGTATGCACATATTACCTTAAAACTGTTTATTACATTTGTAAATATAAAAATATGCTTGATTAAAGTTCTACAACAACATTAAATACATGAGCCAATTCCTATAAATGCACCGCATATATATACATATATATTTAAGTGTTTCAATAACGCATATGCCTTTTTTTAATAATGAAAGCAACCCATCAAAATTATATAACTGTAAGCGTGCAAATAAAAAAACATTATATTGTTTACATAGAATTCTAACTCGGACAACCAGTGTTGATATGTATAATTTTTTTTCCTGTAACACCGTTAACCTACATGCATATAAAGCTGAAATTCCTAATTCAAATATATCTACATGTATATCATATTTTAATCCAAAGCCCAAACATTTCTACCCATCCACATTCCCAGGCGATCAAATTTTCTTTTCTTTTTTACTTGCACACGTATTTTTTTTTCTTTTTTTCCTTTTCGGAAGCCTAAGCATACATATTCATGAATAAACTAAAAACTCAATCTACCAATTATATATTCATGCACACTTACAACACCCTAAACAAACAAGTTATTCAATCAAAAATATTTCATAATTCACATAAGGTAGACATAATAAAATTGGTTGTATGAATTCTAAGTATAGGAGAGGAATACTTACCTTGGTTGTAGGGTTGTCGAAATTTTTCTTTTCTTCTTTTCTTTTTGTTCTTTCTCCCTTCTCTTCTTTCTTTCCTACTCTTTTCCTGCTTCAGTGGGTCAACGTGTGCGTGTGAATTTACACAGAGGTTGGGCGGTTGGTTAAATGAAAGGGTTTTTTTCTTTAAGGGAAGTGGGTAGCTTTAACCGGGTGTGAAGGAGAAAGTGGGGGAGGGGATTAAGGAGTGATAGTGAGAGTTGGTTGGGGAAGTTTTATCCTTTAAGAATTTTATTTTTTTATTTTTTTTGTTCACACATCCTACACACGTGCACTTTTAACCAATATATATATTTTTTTTGGTTTTGCAATTAATTTTAGGATCTTTTTGTAATTTTCTTTTGTTTTAACTAAATCTTTTTTTTAAAAAAAACACGGTTATGACAGCTACATATGATACATAAGTCATACGTGCGTATGACATACGGATACACAATATACTATATATGTCTATACCAAACATGCTTAACAACTTAACCATTAAAACGACAACACGTATTAAAACTCGTGTATGCTGATATATAATAGACGGAGCTACGTTTAAACATTCCATTTCATCCCAAACCGATGGGCAGTCAGATAGGACGATACAGACATTAGAAGACATGCTGAGAGCTTGCGCTATCGACTTTAAGGGAAAGTGGGACGGTATGATCAAGTTGTTTGAGTTCTCTTACAACAACAGTCATCATAGCGCCATCGGCATGGCACCATTTGAGGCACTCTATGGGTGTAAATGCATATCCCCTATCCATTGGGATGAAGTTGGAGAGCGCGATATCACCGTTCCAGAGCTGGTTGAGCAGACCAAGGAAAAGATAAAGTTGATTCGAGAAAGACTTAAGGTTGCTCAAGACAGAAGTAAAAGCTGGGCAGATTCGAAGAGGCGTCCTCTGGAGTTTTACTGTCGGAGAGAAGGTTTACTTGAAGGTGTCACCGATGAGGGTGTAGCACGATTCGGATAGAAAGGAAAGCTGAGGCCTCAATACATTTACCTCAACGAGGTGCTCGAAAGGGTTGATTCGTTAGCTTACCGATTGGTATTACCTCCAGCATTAGCTCAGGTGCACAATGTATTCTATGTTTCTCAGTAAATAAGGTACGTTCCGGATCCGGGTCATGTACTGGACGCACCACCCTTAAGGATTAGACTGGACGCGTCATATGAATAAACGCCTGTTCAAATCATAGACCTCAAAGATCAGGAGCTGAGGAAGAGAATCATTCCATATGTCAAGGTACAATGGAGTAATCACGGGGAGAACGAGGCAACCTGGGAGCTGGAGAATCAGATGCGCGAACGCTACCCTGAACTTTTTGATTAAGGTATGTCGAGTCTCCTCGGTCTCTATGATTAAGTTACGACAAGTTTCGAGAATGAAACTTCTTGTAAGGTGGGTAGGATGTTATACCCAGAGATTTTCAAGTTAGTTGTTATGTGCTAATCGGAATTAAGTAGCCGTTAGGTGTAACAACCTTTTGAAATCAAATTAACTGTTGCGTGTCGATTACGTCTAAGTAATTTTATATTTATATAAAATTATTATGTGTATAAATACGGTAAGGAAAAAACAAAAAAATTAGTAGTAAGATAATGAAAAAAAGAGAAAAGAATTTGCTTAAAGGGTGTCGTGAGTTAGAATAGATAAATAATAATAATAATAATAGTAATAATAATAATAATAATAATAATAATAATAATAATAATAATAATAATAATAATTAAAAGAAAAGGATAAGGATAAAAAAAAATTTTTGAAAAAAAGAAAAAAAAAAGAAGGGACGGTTGGATAAAAAATAATGATAATTAAAAAAAGGAGGGGTCAACGTGTGGGGGGAATAACTGATCCCCCCTAATTTCGCACAACAAGGGAACATTAAATGGTGAGGGCAGCAGTTAGCATAGAAAGGATATTAACAAAAAAAATAAAGCAGCGCAAAGCAGGAGCGGGAGGAAGCGGCGGCAGAGAGGAAA
Source organism: Eustoma russellianum (assembly GCA_036186865.1). NCBI lineage: Eukaryota > Viridiplantae > Streptophyta > Magnoliopsida > Gentianales > Gentianaceae > Eustoma > Eustoma russellianum. The sequence goes on along the minus strand of AP025075.1, from coordinate 22,747,053 downwards.
AGGTAGTGAGGAGAAGAGAAGAAAGAGAAGAGAGAAGAAGAAGAGAAAGAGAAAAGGCAACCGGGTTTATTTCCAATCGCATAGTTTGTCTGCAAATAGGTAGGTTTCCTTTTCTCCCTCCAATTGGTACAAATTCAAGCATGCTTTGGTGATATATTATCTGTTTGCTGTTTTAATTGCTGAAATCTATACCATGTGGTTGAATCTGTGCAAAATTTATGAATTTGAAGTCTATTGTATGCGTATATTGGTGTTTTTGGATACGATTGATATGTATAAACCTTATGCATGAATTTGATTTGATTTTAGGGAAAAATTTGATAATCAAAATAGCACAGTTTAAGGTTCTCAGTTGTTAATTTGACCTTAGAATTGGTTCCCATAGACTGGAAATATGCAAAAATATAGATCGGAGTCGGAAAACGGCTGCCGGAGGCAGCTAGAGCGCCTCACGCGCCGCCAGGAGGGCCGCGCGTGGCCTTCACGCGTGCTCCCTGGTGGAGCAGTTGCAGTTTGACATTATACAAAAAAAATATTGCTTCAGGGCCGGCCTGCCAGTAGACCAGGCCAGCCCCTTAATGGGCCGCTGGCTGGCTGCAGCAGAGCCAGCCCATTTAGCTATCATATAAAAAAAAGAGGAGGCCGGCTTAGCGGACTGGGCCGAATGGCCAACGGACCGGGCCAGCTGCCAACCGGCCCAATTAACGCGAAGATTAAAAAAAGCGGCGAAAAGGGTTGTGGCGCAGCCTAGCCTTAACGGGCCGGGCTTATGCGATTAGCGGACCAGGGCTGGTGGTAAGGGTCAGCCCACTTTATTAAAATTATTTATTTCTTTTTCTGAATTTCTGGAATATAGTAAATGTTATTTAATTAATTTAAAAAGTAATAATTATACGAAAAATATAAATAAATATCATAAAATTATAAATAAATTCCAGAAAATATAAAAGATAAAAAGTAAATTATTTTCAGTAATTGTGATAATTTATTTAATTTGGATAATTAGGTAATAAATAGAAATAAATTAGGAGAAAATGAGGAAAAATATAGAAAATGCACAATAAATGTATACAATACATGGAATAATAAGTTTAACGTCAAACAATATTAAATCATTATTCGGATAATAAATGAACCTAGATTTGAGTGCCGGAGGATGGTGAGGATGGGACAGGGGCCTCAGGCGATCATTAAGTGAACCTAGAATTGAGTGGCGAAGGATGGTAAGGATGGACCAAGGGCCTCAGACGAATTGTGTTTTTGCATTCATGGCACGTGCATTGCATTATGGCGGGTCGTGACGTACGGGTCGGGGGCGCTCAGGATGGTGTACGGTTGCGGGGCCATTACACTCATGATGGTGTACGGTGGCGTGGCCATGCACACTCAATATGGTGACTGTGGATGGGTACGACCCACAACCACTCAGTAGGACCCAGGTTCATGCATTACGCGGTGGAGATGTCGGCATTTTGTGTGACATGACTTTGTTGCGTATGACATGCATGGTAGGACATGCATCACGATGTTGTGCATTCTTTATTTGGAGTGAATTACCTTTCTGTATTATCTCATTTGCTTATGTGATATCATGCTACGTGCTATGTGCTATGTGTTATATCCTTTTTGGATGCTCGTCTTGTACTAGTTGGAGGCAGGTGCCTACTGGGTGATTTTTCCATCACTCACCCCTACTTCCCCCTACCAGGTGAACACGAGGAAACATACGACTAAATCTTTGCTGAGGACGGGGTTGATACGGTAGTATGGGCATACTGATGGTCGCACCTAGGATGCAAGGATACCTTACGACTGTCCGTTATTAGTTAATTCGGGTTTCCATCAAACATCACCTTGTTTAGTTCGACAAATTCTAGATGTTAGCACGTTGACGTTATGGTTATGTCTTATTTATTATTCTACTGAGGAATTTCTTTTATTCAAGTAATTTAATGTTACGGAATTTCGTTTCCGCGAGAAAAAATTTCTACGTATTTTTGGTCATGTAGAAAGTTGATTCGACGCCTTGTATTCTCCTTAATGAGATACAACGGGTGCACCGTTCCTAATGCTAGGGTTTGAGAGCGGGACGCTACATGTAAAATAAGGCTGTTTCTAAAGAAGGGTTTCATTTTCCTACACCTAAGACCACCCTCCTCCTACCGCCTGAGACACGCGACAGGTAACCAAGTGTATGCTGCTGACTTTGATAACACAATTCCACCTCTGTTTGCTGATAATAGATTAAAATCCCTTAGAAGGCTCTCAAGTGGGATACTTCCAATTGGGTGACCTGTTCTTCCAACCCTTCAACTTTACCTCGTAATAGGCGGAAGCCTCTAAGACAATGGATAATGTTGTTGTTGTAGTATTTGTCTGAAAGATTCAAAAAGATCATTTCTCTACTTTCCTGTCACTGTAAAAAGAACCAAGGACTTTCGCTGTTCATTCTTTTATCATTTCTTTCTTTTTTTTCCCTGATGTGTTCTCTACCTGAAGGACAAAGGTTAATCTCTTGAACATTGAGAGCGCCAAAAATGTAAATATCTACTTACAGAGTACGGGATGTTGATTATGATAGTGTCTTTTAGGTTTGGTTTCTTTTTTCTTTTTTTTTTAAAGAATGTGACGATAAAACATTTTCTTAGTTTTTATGGCACTGGGTTATGTGTTCTAACTAGTCATTAATAGTCGGCTTCATTGGTATCATGTCGGTATGTCTATTAAGCCTCTCATCTTCTCGAAAATGGAGAGTTAAGTTATAGTCCTGCTACGTTTAAAGCATTTCAATTAGTATCATCTTCACTTGCAAGAGACTTGTTTCAATCCCATAAACTCGTTACCCAAGTCTCTACCACTTTAGATCAACCCATGTGGTCCATGTTCTTTCAGTTACATAATCTTGATTAGACTCTTACGCCAAGTAACTATAAGGCATTCCTGCCGAACCAAACACAAAACTTCTAAAAGTAATTATCTAAACAAGCCCAGTTTATATCTTCTTATTTTGGATGAGCAAGATAAAAGCAAGGTTTGCTTAACTCAAACAAGTTAAACAGCTTGTATCACCCGATCCGATTTGAAATAATACACTCTCTTGCGGCTCCACTTTATGCGCCTCACTTTAACCCACCCAAAAGAAATGAGAAATAAACATGCCAAATAGAAGTAAAGTGGCGTTTGATTTGCACTTGGGTATTGGAATCAAAATCGGAATGAGTATGATAGGGTATGAGTTTGAAATATATGGATGTGGCCTAAAAGTGATAGTTGTTTGGTATTGAAGTGGAAATGAGTATGATAGACAATGATGGTGTTTGAAACATACCAGAGTTTAAATGGGTATCGAATATGGGAGGCCGAAAAAATTTGATCGGCCGGAATAGTGACCGGCCAACGGTGGCGGCCGGCGGCGTTGACCGACCCATACTTCATTTCCCCAAACAAACAAATAGGTTTGGAGTCCAAACCCATTCTCTTATTCTAACCCCTAACCAAACACCACCGAAATCTCTTAGGCAAATTATACAAGGCAAAGTGGGGAATCAAACCCTAAGAATGGACTCTCGTTCCATGTAAAACAAGGCAAGACAAGACAGAGGAATGTAAAGTTTTAGTATTTCTTGTTTGGCAAGGATTACAACTGAAAATACAATAACCTTACATATTGAAATGAGATATTTCATACCATACAATCACAGTACAATATTTTCCCCTAAGAACTTCTGTATCCAATTGGGGGGGGGGGGGGGTTGAGCGAAGCTGCATCCCATAGAATCCTCTGATCAAATCATTCAAGCAAAGCAAACGACATTCTCTTATTTCTCAAGCCAAATAGACAACCGATTATAGATAAAAAAGAAAATAAAAGAAAAACACACAGTAAAATAGCATAATCCCCCCAACCATTCTGTGGTTAGCACTTTGATAGATCAAAAGACACCAGCAGCCGGGTTGGCAATCCTGTAGTTTCCGGAGGGTTGCAGGAAAGTGTCGACTATGAAGCATAACCTTTGAACCAATAGTTGCTTCTTCACGACCATTGTCTGCTCCCCCTGTTCCAACTACAAAACAAGATTGTATTAGTAATAGGGACCAAGGGAACACATGAAAAATGGGCATGAAAAAAAGGAGGAGAATAGAATAAGAATAGTATGAGAAACTCACAGGAGGCAAAGAGCAAAAAGATAACAACACAAGCAACCAGCTTGCCCATTTCCTCTGGTTATGTCTTGCTCACTGGATTGTTGGATTTGATATGCTCATGCGTGTAGTGCACGACACGTGTGACTTAAGTTACATATCAAATACATGTGGACTTATGTATGTTATATATGATATGTTACTAATGTAACATAATATTTGTACGTATCCACACATTAAGTAATCAATTCGGTATATAGTGGATACACAGTGTAATCTGAATGGACCACTAAATGTGTAGACAGTCATACGGTTACAGTCCTTGATGGTAGGACTCGTAAAGTCGAGACCGTATTATTAATGACATCTGGTCCCTGAGGGACAAAAATCCACGAGTATTCTTCTCGAAGTATTTTAAGTAAGCTATTTAATATATATAATTTATATATATTAAATATTTCCGTTTCATATATTAATGAAACGTTATATTCATTTCAACGGAAATTGATGAAGCATTTTCTTAAGAAACGTTTCAACATTTACGTTTCAAAAGTTTCTCCAAATTGATGCTTTCCACTATATAAATGCAAACTATATGGGACAAATGTTTGGCAGAAAGATTTCGTTGCTTTGCAGTAGATAAAATACATTTGCAAAGTTCAAATTCAGAAGGCTCTTTCTTTTGTTCCTTTGCACCCGAACAATATATATATATATATATATATATATATACATATATATATATATATATATACTTTATATATAAATCACTTTCGAGGGGAAAACACACTACCTATTCTCTCTATCGGAATAGTAGTGGTAGTTGTTGATATTTCATTAGTGGATTCAACAACTGGTGGGTTTGTGCAATCCCTTAGAAGACACAGTTGTCACGCGTGTCAGAACCCTTACAGCGTTAACCAACGGAGCAATGTACACTTCCGCATTTATTTACTTTGCTTTTGTGTTCTCTTAAGTGATCCTCGGGCAACGGATCTACTATTTAGATTCCAACAAGTGGTATCAGAGCACGCTTAATGAGAATACAACGGTGTTTTCATTTCATTGTTAACTCAAATTATATATAAATTTGAAATTGTAAGCTGATTTGCTTTATTTCCTTCATTATTATCTTGAGTTTCGCTTGGTCGGGTACTGTGATTAACTATTTGTTAAGCAAATTACCCTGCCTTATTATTTCCTTTTCTTTACGGGGAATTTGGTTATTCTTATGAAGGAATTTAATTCAAAACGGTCCTGAAGAATGCTTGATGAAGGGACCGTGTATATATATATATATATATATATATATATATATATATATATATATATATATATATATATATATTCATGTTTCCTCACAAAAGTTAAGGTTCGTCAAAACTCTGCTTTCGCAGATTTTTAAGCAAGAAGCAAGTTATTTGTGTTGTAATTATATTAATATGAATATTTGTATGTATGTACATGTAAGCTACATTTTTAAGCAAATTACAATTACATTGGCACTTTTCTGCTCAAAAAATTACAATTCGGTTGCCTTGCTTTTTTGAAGTTTAGTGCTCCTTTTGTTTGCATATATACTTGCAGAACACATGTATATATATACTTATATATATTAAACATTTCCGCTACATATTTATTAAAAAAAATTTAAATAGTGTAACGGAAAACGTTTCATGTTTAAAAAAAATGTTTCAAGCGTTTTGCATTGAATTAACGTTTAATATACGTTTCATACTTCATTTTTGTTTACTATACATACATGTGTTGACACCGAGCAAGTGCTGAACATTAAGAAAAAGGTGTGGGAATTGGAGCATGACTCTGTTTTTCGTTCCTTACCACAGTTCATCTACGGAAGTTTGCAGAAAGTTTGTTTTTGGTAGCTTTACACATTTGTACATGCAGTATGACATTTAATCAGTTGTGACATAATATTATGCGATTGTTTTTGTAACGTCGTTCTCGGTGACGTTTTGGTGCTTAAAGTATGCATGGTTGCATTTAAGATGTGAACTACTACAGTTTTCTTTTTCCTTTTCAAAATATGGAAAACTGAAGTAAGTACTTTGTCAAGACAAAAATTGATGCAGATTTTGTAGAGCTTTGGTTTTCATTCATTACATTTGCGAAGTCCAATTTGCAAAGTCTTCTGAAGTTTGTCTTTGCATATTTGCATATTCAGAAGCTCTGCAGAAATAACATTAAGTATACATATAGTACTCACAGGTTACATTTGCTAATTATTCATATTTGTAACGTGTAGCTTGTGACACTATTTGTATCTGCGTAGTTTACATGAATATAAGTAATTATGCTTTATAGCAAGATTGTTGCGGAGATGTAAAGTGCATAATGTGCTAAACAGTTTCACACATGCGTGGCCACACTATAGTGCTTATTATCTATTATGCATTTACTTTACGTTTGTTTTGGGTTACAATGCACAAGTACATAACTATTTTGTGCGCACTACAGAGTTGGCTCTATATTTTCAAGTCAGAAGCATTTTTACTATTATGACACAATTGCAGCATTATTGTAATTTTTATCTAGTAGTCATTTACTGATGCTTCATGGATAAAGAGTAGCAAAAGATTCGGTTTAAAAAAAAACCATCCATTTAGCTGATGAATTTAATGCTGCTTTTATCTCGGTCCAAATGTTATTTTGTGGACTTTTGACTGGACGGTTTGACCAATATGAACTTTTTTTTTTAACAATCATTATCAATCAAAAATATTTGCTTGTGATAGATGAATAATGAAGTTGTGATAAATACGACGTGCACATGGTTCTGTCTTAGAAAACCGGTTCTTAAGCGAGACCGTCTACAGATAGTAACTCTATCGGTGGCCTGAGAATTGTGTGCAATGGCAATACTGTCTAGATTACTGGGTATTGTCGAATCGGTTCACTTCAGACCTTCATAAAGTTTCATCATTCGGTTATGTCACAAGCGGTATTGATTGATAAAGCTTCATTGATCTTAAGAATTTTCAATGAGGCGTTATTTTCTTGATTTTGAGAATTTCAGTGGCATCTCAAAATTTGAAGAAAATACAAGGGTTCAATCAGGCGTATGTCTGGATGCATACGTTACGGTCAAACATAAATCTTCATGTCGGTTGATAAACTGCAATAATGTATAGAACCATAAGGATACGCATCTTAGCAAATGTATGGCTTTAATATGATCCCCTTAAAGTGTGGCAATCATATTATCGCATGTGCAATTGTTAAGTTTGTGACAGGTGTGTATGTGCTTCGCAAAGCTATTAGTCGACCCAAAGGAAGACGTAGTTGTCGAAGTCACATATATTACATCGTAGTAATTGAAAAAGTCCGGCAATAATAAGGAAATATGTGACTAGTTCATCGGCCCAAAGGAAGGTGACTACTTTACGTATGGTGTATCGTTGCATCAATTTCTACACCCCAATTGTTGGACAATGTTAAGGAGACTCCAAAGAGCACTTGGCATTGAAAGACTTTTGGAAGATAAATGTTCTATACTTGATTTGAACTTAAGTTATATTGCAGTTGATATAATATATAGCATTAGTATTAGAATGCACCATAGCACAATTTATTGCAAATATTAGTACATATAAATAATGTATGACAAAATACTTAATGATGCACAATGCATACATAGCATACACATAATGAATATACTATGTTACAACATGTAATTAACTGTGCAGAGGTAATGAATCCAAATGAATTTTACTAGCGCATCCCTTCAAATGAATTAGTGTGATATAGTCATAGTACAATAATAATGTTGCTTTACTAATGGTAAAATGCATATTGCACAGTATACTGTAATTAACACATATTCATTATGATGCTAAAACCAGCACGCACAGTAACATTAACGTAACATAAAACAGCTACTTATACATTTCACAGCGCCTTAACCAACAGCATGTGTGGAATCTTAAGAGTTAATTTTGCTTGCCATATGATCTCAGTAAATTTGCTAAAACCATGTCAGCCTCAGTACACTACCAGCGTTCAAAGCCTTTTGTGTGCTAACAACATTATATAAAACTGTGCTTAAAAAACAATGTCACATGCATGATAAAAATGCAATTACTCACATACGACATTTCAGCACTGTTTTGTGTACCGTATGTTTGTGTTTTTTTTTTAAATACCACAAAATGGTGGATGTCCTGTATTGTACAAAATCGTGCTTGAAGATTTATAAGCATCCAATTAGTACGTGAGGGTCAAAACCCATATTGGTTGCTAGTAGGACTTGAAAGGCAATGAATCAGGATTACAACATTACAACATGCCATATTATCAAATTTAAACGTGTTACTGGAACTTTGATAATGTAAACTTGTTACTAAGACTTACGGCACTGTTTTCTTTTCATGTTTATGCATATAATTTTGTGTTATTTTTGTTGTCTGATTATGTCTTGTTGGAATTTACGTAGTAAATCCGTTACCCGAGGATCACTTAAGAGAACACAAAAGCAAAGTAAATAAATGCGGAAATGTACCTTGCTCCATTGATAACGCTGTATGGGTTCTGACACGCGTGACAACTGTGTCTTCCAAGGGATTGCACGAACCCACCAGTTGTTGAATTCACTAATAAAATATCAACAACTACCACTACTATTCCGATGGAGAGAATAGGTAGTGTGTTGTCCTCTCGAAAGTGTTTTATATATATAAAATATATATATGTGTTCTGTATTAGCAAAGTATAAACTTTGCAAATGTGCAAAGCAATTGAAAAGAACTTCTGTATATGTAAATCAACGAAATGCAAAGCAACCTTTTTCTTAACACTTGCTTTACCTTAACCTTACACACATATATATAGTAGCCAAAATGCAATGAATTGCATTACTGATTGCAAGCGTTGCAAATGCACCAAAATAAAATGAATTGAATTACTGAATACGTTGCAAATGAATTTACTTGCAACCGCCTTAATATGAAACGGCCATTTTAATATATATATATAATAAATTATATATATTAAATAGCTTACTTAAAACACTTCGAGAAGAATACTCGTGGGCTCTTGTCCCTCAGGGACCAGATGTCATTAATAATACGGTCTCGACTTTACGAGTCCTACCATCAAGGACTGTAACCGTATGACTGTCTATACATTTAGTGATCCATTCAGATTACACTTTGTATCCACTAATACACCGAAGTGATCACTTAACATGTGGATACGTACAGATGTTACGTAACATTAGTAACATATAATATATAACATACATAAGTCCACATATGTTTGATATGTAACTTAAGTCACACGTGTCGTGCACAACACGCATGAGCATATCAAATCCAACAATCTCCCACTTGGACTATGTATGTTTATGTTACTTGTTTGAGCTCCTTTACTGAATGGCCAATAGTGTAATCAACTTAGTCTGGTCCATTCAGTCAATGCCAATAAAAGAAACAAGCAGTACGTCGCCACACTTATGGGTGACGGGTCCCGAATCATGAATCATGATACCAACATTAACTGAATGACATGGATGCTAGAATGGATGTGTAGTGTGGAAAATACATGCTATGTGATCGTACATGCCAATTCCAACTTGGTCCTACTTAATGAGATTGACAGAATTCAGAATGAAAGTCGCAAATAATGTACAATCCTGAAAACTGCAGTACAACTGAAACTGTAGTGTACATTATAATGAATGTCTGAAACAATGTTCTTTATGCGGAAATGTACCTTGCTCCATTGATAACGCTGTATGGGTTCTGACATGCGTGACAACTGTGTCTTCCAAGGGATTGCACGAACCCACCAGTTGTTGAATTCACTAATAAAATATCAACAACTACCACTACTATTCTGATGGAGAGAATAGGTAGTGTGTTGTCCTCTCGAAAGTGTTTTATATACATAAAATATATATATGTGTTCTGTATTAGCAAAGTATAAACTTTGCAAATGTGCAAAGCAATTGAAAAGAACTTCTGTATATGCAAATCAACGAAATGCAAAGCAACCTTTTTCTTAACACTTGCTTTACCTTAACCTTACACACATATATATAGTAGCCAAAATGCAATGAATTGCATTACTGATTGCAAGCGTTGCAAATGCACCAAAATAAAATGAATTGAATTACTGAATACGTTGCAAATGAATTTACTTGCAACCGCCTTAATATGAAACGGCCATTTTAATATATATATATATATATATAATAAATTATATATATTAAATAGCTTACTTAAAACACTTCGAGAAGAATACTCGTGGGCTCTTGTCCCTCAGGGACCAGATGTCATTAATAATACGGTCTCGACTTTAAGAGTCCTACCATCAAGGACTGTAACCGTATGACTGTCTACACATTTAGTGATCCATTCAGATTACACTTTGTATCCACTAATACACCGAAGTGATCACTTAACATGTGGATACGTACAGATATTACGTAACATTAGTAACATATAATATATAACATACATAAGTCCACATATGTTTGATATGTAACTTAAGTCACACGTGTCGTGCACAACACGCATGAGCATATCAAATCCAACAATCTCCCACTTGGACTATGTATGTTTATGTTACTTGTTTGAGCTCCTTTACTGAATGGCCAATAGTGTAATCAACTTAGTCTGGTCCATTCAGTCAATGCCAATAAAAGAAACAAGCAGTACGTCGCCACACTTATGGGTGACGGGTCCCGAATCATGAATCATGATACCAACATTAACTGAATGACATGGATGCTAGAATGGATGTGTAGTGTGGAAAATACATGCTATGTGATCGTACATGTCAATTCCAACTTGGTCCTACTTAATGAGATTGACAGAATTCAGAATGAAAGTCGCAAATAATGTACAATCCTGAAAACTGCAGTACAACTGAAACTGTAGTGTACATTATAATGAATGTCTGAAACAATGTTCTTTATGCGGAAATGTACCTTGCTCCATTGATAACGCTGTATGGGTTCTGACATGCGTGACAACTGTGTCTTCCAAGGGATTGCACGAACCCACCAGTTGTTGAATTCACTAATAAAATATCAACAACTACCACTACTATTCCGATGGAGAGAATAGGTAGTGTGTTGTCCTCTCGAAAGTGTTTTATATACATAAAATATATATATGTGTTCTGTATTAGCAAAGTATAAACTTTGCAAATGTGCAAAGCAATTGAAAAGAACTTCTGTATATGCAAATCAACGAAATGCAAAGCAACCTTTTTCTTAACACTTGCTTTACCTTAACCTTACACACATATATATAGTAGCCAAAATGCAATGAATTGCATTACTGATTGCAAGCGTTGCAAATGCACCAAAATAAAATGAATTGAATTACTGAATACGTTGCAAATGAATTTACTTGCAACCGCCTTAATATGAAACGGCCATTTTAATATATATATAATAAATTATATATATTAAATAGCTTACTTAAAACACTTCGAGAAGAATACTCGTGGGCTCTTGTCCCTCAGGGACCAGATGTCATTAATAATACGGTCTCGACTTTACGAGTCCTACCATCAAGGACTGTAACCGTATGACTGTCTACACATTTAGTGATCCATTCAGATTACACTTTGTATCCACTAATACACCAAAGTGATCACTTAACATGTGGATATGTACAGATATTACGTAACATTAGTAACATATAATATATAACATACATAAGTCCACATATGTTTGATATGTAACTTAAGTCACACGTGTCGTGCACAACACACATGAGCATATCAAATCCAACAATCTCCCACTTGGACTATGTATGTTTATGTTACTTGTTTGAGCTCCTTTACTGAATGGCCAATAGTGTAATCAACTTAGTCCGGTCCATTCAGTCAATGCCAATAAAAGAAACAAGCAGTACGTCGCCACACTTATGGGTGACGGGTCCCGAATCATGAATCATGATACCAACATTAACTGAATGACATGGATGCTAGAATAGATGTGTAGTGTGGAAAATACATGCTATGTGATCGTACATGCCAATTCCAACTTGGTCCTACTTAATGAGATCGACAGAATTCAGAATGAAAGTCGCAAATAATGTACAATCCTGAAAACTGCAGTACAACTGAAACTGTAGTGTACATTATAATGAATGTCTGAAACAATGTTCTTTATTGAGCACTACAAAATGAAACCAATAGTCTCCCACTAAATCTGAATATCTTTGGCTGTACCAATACCTATACGAGCCAATGCCCGTGAAACACCATAGGTATTACCCATTTGGTTAAGGGATCAGCCATCATAAGATCTGTGCCTATGTGCTCAATGCAAATTAGACAATTCTGAATTATCTCTTTAACAGCCAGATACTTAATGTCTATGTGTTTCGACTTAGACGAACTCTGGTTGTTGTTTGAATATAGCACCACAGAGTTATTGTTACAATAGACTTTCAGAGGTCTCTGAATAATCTCTACAATATGCAGCTCTCTGACAAAGTTGCGAAACTATATTGCTTGACTGGAAGCATGATAGCATGATACATACTCAGCTTCCATGGTAAATGGTGCAACTAGCGATTGCTTTGCACTTTTTTATGAGATAGCACCTCCTGCCAGCAAAAAAAATGTAGCTGCTGGTGGACTTCATGCTATCCTGGCATCCACCGGAATCGGAATCTGTGTACTAAATGATCTCCAACTTTTCAGATTTCCAATACGTCAGTATGTAATGTTTTGTTCTTTATGATACACACACTCGTCAACTTGATTTACCTCAAAACCGAATGAGGTAAAGACTCGTGCAAACTTAAAATACCACTTTTGAGACACTTGCTTTAGTCCATAAATGGATTTCTTAAGTCGACAAACCATTCTTTTATTTTTGATCTCCCACTTTAAAACGAGGTGTTTGAATCATGTATATGGTTTAGTCGATGTCACCATTTAGAAAAACAATTTCAACATCCATTTGATGTAACTCAAAACGAGAGGATCATCTTAGTTGTACATGTTCTTGAGGTATTGATGGTTCCTCAACTGCATCAGTAGTTCCTCGTCCATCAGAAACGATTTCCATAGGTTCCTGTGGACCAGAACTACTAGGGATTAGATCGTTAGATGTGTGTATCCTTAGTAGAATCTCACCAAGTGGTATTTTAAGTTCACATAAGTCTTTACCTCATTCGGTTTTGAGGTAAATCAGGTTGACAAGTATGTGTACTATAAAGAACAAAACATTACCTACTGTTGTATCGGAAATCTGAAAAGTTAGAGATCATTGAGTACACAGATTCCGATTTTGGTGGATGCCAGGATAGCATGAAGTCCACCAGCAGCTACATCTTCGTACTGGTAGGAGGTGCTATCTCATGGAAAAGTGTAAAGCAATCGCTTGTTGCATCATCTACCATGGAAGCTGAGTATGTATCATGCTTCCAGTCAAGCGAGATGGCTTCACAACTTTGTCACAGAGCTGCCTATTGTAGAGACTATTCAGAGACCTCTGAAAGTCTATTGTGACAATAACTATGTGGTGCTATATTCAAACAATAACCGAAGTTCGTCTAAGTCGAAACACATAGACATTATCTGGTTGTTAAAGAGATAATTCAAAATGGTCTGATTTGCATTGAGCACATAGGCACAGATCCTATGGCGGCTGATCCCTTGACTAAAGGGGTAATACCTATGGTGTTTCACGGGCATGTGGCTCGTATGGGTATTGGTACAGCCAAAGATATTCAGCTTTAGTGGGAGCCTATTGATTTCATTTTGTAGTGCTCAATAAAGAATATTGTTTCAGACATTCATTATAATGTACACTACAGTTTCAGTTGTACTGCAGTTTTCAAGATTGTACATTATTTGCGACTTTCATTCTGAATTCTGTCGATCTCATTAAGTAGGACCAAGTTGGAAATTGGCATGTATGATCACATAGCATGTAATTTCCTCACTACACATCCATTCTAGCATCTATGTCACTCAGTTAATGTTGGTATCATGATTCATGATTCAGGACCCGTCACCGATAAGTGTGACGATGTTCTGCTTGTTTTTCTTATTGGCATTAGCTGAGTGGACCGGACTAAGTTGATTACACTATTGGCCATTCAGTAAAGGAGCTCAAACAAGTAACATAAACGTACATAGTCCAAGTGGGAGATTGTTGGATTTGATATGCTCATGCGTGTAGTGCACGACACGTGTGACTTAAGTTACATATCAAATACATGTGGACTTATGTATGTTATATATGATATGTTACTAATGTAACATAATATTTGTACGTATCCACACATTAAGTAATCAATTCGGTATATAGTGGATACACAGTGTAATCTGAATGGGCCACTAAATGTGTAGACAGTCATAAGGTTATAGTCCTTGATGGTAGGACTCGTAAAGTCGAGACCGTATTATTAATGACATCTGGTCCCTGAGGGACAAGAATCCACGAATATTCTTCTCGAAGTATTTTAAGTAAGCTATTTAATATATATAATTTATATATATTAAATATTTCCGTTTCATATATTAATGAAACGTTATATTCATTTCAACGGAAATTGATGAAGCATTTTCTTAAGAAACGTTTCAACATTTATGTTTCAAAAGTTTCTGCAAATTGATGCTTTCCACTATATAAATGCAAACTATGTGGGACAAATGTTTGGCAGAAAGATTTCGTTGCTTTGCAGTAGATAAAATACATTTGCAAAGTTCAAATTCAGAAGGCTCTTTCTTTTGTTCCTTTGCACCCGAACAATATATATATATATATATATATATATATATATATATATATATATATATATATATATATACACACACTTTATATATAAATCACTTTCGAGAGGAAAACACGCTACCTATTCTCTCCATCGGAATAGTAGTGGTAGTTGTTGATATTTCATTAGTGGATTCAACAACTGGTGGGTTTGTGCAATCCCTTGGAAGACACAGTTGTCACGCGTGTCAGAACCCTTACAGCGTTAACCAACGGAGCAAGGTACACTTGCGCATTTATTTACTTTGCTTTTGTGTTCTCTTAAGTGATCCTCGGGCAACGGATCTACCATTTAGATTCCAACATGGATATCTTTGAAAGTGTTGTGGTTTCGTCTGATGAGGTAAAGACTCAATTTATAGACAACATATTATAGGGGGATTTTCTAAAATTCAGCATGTCAAAATTTAACTAGAAAAAATATTGAGAGAAAAGAGAGAAGAAAACATAGTAGTCTCTTTCCATGTTAGCTTGCACCAACATATTTTGGTTTTATGAATTAGAAAAATTAAAATCTTTCACATAGCTTTTAACCTCTTCAAAATTATGATTCGTGGATTGAGTCCTCAGAAAAATACAAGTTCACCTCTAAAGGCGCATGTTGGAAGCTCTCGATGACTCGCTTTCTGCATACTTTAATATAATGAATTTAAAATTCTCTTGCGTAAGTTCTGTGGTGGCATTTAATTTAATTACTTTAGGTATCTTAAAAGTTAATAATTAAGCAATAACGAAACTATCGAGAGGTTTTCAGATTTTCCATTACTTCTGTACAATTGCAAGGAAATAAATATTTAAAAGTATAACCTATATTTATATATAAAAAAGTATAAAAGTATTTTTAAATAAAATTATTTATGTAAAAATTAGAACTGAAAGTGACATATTTCGCTTTAAACTTCTCAAAGTGAAACAGGTTGAGGGATGGATTTATTCCTATGGAATATAAATAAAAATAATTCGAACTTTTCTGTCATAGAGATTGGCTGTGTGGAGAGACTTTTTGAAGTTTAACACTGTACTCCACGCTTCCAAAAATATTGGCTTTTTTTTTTTTCAGGTTCTGCCACAAATATTGTCATAATGCAAAAAATTATGCAAAAAGAAAAGTGTATTAATAGTTACAATTCTTATACAATTCTTTCAATGCTATTACAAATTTTCATCCTGGCCCCTGATAGTGACTCTCAAAAAAGGTGATATATGTTGAAATGATGAATAATAAAAATAATTTTTAAAAAACAGAAATACATCTACAGATTCTCTAAAATCCGTCTCGTGCGCACGTTTCAACATGAAAATGCCATGTCAAGAGCCAGTTTTATTTGAGCAGAAATTTTATGGTGGTGATTGATCAACTAGTGGCCAAATAAAATAATGACAAATAAGTTTTATCTACATGCAAGCAAGGGGGTGATTGACCAAAACAAAGAAGCCATAAATTTTCTACACATTTCATTGGTCAATGACCAACTAATCTATTTGACGAGAGCAAGTAGGTGATTTTGCATCCAACAAATGTACACTTCTAATTTAAAATTGTTATGTACAGCTTTAAAGTCTGGTAATTAGCTGTAAAGTTTTGTTGTTTTAAAGCATGTATAGTGAACAGAATATACCGGGTCAAAACGAAAGCCAATACTAATAAGTTTTTTCCCATTTAAGTTGGGCATAGTTTCAACTTTTCTCAATCCTAAGCCTCAAATATATGTGCTACATAAATATCTACGCGCATCTAATTTTACGCATATATATACATTATATATATGTGTGTATCTTCGTGTATATATATACGTACATATGTGTGTGTATATATATATATATATGAAAATGCTTATTTATGAAGATGTATTTTTATATATAATAGACACACACATGCACACACATACATATGTATATGTATACACACAAACATATATATATATATATATAGATATATGTGTGTGTATGTATGTGTGTCTATAGGCATATCTATATATATGTGTGTCTATACACACAAACACTGGCCAACCAAAGAGAGCATCTCTATACATATGGCCGACGTACTTTGGAAACTACAAAGGTTGGATTACTTAATCGACCCTCAAATCTTGCTTAAGAAAATTTCTGTCATAGTTTTTATCATACTTATTAAACTGCGGACATGGCGAGGAAGCTCGGTCAACAAATTGTCTGTTCAACCAATGGATCACTGGGTCAACAGGCGGGTTATATACATATTAATAAAATAATAAATATATTAGTTATAAAATTACCATAAGATATCGATGACATACGAAAATCGAAAACATTTAGGTTATTAGAATTTCCAAAAATATATTTTATATCATGATCCGAAAGATATGTGCAAATAAAATTTTACATGAAATACATAAACTGCAATAAGTATTAAATAACACAAGGTACATGTTGTTCAGTGTGAAAATTCTATTAATGTCACACATACTCATACAAAACACACAAAAATCTTGGAGGATAGCCATAAGAATTACATGAAAAAGGTTCCAAGTTGTAGCTTTTCGTAGGGGAAAAAAGTAAAGGTTGACATGTATCTTTTAGCATATATTGGGAATAAATAAAGGAGTTTCTCTTTTGGAGTCTTGAGGGGAGCAGTGGCCTTGTGTCTTCAAGGAGGCAGTAGGCTCTATATGGCATGCTCGAAATAAAGAATTGTTTGATGAGGAGTACGTGGGACCTGATCTTTGTGCTATAGTTGCGGATGTATATGATATGGTTAGAAACATTAGACTTGCTTGGCAAATTGGTATACAAGAACGAAATGAGTAGTTGATTTTTGATAGCAGTGGTAGGTATCATGTACAGTTCAGTTGTGCTTTAATAAAAGATCACATTTCTCAAAAAAAGAAGAGTTTCTCTTTTGGTTTTATGTCCTTTATATTTTAAAAAGTGTCACATCTTAGAGTCATATTTTAAAAATAGCTAAAGCATAAAGTTTTGAATGTATTATCTTGACCCGGCCAGGTCAGCAGGTCACTAAGTTTCCGGTTGAAATGGTGGGTCACACAGGGTCAAAGTGAGCCGAATGTTTAATTGGGTTAAAAGCAATGCTGGCCCGGTCTAATGTCCAGGCCACTGGGTTGCATGAAATAACCCATGAGAAATTTAAATCATTTCTTAAAAAGGTTAAAAAAAAAAAGGGGGCAGTTCAACCTCCGGAGTTGTCCGTGTTTAATAACTATGATTTTTACACTTAATGCTACTCATATTCTAGACATGACGCATGTTATATCTTTAACTAATTCGAGCTTCTTGTCTATGTCAATCTAAAAATAATAATCAGTATTAACATCTAACACTTACGACTAGGGCTGTAAACGAGCCGAACGAGCCGAGCATTGTGTTATTCAAGCTCTGTTCATTTAACTTAGCGAACGAGCCGAGCTTGTTCGTTTATTTAAACGAACATATTTACTTGTTCAAGCTTGGTTCGTTTAACTCAACGAACAACATTAACGAGCCGAACACATTAAACGAACGGTGCCACTTACCGAACTCGAACAGAAAAGGGTGTTCAAGCTCTGTTCATTAACCTTTCATCCGAGCCGAGCTCGAGCTCAAGTCCGAACCAAACGAGCCGAACAACCGAACGGCTTGATTCATTTGCAGCCCTACTTACGACATACTCATATATTACGTCACTGTCTTCGGCTTTTTCTTTAAAATATGTTATTTTTCAAATCTTTATATCATATTTATTTCAACAACTTGTATCCAACTAATTCATATGGATTAAATATAGTGGAAGATGTGTATGAATTTTGACATTGCCGGAAGCTGCCAGAATTGAATTCAATGGATCAAAAGGAATCAAGGTAAGCACAAAGTACCTTCGCAAAAGTCCAGGAGCAATTGTTGATGTTTTGGCTGCCGACCACGAACCAAAAACAAGCTTTAAAACAGCTGCTCAAAAAACAAGGAGAGTGTTGACTAACCGATCGAACAAAGAAGAAAAGATATATGTTGAAATGATGGATTAAAAAAAATAATCTTAGAAAAGACAAATTCATCTTTTGATTATCTGTAAAATTTTCACGTACCCGCATTCCAACATGAAATGGTCACTTATGTTCTAGGACAATAAATAGGAAGTTTTGCAACTTAAAAGATGTAAAAAAAATCTAATTTGAATTATTTTTGCAATTTATTAGCAAGTATGATGCATGGAATTTACCATGTCAAAAATGGAAACCATGATTTTATTTAATCAATCCGTATCTGTAAAAACATTGCCTGGGGCTCAGAGGCAATTGAGGTGCTTTTAAGTTGTTTGAGCATATTTGCACGTATACAAGTATATTTTTGCGTGTGTCTATATATACACGCACACATATATATAGACATACATATATGCGTGTGTGTCTATTACATATAAAATACATACATAAGTATTTTTATACACACACATGTACGTATATGTGTTACACCTGGGACTTTTGTAAAAAGGAAAATAAAGAAAATAATTAAAAGAAAAAAGTTATAAATATTGAATGTAGTTAATAGTTATCTTGGGATATTTGGTTAAGATAGGAAATATGGGACAGAAACAAACTCTAAAGGATTAACCCTAAATATATTTCTTATATCTACTAGGAAACTATCTACCTATATATATGTGCCCACAAGACTTAACTCTAACTATTACGCCTAAAAAAAAATTTTGGCAGCCCCATGCTCATAGAACACCATTCGGCCGGCCGGCCACCTAGGAGGAGAAAAGGGTGATTTTCAATCCAACAAAATCCTAGTTCGATCCATTTGATGCAGTATATATGCGTAGAGTTAACTACCTTATCTGTATTCACTATGAATTTGCAAAACACATAATTATATTTTCGTATGAACGTGAGGATCATGCATGTGTATAATTGATTTCACAAATGGATGCATATTTGTATGTGTGTATGGCCGAGTGTGCATGTATAGGTATGTAGATGTAACTTTCGTATCGTATATGTATAAAGCCGAATATATATATTATATACACATATATGTATGTCGTCCGAAACTGAGTTTGTGCAAAATATTTGTATGATTTTCATATTTATATGATATATATAACCTATGATATATGTATGAATATTTTTGTGATTATTTGTATAAATTTGTATGGATTTGGATGAGTTTGATGGTGGAATAAGTTAGGATTTTGTATGATTTGTGGGTGGCATAAGATTGGAAATTGCATAGGTTGAATTCTGGTGTAATAGGCGGCGCGTGAGACGCGTGTTTTTGTGCAGTGTGTTAGGCGTGAATTGTACTTGCTATCTATGGTATTTTGTGTGTGAAAATTTGGATGGTATGTTTTGGAGGGAGACCGAGGGGTAGGAAATGGGGTGAGTGGAAATTATGATTTTGAGAGATGGGAGGGGGCAGACCGAGGAAGTGAGGTGTGGAAATGGGTTAAGGCAGGAGGCAGTGTGGGGGATCAAGGGTGAGGATAAGGCGGAGGGATGAGTTGGGTAGTGGGTCGAGGGAAAAGTAGGTTGAGGGAGAAAAGAGGGATATGCCCGACTGCAGGGTCGTGGGCTGACGGAGGCACTATTAGAAGGGCCGCATGTTGAGGAATGAATGGGCTGGCAGGGCCACGGGCCAGTGGAGGAAAATATACGGAAAATAAAGAAAAAGGAAATTTGGGCTGTAGACTTCGGCCTAAGCTAAGATATGGAATCGTAAGCTAAGAATTAGATTTGTATGCTAATAAGTAGATTTTTGGACAGAGAGATGTATGTATATGCATATACGCGTATATGCACATGTATGGACGTGGACATGTATATATATATATATGTATGTATGTATGTATGTATGTATGTATGTATGTATGTATGTATGTATGTATGTATGTATGTCTGTATGTATGTATATAGATACCCAGGAGTTAAGAGTTATTTAATAATTGGAAATAATTGATGATTGGATATTTAAAAATATGTGATGATTGGATATTTGGAATTTTTTTTGGAAAAATTTGGTATATTGGAAGAATTGGCACTTTGGAAATATTTTGGAAATCGTGCATTGCATTTTGCAAAATTCATCCTCATAAGGGAAATGTATCGTCAAGCTGGATTGGTTCCCAGCAAACGAAGCTTCTGGACTATTTGACTATTTCGAGAGCGCTTGAGTATATTAAACTGCCAACTAGAGCGTGCATGTATATTTGACTATTCCAATAAAGAGCCTAGACATATTTGACTATTGAGGTGATCAATTCGTAGGTCTTGCGGTATAAGTCACTTGTAAGGAAAGTAATATAGCTATTGCATTGAAATTGATTTGGAAAATTTAGAAATTTGGAATTTTGTATTGATTTAGAATCGGAATTGGATATTAGAATTTGTATCGATTTGGAATTGGAATTGGATATTGGAATTTGTACCGATTTGGAATTAGGAATTGGAAATTGGAATTTTGGAATTGAAATTGAAAGTTTGACTCTGAAATTTGCATACATCGTTTCGGTAACCGTGCATCATTGGATTTTGACTTTGACTATTGGATATTGAGTGGAGATTAGTATTGTCAACTTTGATGGTTGTTTGACTGTAAGGATATTATAGCAAATTATTTGTGAATGGGAGACTCGATATTTTCCTAGACTGTTCACTTATATATTTACACTTGTTTGCCCATGTATGATTTTATAGTGGGTATAGACAGGTTATTTACTAGGCGATATTTTGTCGCTCATACTATACTTTATTGGAGTTTTGCAGAAAATCAGGGGTATGACCTAGTATTTATCGAGGACGAGATGAATTCGAAGACTTGATGAGGAGACTATTTAAGGGATTTATGTTGAGACATTTACTTTATGGATTTGAGATTTGTTATTTTGACACTTAGAATTTTTGGCTTTAAGTTTATGATTCATGTATTAAGTTTTGGATATTCCATAGGCTTTTATATTGATTATTGAGGATTATTTTCCGCTGACATTAGTCTGCGTCACTTTGCTAGCGTGCATATGTTTTGGTTTCAACGCCTTGTATTTCTCTTAGCAAAAAACGGCGGGTGAGTCGTTTCGAGCACTAGGAGTGAGGATGGGTCGCTATAGTATAGATACACACATATACATATACATATATATACACACACACACACGCACATGCACACACACACACGCACACACACACACACACACACACACACACACACACACACATATATATATATATATATATATATATATATATATTTCTTTCAAACTGCTACCGTGGCCCCCCTTTGCAGCTGAATTGCAAGCGGCATTATTTGGGTTACTTTATTTTCTGACGTTACATCGTCATATTATTCTCGAGACGGATTGTCAACAGTTAATCCATCTGCTTTATCGGCACAACACTGCTGATGATTGATATCATCTCCACACGCTTCGGTGGCTACAGTTGTATGCACATTATGATGTACAACATGTTTTCCGAGAGGCCAATATGGCAGCACATTATTTAGCGTAGCATGGTTTGATGACTCCTATAACAGGTTATTATACCCAGCGCACACTACCTCCGTTAGTTCATAGTTGTGTCTCTCTTGATGTTACCACTGCCCATCTTCGGCTTCCATGAACGTCATCTCCCACTATCTTTGTTTCTCTTCCACATGGATTGGCTATGCAACACATACTCTGCCTGCTCTCTCCGGAGTGCAGGCAAATTTGGGATCAACTTGGGCGTCGTTGGCGGCTTCTACGCGGGTTGGCATGGATGGATGGAGTTGGAGCTATCTTTTGATTCTGTACTACATGTTTCAAATATGGTAAATATGTACTCTTTTTCCTTCGTGCAGGATTTTATCCACAAGGGTGGTTTTGTCTGTCAAGGTTTTGATGAGGCATATCATACCACATTTGAACATTTCCCCTCCACACGTTTTGTCTTATGGCACTGTATTTTCTGTCCCTCTCAGTAGTTTCTTTCGGCTTTGCTATGACTTTATTTGTATCAAAGGTATTCCTCCGCCATAAGTGAGGTTTTATACATAAAAAATATATGGAGACCTGGGCTCCTTCATTTAAAAAAATATATGCCTAAATTTAAATGCGTGTAGATATTTATATAGTACATATATTTGAGGCTTAGAATTGACAAAAATTTGATACTATGCCAACTTAAATTGGGAAAAACTTCTTAATTTTATATATTCATATAATGCAATATAGAAAATATGGAAGAAAAAAGAGAACAAGAACTAGAGAATAAGAATGTATCTTCACTCTTTAAAAATGTGTATAAAATGTCCAACATATTGTCCTATTTATAGGACTTTGGGGATGAGGGTATATTGAATTAGTTACATTTTTTGTGGTTCTCTATGACACATTTGGATTGATATAACCTTTGTAGTTCTCAAGAACACCTTTTGACATCCATAATATAATATTCATATATTCGTAACACTCTCCCTTGAATGTCCAAATTTTATAGAATATACCTCGTTAAAACCTTGCCAAGGAAAACCTAGCGGGATAAAAACTTGAATGAAGGAAAAAGAGTACACATTCATAAAAATTGATTCATATGATGCACTACCTCGTTAAAATCTTGCCAAGAAAAACTCTGTGCGATAAAAACTTAGACGAAAAAACGAGTACAGCGTGTATCTACCAATCACACTCCCCATGATGCTGGCATCAGGTCTTTAAGTGGATGCATTCCAATGTTGTAGACCATCTTTCTAAACGTAGTCATTGGAACTGCTTTGGTGAACAAATTATCAAAATTCTTGCTTGATTGTATCTGCTGGATATCAATGTCACCATTCTTCTCAGGATCATGAGTGTAGAAAAATTTCGATGATATAGGCTTTGTTTTATCTTCTTTGATGTAGTCATTCTTAATTTGAGCAATACACGCATCATTATCCTTAAACAAAATATTGTTGGAGTCTCCCTTAGTGAGATAATCCACATAACTCTTAGATATGCTGAATCATCGACCTCAACCATATGCATTCACGATTTGTTTCACGCAATGCCAAAACCTCAGAATGGTTGGAAGATGTGGCTGGAAATGTCTGTTTCATTGATATCCATGATATGGCTGCACCTCCACAAGTAAAGGCATATCCACTATGTGATCTTCTTTTATGAGGGTCAGATAGATATCCAGCATCAGTATAACCTACTAATTGTAACTCAGAATTCTTTGAGTAGTATAAACTCATATATGGTGTTCCACGAAGATAACATAAAATATGCTTGTCACCATTCCAATGTGCTCGTGTTTATGTTGAGCTATACCTTGCCAATAAATTCATTGAGAATGCTATATCCGGTCTTGAACAATTTGCAAGATACATTAATACTCCAATAGCACTAAAATTCAATACCACCTAATAATTCTTCATATCTTCTGGGGTTCGAAATATATCTTTCTTTACATCTATAGATCGTACAACCATAGGATCACTCAATGGATGAGCTTTATCCATATGGAATTGTTTTTTTTATAAAAGCGAATTTTATTAAGTAGGCTCACTTATGGTGTGAGAAAACCATAATACAACATTGACAGTGTCAGCATAAGAAAATAACGCATGAAGTGAATCTAGTATGTGTAACCTCCAGTCATATATGATACGCCGCATTAAAACCTTGTTAAGTAAAACCACCCTTGTGGATAAAACCTTAACGAAAAAAAGCGTACATATTTATATGAGAGGAAGGTTGAATATAAATGATAGATAAGTGATCAAAAGGAGATAACAGTAGACTAATAATTGCAGCAGCCAGCATTCCAGCACTTTGGAGCTCTTCACATATCTCCCATATCAACGCCATGCATGTACCTCGCACATCAAGATGAATCATAAGGCAAGTAGCTGTGTCAATCCAATATGGATGAGTAAGTGTGAGAAAACATACCCAAGTTGCCCGTAGCCATATGACCATGGGCAACCTCCAACTATTGTTGCAATAAATGAAAGCCCACGGTGAGAGCAGCGCACATGATGTCCATTCCTCAAACAAATTGCACAAACATAAGGCATTACACACAATCATTGCAAGTATTAGAGTATCAATAATATGTAGATACTAAAAGTATATGTAGAAATAGACATACCAAGGCTGCCTACACCCATTATTGGCGTAGGCAACCCCCAACATTGTAGGCCAGTCCATCAGAGGCGTAAATTGGGTAGAGATGTATCCAGCATCAAAGACCCTCGGACATCATAAGGTAGTGACGCAGCCGAGGTATATAATTTTACACCGGCTGTATGTAATCCATATCGTGCTAAGTAATGTGCAGCGGAGTTTGCCTGTCGTTGACAATAGCAGAGTGTGGAACCATTCAATCGCAGCACCTGTATTACACGTTGAATATCCATTCCGACTGATCCTGTGTAGTTTGAAGAGTGACTAACCAAGTGAAGCAGATGACGGCAATCTGTTTCTACGTACAGACCCTCATAATAAACAGCATAATATAGAAGAGAAAACAACAAAGCCTGCAATTCAGCCTGAGCTGGTGGGACACATGGCAATACATAACAAATGGCGGAGATAAATCGCCCATATTCATCCCGCAGTATCGCACCCGATGCAGCTTTTGTGCGTCCAACAGAAGCATCCACATTCAATTTCATACGGCCGGATGGAAGGAGGGACCATTTGACAACTCTATGCCGACAAAGCTTTAACTTTGGCGAGAATCCTTGGGTAACTAGTTGAGGAAGAGATTCTGCAAATTTGCGACCTTGAAGTGTTGCACACCACGTAAATATATGTGAACGGACTTGTTGAAAGAGATGATTCGACGAAAATGTGTTGTCACCAAACTTGATAGAAGAATATTCTTTCCAAATCCCCTATGTAACTAGTGTTGGTATTACTGCTCTCACATGGCCTTGCATCGTAGCCATGGATGCTTGACGCCACCAACATAAGAGATACGAATATATAGTATTCTGGCGAGGCATAGGACAAAGACAACAAATTGGCTACTTGTATCCACAAGGATTTAGTTGCTGGACAATGTAGAAAGATATGATCACGAGTATCCGACTACGCCATACAGAAAACACATTGAGATGGGTAAATGACTTGCCATGCCCGAAGAGTGTTGGTTAAAGGAAGTGAATGACACCACAAACGCCACAAAAAGACCTTCGCGTTTGGGGGCGATGTAGGCCACCAAATGAATTTCGATGCCTCAAACAATGGTGTTTGCGAGTGGTACAGCGGATATGCCGACTTAATAGTGTATTGACCAAGGGAATCAGCAGGCCAACTATAGCCATTTGATGTGGAAAGAGTATTAAGCTGCATATAATCATGAGTATTGCAAATACGCTTCCAAGTTGCAGAGTCATAGATGTGTGCGTAGATATCATTCCTGAGGCCGTATTTCGCCCGGCTAAAGATAGCCCATAGTGAACCAGAAGAGTGAAATTTCCACCATAATTGCCCGTCATACACTTTCTGTATCAGCTCTAAACTTCGAATACCCAACCCACCACAGTCGACTGGGCGACATATTTGATCCCAAGACATCCAATGATGCTGACCATTCCATAAGAAAGAAGCCATTTTCCGGTTCAAGACCGTGATTATACTTTTTGGCAGTCTAGAACTTGCTATAATGTGGATAAGCATAGTAGACAAAACATGCTTGATAAGGACCAGGCGGCCTGCCATAGATAACAAATTTGACGACCAAGCATTAAGCTGCTTGTCAAAATGTTCTATCAATGATGTGCAATATAATGAACGGTTTATCCCCTTGTATAGATAGGATCCTAAGTACTTAATGGACAAGTTTACCAGATGCATATTTAGCTGTTATGCCACTCGTCGTCCTACCACACTTTTCCCTACGACGAGTTGGCTCTTTTGGAAATTAATTAATTGTCCGAATGCTGCTTGATAACTATCCAAAAATTGTTGAAAGCGCCTCATGTTAGACGAGCTGCCATTGAGAAAAGCCACCAAATCATCTGCAAATGCCAAATGGGATACTTGTGGTACACGGCCAACTTGAAAGCCACGCAACTCCCTTGAAGCAATTAAGAAATTAATACCCGGTGAGAAGCCTTCCCATGCTAATATAAATAACAATGGAGAAAGCGGGTCTCCCTGTTTGACTCCATGGGAGACAGGAAAGAAGCCCACTGGCTTGCCATTTATGAGAACCGAACATCTTGTAGCTGAGAAATTGTTCATGATCATTCGCACGAGTCTTGCATGAAAACCAAATTTGATCAAGAGTTGCCAAAGATACAACCAATCCACTCTATCAAAAGCCTTTGCCATATCAAGCTTTATGACGACGTGCCCGCCATAGACGCGTTTGTCAATCATGTGGACCATCTCTTGAGCTAACAGAATATGATCAGTGATACTACGTCCCTTAAGGAACCCAGCTTGCTCAGGAGATATTAATCTCGGAAGAAGATCCAAAAGACGCAAAGCAATCAGTCGCGTGATAACTTTGGCCAGAAAATTTGTTAAGCAAATGGGAGGGTAATCACTAAATGATTGAGGATTTGATACCTTCAGAATGAGTGTGATTAAGGTTATTGCAAGCTGTTTAGGTGGACAGATACCAGGAAAAAAATTCTTGCACAGTTTTGTAGACATCAGCTTTTATAGTAGACCAAAATGTACGATAGAAGGATCCGGGAAAACCATCTGGGCCAGTAGAGGGACTAAGATCCCAAACAGCCCTCTGTACTTCCTCTATGTCTGGTAGAGCCATTAGAATCTCATTATCGTGATTTGTCAAAATAGATGGAATATATTGTAATAATGGTGATGCATCCGACAGGTGTTTCGCAGCAAATAATGTTGCATAGTAATGTACTGCCTGGCGTTCAATATCTTCTTGCTTTAAATATTCCGTACCGCTAGAATCAACAATTTACGTAATTGTCTGGCGTCTTCTTCGTTCCTTAACTGTTTGATGATAATAACGCATGTTTGCGGCACCCTCCTTCATCAATTTCACATGTGATTTTTTCTGCCAAAATAATGTAGCACGATGCTGCTGCTTTAACAGAAACGCCATGCTACGATGGTACCTTTCACGAGAATCATCTGTGGGATTGTTGTCATACTCACGTTCCAATCTTAGAGTTTCAGTTTCGGCCTGAGTAATAGAGTCAAAAATATTCCCAAAAATATCCTTATTCCATTGTTTGAGATGTTGTTTAAGCTGCCAAAGTTTGTTGTAAAACCCAAACATCCCTCCTGTTGTAGCGTAAGATTGCCAATGTTGCACAACAAAATGATGGAAATCCGAGTGAGTGGTCCAGACATCTAGATAGCGAAAAGCTGTTGTCCTAGCTGATCTATCTGAGAAACATTCAAGATAGAGTGGACAGTGGTCTGTTGTGGTACGACTGAGGTGCTGGTATGAGACAGACTCAAATAAATCAAAGAAGCTAGATGTGCATAGATATCTATCCAATCTCCGCCAAACCCGACCAAGTCCTCGCCCATCACACCACATAAATGTAGAGCCCTGATAGTTGATTGGAAGTAGCGAGCATGTGGATACACAATCATTAAAATCCTGCAGTGTGCGTAGGGAAGGAGAAGAGCGGCCCTTGTGTTCAGCTAACGTTAAAAATGTATTAAAATCTCCACCCAACAACCAAGGTAGTGCAGTCTCATTACGAATGTTCATCAGATCCTCCCAAAGAGGCCGACGTGAGGCAACCGTATGTAATCCATATGCAAAAGTAGTGTAAAATGTTTGACCTGTAGGTTTCCACTGTAGTTGCATGGAGTGATTTTGAATACCCAAGCGCTCCACTTCCAACTGCAAAAATGTTGCACTCCAGAAGATCCATATGTTATCATTGCAAACTGAGATGACTTTGGTAAAACCTAGTTTGAGACGATAAAACAGCAAAGAAGAAGGTCGCAGTTTCGGCTCAATGAGAACCAGGAGATGTATATTATAACAACGTAATAAAGCCAAAAGACGCTGCAAGGAAGTACGAATCTCCCTGATGTTCTAAATCATTATTTTCATTGAGTTGATAGGCAATCAAATGAATTTGAGAGAGCTGCTCTGGACCGTGTTAGAGGTGGAGAGGAAAGCTCTAAGGGCTGACGTGTTCGACGAAGTAGACGAGGTGGTGCTTGAAAAGGAATTTTTGTAGTTGCTGCCACTGATGTTGTTGGATAATCGTCAATATGAGTGTGATCTGGCTGCATAGCAGCGTGAATAAGTTCTTGCATGATCTCTGAGACAACTATTACTGGGGTTGTATCATCCTCCAATGCGTTTGATGTCTCCAAATGAATATGTGTTTCCTCACTATCAGACACAGAGAAAGGTTGATGGGAGTGTGTAATATCTGCCAGAAAACTATCATCAACCCCACGCAGCCTGGTAATGTCCTGTTGTGCAATGACCCGTTCAACGCTTGGATAAAAACTCTGGACGGAAGATCCTACGAAACATCGATTTCAATACACAACCGAGCGACTGACAGACGGATGGCTTCTGCAGTTGCAGTATCGAGTTTCATGAAGGTCCCCAGCATCCATCCAATTTGCATTAGGGCCGATTTCTGATGATAATGCAATGGCAGCCCTGGAAACGAAACCCAAACTGGCACAATGGGAACATCTACTGAGGGATCATAAGTTGGAGTCCATTTTGTAACCCTCATGTATTTCCCCGCAATCATCCAACTTTGCCTTGCAAAGAATATTAAGTAATCTTGTTCATGTTTCAAGTGGAGGATCACATGAGATGCGTCTAAAAGACCCACCTGCACTGGACCAGTAAAACCAATTTGATCAATCGTCGAACGAATCGTGGCGATCGGCGGCTTGCCATACCAGAACGTCCCAACTAATGAAAATTTGTGTGGCTCAGCGAGAGAAAAAATTTCTTCATCCGTAAATGAGATCATAGGACTTCCCTTGTATTTTTGGATTGGTTTCTGAGGTATAGTAGTCGAGGACGACGTTTGAAAGAGTGAGGCAAAGCTTTTCTTGTGAGTCGACCCCGTAAGAATTGTTTTAAGATCTTCTCTGTATATGCAGATTGATGGAGAAAAATTCCATTAGACAATGCTCGATCTGCAGGTAGAGACAAAATTTGGTCTTGCCAAGATTTTTCATCTCAAACTCTTTCATGGGATAATTAGTGCAGTTTTAGTAAGCTTTCACGAGTTCCAGCAAGATTTTAAATCATCAATATATACCGCAATTATAAAGAATCTACTACCAGATCACTTTATAAATACACAAAGACAAATTAAATTATTTATATATCCTTCTTTAACAAGGTACTCATTAAGACTATTATACCACATCCTGTCAGATTGTTCTAATCCAATAATGGATCTTTGCAATTTGATTGAGTATAATCCATGCGTCCTTTGATTATATACTTCAGGCAATTTAAATCCTTTTGAGATTTTCATATAAGTATCATTATCTAGTGATTCATATAAGTATGTGGTAACCACATCCATTTACCGAATATCAAGATTTTTAGGGACTGCTAAGCAGATGAGATATCATAATGTTATGGTATCAATTACCGTAGAATATGCTTCATCATAATCAAGCTCAAGTCTTTGTGAAAAACCTTGCACAATAAGACGTGCCTTGTATTGGACAGCCTATTTCCAATATTTTTCCTTGTTGTGTTTTCATATAAAAACACGTTTATATTCAACAGGTTTTATCCCTTCTAGGATTTGGACTACAGGTCCAAATACTTTGCGGCTTCCTAACGATCTTAGTTCTTCTAGGATTGCATGTTTCTATTTTTGCCAATCATTTCTGTTTCGACACTCTTCAATGGATTCTCTTCTGTAGTATTAACTTGTACCCTTCTCTTTCGAGGGTTCTTATCTTTTGTACAGACCGAGCACCCACGTGTCATACCTGATTTTGGTATACCATCATTATGTCTTTTAGAGATATCAACTCGAGCTGGCGTATTCATCGTCGTTACATGGGATTTTGTTACTTTTTTACTATCAGTAAATATGTTAGGCAACTAATTTGTGATATTCTATGAATAGATTATCCTTCTTACTTCTTGCTCGCATTGATTTTCTTATGGGTCAAGATAAAAAAGTGAAAGAACGTTCCACGCTGTTCTTTAGGAAACGGTACTTTTAGTCCCTCTAACGGTAGGAAAACTTGCTCATCAAAATGGCAATCGAAAATCTCGCCTTAAATAGATCACCCGTCAGGGGCTCAAAATATCTCACGATAGAAGGATTAAAACCCACATATATTCTCAAACGTCTTTGAGGACCCAGTTCGTTGGGCTGGGGCAATTGAAACATAATCGCACAACCAAAAATCTTTAAATTTGAAATATATGACTGCTAGCCAGTTACCATCTGCAATGGCGAGTATTACTAAAACAAACTGGGTCTAAGCCGGACCAATGCATATGTATGCAGAATTGCATGTCCCCAAGCCGATATGGGTAAATTTGGCATCAAAATCATAGGTCAAGCAATCAGTTGTAAACATTTGATAAATTACTATGTTAGGACATTTTGAGGGTGCACATGTGCCACTGAATTCTCAACATCAATCCCAATCGGCATGCAATGATCATTAAAAGCTTAGGAAGTAAATTCACCGGCATTATCAAGACAAGCATATTTAATCGGATAATCCAGAAATTGTGCTTTAAGCGTATAATCTGAGCAAGAAGCTTGGCAAAAGCTACGGTTTTTATTGAGAGCAAACTCACATAAGACCATCTCGAGGAGGTATCCAATAAGACCATAAAATGACGAAATAGTCCACAAAGGGGATAAATAGATCCACGGATATTCTCTTGTATTTGTTGTAAAAATATAGTTGATTCAACATAAAGCTTCATCGGATATGGCCTCTTGATTAATTTCCCTCGTGAACAAGCAACGCACACACAATCACGAGATAAAAGAGTCTTCTGGTTCTTTAAAGGTGCTCATGTGAGTTTTGTACGATTCTACACATCATTACCGATCTCGGATGACAAAGTCTATCATTCCATAACATAAATAGCTTTGGATCCTTCAACTTCTGATTTATCACAATATTAGATTCTACTGGATGTATGGTCTCATAATACAATCCAGATGAGAAAATTGGGAATTGTTGTTTAACAATCTATTGGTCTGAATCACTGTACATAATACATAAAAATTCCATATTCCACTCATTTATTTTTTCAATACGAAAACCATTGAGACGTATATACTTGAAACACGATAGGTTTCTTTTCGACTTGATAGAAAATAATGCCTGAGTAACCAAGATGTGTTCCATCCAGCAATATAATGATTGATCTTCAGAAATCCTCAATCAATGTTGTAGTACCAAAAATTGTACTAACATTTTCTTTTGCCAGTTGTAACATCGAAATATATTATTGATCACGAAGAATTGTGTGTGTCGTTCTATTGTCAACCAGACATATGTCTCCATCATTCGTCTTGAATAAATGTCTAGCATAACATATACAATTTTCATTATTAAATTTAATTTGAAATAATCAAGTCACAAATAGTAATTGTATTTCTTGATGAAAAACTCTTCACATGGCAATTAGAATTTTTGAAATTTGTCCTTCAAGTCATGCTGTAAACGTGAATTGGTATTATACAGGAAAAATCGACAAAACAATTTTATACAATTTTATTTAGGCAAATATAGTAATGCAAATTTTAAAAAAAATGCATGATATCACATAATAAACGAAATCAAAACTTACATAACATAACATTACCCTATTGCCTTAGATGCTCCTGCCTATGGCAGGATACAGGGAGGCGGATGTGCACAACCATGCCCATGTGTTAAAAACATACAAAGGTTGTTTTCCGATGACCCATAATGATGCGTCAAGCTATGTCGATCGATTACTGCTTCACAATATAAGAAGTATAGTCAATTTAGTGAATCATTCCCCAAAACTTATTTATAGGTTTTCTTATAAAACATGAAATTCATCGAAATAATTTTCTCAATCATTCTTGATTATTCTCATTCACAAACTGGATCTCATTTCCATCCATGTTTGGCTCGGTAAGGAAATCCTCAATATCCAAATGAGTAAAATCCATTGAATTCATTTGATCATCATCTGCTATGTTACCGAAGTCTGCAAAATGAACTTGTTTTCCCTTGTTTTTATCCTTCTGAGATGCTTGATAAAGTTCAATCAAATGCTTTAGAGTGCTCAAGTACGAGACCAATGCCCTTGGTCTCCACATCGATAACAAGTCTCTTCGTGGTTCTTAGCTGGTGTACCTTTTTCATAGGCTTTGCATTTTCTTGTAGCTTTTCCTTGTTTTCCCACTTCAGGTGATGTGGTACAAAATTTTACCACAACCATGACCTTTACCATGACCTCGATCTTGACCATGATCGCGAATACGTCGATTATTATAATGACTTATATTTGCTTTAGGGAAATGATTGTGACCCGGTCGGATGAGAATTGTGATTTTCCATCAAAAGTTCATTATTCTGTTGAGCAACTAGCAGACATAAAATCAGCTGAGTATACTTTTCAAACTTTCTTTCCCTGTATTGCTGATGCAGGAGTGGTGAATGTCTTTTCTAACATATCAGCATCAGTAACATTGTCTCCACACAATCTTAACTGTGAGACTGCAGAGAACATCGCAGAGTTATACTCTTTTACTGTCTTATAATCTTGCAACCTCAGGTGTAACCAACCATATCAAGCCTTCGGGAGGATAACACTTTTCTGATGATTATATCTTTCCTCCAAATGTTTCCATAATGCACATGGATCTTTCACTCCAAGATACTCGTTTTTCAGCCCGTCATGGAGGTGACAACAAATGAATATCATGACCTTTTCCTTATCTTGTTCGCTTACCTCAACTTCATCCTTGATAGTATCCACAAGATTCCTAGATTTCAAATGAATTTCGGCATTAAGGAACCATGTCATATAAATTCTTTGAGAAATGTCAAGGGTAGTGGATTCCAGGTTGTGATGTTTGCCATAAATCTTAGTATACACAAATAGTATCTCAGAAAATTATATACTCTCAAAACTACAAGTTTGAGTCTATATTATATGATTCGGGCATTTCAACTATACATGCTTGAAGAATGTCAACTATTCATGCTTCGGACATGTCAACCATTTATGCTTTAGGCATATCAACTGTTTATGTTTCGGGCATATCAACTGTTTATGCTTCGGGCATATCAAGTGTTTATGCTTCGGGCTTCAAGCCACATACTATTCTTTTCAACCTTCAAATTAAATCTAGGCTCATATGCTAGATTATTTCTTTTATGCGTATTCTAATATAAGATAGAAGTATGAAATAATAGAAATAAAAAGAGGAATAAAACGCAAAAAAGGAAAATTTTCCAGTAGGAAAAACTGTTTTAGAAACGCACTGATTAGACCAACCTAGAGATCTCAAAAAAAAAACATCTCCACTGTTAAAAACGTACATCTATATGCTAGGAACAATCAGCCAAAACTTCGTGATTATCAAACGATCTAAGATTTGAAAAATGCAATTTCTCAAATCTGCGCCAGAATTGTCCAGCACCTCCAAAAATTTAATATTGTTCTCCTTCTTTCTCTTGTGTCTCTAATACTTTTTTTGCTTTCTTGTAATTATTTCTTAGAACAATTGTGCTGATAACGTTTTATAAATGCAAATAATTCAATATAGAAAATATGTTAGAAAAGAGAGAACAAGAAGCAGATAATAAGAATTTATTCTTCACTCTTTAAAGATGTGTATAATATGTCCAACATATTGTCTATATTGAATTGGTTACACCATTTGCTGTTTTCTAAGACACATTTCGATTAGTATAACTTTTGTGAGTTAATTGCAACTGGTATTCATACTTTGCCACAAAGTTTTAAGTAGCATCCATTCTTTTATGAAACTCACTTACTAGCCATATTTATAGGTGAAATTAACATCTGGCATCCGGCAACCGGAAAATCACCTACTGTAGGCGGTTTTTAGCAATATTCCTTTTATTTTAAACCTTCAACGCAGTTGGCGTCAAACATTTCCCAACCATGGTTAAATCTTAATTTCCTCCTTTATCCTAACCGATTCCTCCCTCCGAAATAGACCTAAACCCAAATCTTCATTCCCAATTCTTCTACACACGTTTTGTCTACAATTAAAGAAGAATAGAAGCAGAATGTCTTCGGCAGGGTCAAGCTACAGGCGGCGGGATGTTGGTCAATCAAGGTGCCATTGTGGGTTGGCAATGCATGCCCAACCGTCTTAAGCCAAAGAAAATCCAAGAAGAAGGTTTCTCTCATGTCCATATTCTCGTGTATATATGTATTCCTGCTTATCTTCCGTTATTTTTTGGCCTAAGGAAGATGAAATGTGTGTGTAAATAACAATTCTGTGTTTATTAGGCTTTTTTTTGGCTGAAGGATGATGAATTGTGTGTAAATAACAATGCTGTGTTTATAGGAGTTGATGGAGGCTGTGGGTATTTTGAATGGGTTGATCCGCCTATTTATCAAAGATCGAAGGAAGTAATCCCAGGATTGCTGAAACGTTGCAACAGATATGAGGAGCGGCTTAAATTGTGCAATGACCATCAGTACGAAATACAAAAATTGAAATGGAAAAGGATGTTGTTGCTGTGGATGTTAGTGTTGTCTTGGGTTTTATTTGGTGTTGTATTTGCAAGAATGGCAGTAGCATAGTTAGAAGAATGTGTGATGTTGTCAGGTGTGTTAATTAAGTAATGGGTTGTGGTTGGACGGTATGGTATTGATGTAATGGGTTGAGGTTGTATTTATTCGTTAATGTATTTTGGATTTTTTGGCTTTTCAAGGTGTAATAAGTTGCTGAATGTCCATGTTGGGATTGGGATTTATGTAATCTGTGTTGTTGTTGGTTGTGTTGGAGTAATGCAACTGGTTTTGTTAGCAATTAAATAGTGTTGTGGTTTATATTTTATATGCAATGTAAGATATTTAAGTTGTGTACATATCCATTTCTTCAAGGATGAAACGGACGGTTAGAGTAAATGGGAAGCACAATATCATCAAACCACAATAGTTCATCAATGAAGGGCACAGATTAAACCCAAAACAAGATATTGCGAAGTTTGAACTCTGTGATACAAACAAAATCATGTAATCTCCCATTTCCAAATAAAGATCACCACAAACAACTGCAAAACCACTTTACTTGCAGAACACAACTATCCAAAATACCACTTCCAAGTCATTCAAGTAAGCCATAAACAATAAGCAGCAGACCCAACAAAAATTAATGTTCACAGACACCAAATCAACAAGCAGAATCAGCATCAGGCTTTTCTGCCTTCATCCTCTTGGCTTGCGCAACCTCAGTAAGTGTGGACTGGGGTAAGAATACTCGGCCATTACGTATGACATAGTTTGGTATGAGTTCATCAGTGTGGGAAGATGTCCTATAATAAAGCCACTGCTTTGGCACCTTATCAGCAATATTCGCTTCTGTAGGTGCACTGTAACTCGTATCAAGCGGAACTGTTTTCTCTTGATCCTTGTCAGAACTCGTCAACGGCTGTGTAGGTGCACTAGTTACGCCACCAGCGTCATCATCGATTGTAATAACTCCGCTGATAGGCTTCCTCTATGGATACTGTCAAATACACAGCAAGTCATAAATAGAATGAAGGCTTGTTGGTTCAATTATGACTCATTGTTAGACTTACCTTGAAAGATAATCTAGTAATACGCTTGTTGAAGACATTTGAAATCTTGCTTGATTTCCTTTGTGTTTTTCTAACAGCATTAGAGCTACTTGGTTCATCCATTCCCAAACACTCCTCTTCACCATAATAAGGTCGTGATTCAAACCCACTCTCTACATATGTCGGCAATGCAGTTGTTGTAGCAGCAACAGATGGTGTACTTCCTTCACATTTCTTCCTTTGTGTACGAACATTCTGAAATAAAAGAATGTTGTTGTCAAGTTATATGAAATTAGCCCAAAAAATTAAATTGACTTGGCCTGTATGAGTTTTTTTGGCCTCTTTACGTGATGAACAGTGGTAGCATCTAACTGACTTGGTGCACTAGAAGCAGCTGGAATATCCTTCTCCGGGGTCATGTCTTCTCCGCTTTCACTCACAACTGTCCTTTTACGCGTTCTCCGAAGTAGTCAACCCAATAAACACATTACCAATAATGACATAAATGAATGAAAATTAACGGTAAACAGAAGATAATAGTTACCTTTGCTTGACTAGCTTCCCCACGACCTATATCAACATTTGATGCACCTAATCTGGTCGAACATGTCCTCATGTTGTGACCCTCCTTCTGGCATAATCTGCAAATGTGTAGCTGACCGTGCTTGCTCATCTTTTGCACTCTCGCCCTCCTCTCCCTTTGCAATGTCATCAACTGTGGCTCACCGGCAGACCTTTTCCTCAGTGTCTTAGGTCTGCCAGGTTTCCTTCGGACTATTGGTTTCAAAAGCGGCTCACGTCCACAATCAGGTAACTAGGTGAGTCCCACACATGGAGCTATTGCAAGCTCATAGACTTTCTTATAAGTGCTTATATGGTATCACTGATCCACATAACCGACTGCATCCTCATGATCAAATGCAATAGCAGAGCAAGCATGGGAGCATGGGATGTCAGTCAAATCCCACTTCCTGCATGAACATGTATGTTCTCTTAGGTCAACAACAAACTTCTTCCCATCAAATTGCTCATATTGGAATTTCTTCATGTCAGCCTTGTAAGGTATACAATCTGCAGAGGCCTCCATCTCCTTGATGAGCCTTCTCATTATCCTCGGGCATAGCGTCATTCCTTCCCAGTTGTTACTCGCCCTTTCCCTATTTTCCTGAAACTTTGTCATGTGATACTGTCGGATCCATCCAAACATTGACAAAATTGGCAACTCCCTAGGCTCACAAAGGACGGCATTGTAGCTCTCGCATAATTTATTGAGAATGGTGTCACCCTTAGCCACTGAGCTAAAATGAGATTTGCTCCATTGATAAGGGGGTTTGTCCTCCAGCCACCTTGCCGCGTTCTTATCAAGCTTCTCAATTTTCTTCATAGCTGATCTAAATTGGACAACTGTAGTTGCCATTGCATCCTCGTACAAGGCTCGTTTGAGTTAGATGTTGCTGTATCCAGCCAGAACCCAATTACCGTGCAAATGTCTAACACAAAATCGATGATGGGCTGATGGAAACACTTCCCCACATGCCTGAATAAGGCCTTTTTGATTGTCGGAAATGATAGTCCACTCGAAATCCATCACTATATGTAGGTCCTCTTTCAAGTTACCAAGAAACCGCTCCCATGAATCCTTTGTCTCACCCTCAACGGCTGTATGGAAATGAAAAACAAACTATTGTTCGGATTTAAACCCACAACAGTGAGTAACATACCACCATACTTAGACTTGACATGGCATCCGTCAATGCCAAATATCTTTCTACATCCATTCGCAAATCCTTTCTTCATCGTACCTAAACAGTAATACATTCGTTGAAACCGCGGTTGGTCTATAATCAGTGGTATGTTAGCTGATCTAAGGATCATGTGTTCCTCCGTCAACTGCACGTCTTCATTTGTAGTTGTCGCTGTCGTCACCGTAAGATTACTATCCGGATTAATCCTCTTTATTTCATCGATGTAATTCCATATAAAACCATATTCATATTCCTCGTTTCCCCTAAAAAGTTGCAAAGCCCTTTGCTTTGTCCTGAATGCTTGCGGTTTACTCACATGACATTTTATATCATTCATCACTCTCTTTTTAAAACTTTCCAAACTTTGTTTTGGGTTGGCAGCGAAATCTTGCATGTACTTCTTGCCTAACCATCCAGAAGATATGCTATCATTTTTCACACTGAAGTTGCATGAATACAGTGAGTTCATGCTCCTAACCTCATAAAAACCAGTTCTTCTATTCAAAGCCACACGTATGTCCCAATTGCATCCACTGTTCTTACACTTTGCACAGCATCTCATCTTCTCACTTATGTAAATAACAACCGGCCTACCATTCCTTATGGAATGCATCTTCAGGGCTTCTTTAAATGTCTCCAAGTTGTTAAACAGCATCCCACATGCAAACTGAGGATTTTCCTCATCTGTCGTAGTGTTAAAAACATTGCTACCGTGCTCCAATTCTTCATCACTCAAGCCTAACTCCTTGTCTACGTCCTCAATTGCTTCATCAACACTCTTAGATGGTACATTATTTACATCTTCACTCAGCCCATCATACTCATTGTTCATGTCAACATTTACATCATATTCCTCCTCATCATTGTACAACTCGGTTTCAGGAATATACTCTGAGTCACCCGTCAACAGATCTTCCATGCCATCACCGTTTTCATTAACATTCACTCCGCCTTCCTCATTCTTTTCATTCTCATCCGGCTCATCATCAAAACTGGCCTCATGATCACCACTGTTTTCATTAACATTGCCTCCGCCATCCTCATTCTTTTCATTCCCTTTCGACTCAGCAACATCACTACCCTCATTCTCACCACTATTTTCATCAACATTGACCCTTCCATCCTCAATATCAATATTTAAATCACCATTACTTATCTTTTCATCTTGCATATCATCAACGTCATGTTCTAGCCTACTATGTGGAACAATATACTCCACATACAATCGCATAATCTTAGATGATACTACACAACTTCTGACTGCATTATTCAAGTCACTGTCTGTCTGAATTTGCACAAACTTATCTTCTATATGTGTGTAAAACTTCTTTAAACCAAATACTCCGGCTTCTTTGCACATTTCATCCAAGTACATTAAGGACATCTCATCAGCATCCACATAATCATATATGTAGGTGTCTTCTTCTAGGTAAATTGCATTACCAGTCTTAAGTAATAATCCACCATAATGAAAAACAACAGTTATTTCATCACTTGCGGGATCTGTATATCAACACAAAAGAATGAACACAACAACAAAATCGTACTTCACATCAAATATTACTCCAACATTCTGGACATACACTATACTCAACAAAGCACACCTTTAAACCTACTTACTAGTCATACTCATCAACAATAACAGTAATATACTCAAAAACAAAACACCATCCATGCCATTCAAACCACCAATCAGGACATGCAACTTCGTTTCTTCTTCAATCAAACACAAAAGAATGAAAACATCAACAAAATCAAAAATTATATTACATATTTGAAATAAAAATTGTCCTTTTTCTTACTGTACAGAGGATGCACGTCCTTTGGTTGTCCTGTAAGTCTTGAAGTCATTTCTGTCCCTTTCACCAGCGGTGATACAGCTCCACAAACACAGCTAATGCTTCGAAATCCACACCGATCAGCTTCGACTTTTCCAACAAATAGTCAGATTGTATGATTCTTCAAGAAATTTTGAACAATTTCGTCACTTTCGGCCTGGGCTCTTTTCACGCTTTCAGACGCTTAACGGGAAAATGCAGGTTGGGAGTTTTTGATTTTGTTTTCCCTTTAATATTGAAAGTAGTATACACAACCGGCAATTCCTTTCTCTGCTTCTTTGGATGTCTCAGCAGAGAGAACAGGTTCATCTTCGAAGTATTTTTCCCTTCCAAGGCGCTATTCGATAATGTCTGTCTAGCAGACTCTTGGTTAAAGTCGGGTTAAAAGTAGGGTTAAGTCTGGTCGAAGTCGATTTCAGCAGTCAACGGTAGACCAGCAGGTCATCCAGATGCCAGATGTTAATTTCACCTATAAGTATGGCTGGTAAGCGAGTTTCATAAAAGAATAGATGCTACTTAAAACTTTGTGGCAAAGTATGGATATCAGGTGCAATTAACTCTAACTTTTGTAGTTCTTAAAAACACATTTGGACATCCATAATATAATATTCATATATTCATCACACTTAATAGTGGCTTCCGTGTTGACCCGGTTTATGTGCATTATACATGCTTAAAAACAACAAAAATTTACAGCTAATTACCAGACTTGAAAGCTGTAAATAACACTTTCAAATTAAACTTTTGTACATTCGTTGGATGCAAAATCACCGACTTGTTCTCGTCAAATAAAACTGCCTCTTGGCATGGCATTTTCACGATGAGATCACCTCACCCACTTTCTCCTCGTCCCACGCGTCATCACGCGACATGTGGCAGTAGGGGTGGATGGTGAGGCTAGATGATGGTGTCGCATCTAACCTCAGCACCCACCCCTGCTGCCACGTGTCACGAGGTGACGCATGGGGTGAGACATTTGGAGTGAGGGATCCTAGCCCGGCATTTTCATGTTGAAACGTGTGCACCAGACGGGTTTTAGAGAATCAATAGATGTATTTGTGTTTTTTAAAATTATTTTATTATTCATCATTTCAACATATATCACCTTTTTTCAGAGTCACTATCAGGTGCCTGGATTCGCTTGGTCATTTGAAACGGTTTTTCGTTTTGCCAAGTTGTTTTACATTAACAATTCCTGTTCATCAACGACATTTAAAACATCATAAAAATTATCGGTTCAGATCAAGAGAAGGTAAAAGTAAGGTAAAATATGAGGCCTCCAATCACGCACCGTCACGTGTATAAATTGTTCTTTTTAATAAAACAAAAACTTTTTAAACATCTTTCCTTTTTATACACGTGGCCACGTGTGTTTGGAGGCCTCATTTTTTTGTCTCACCTTTAATCTCTATTTATCTGAACCGTAAAATTATGACATTATTTGATTCCTTTAGAACCGTTAAACTCTATTCCTAAACCCTATCAAATTTCTCCTCAAGCAAGAAAAGCACGACCAAAATGCGCCCTATCAAATTGCCTTACGAAAAGTATAATTATTTATAGATAATTATCACTAAATTGACTAACACCAACTCAAGTATTGAAAATTATTTATCAATATCAGAGTATTTTGACAATTCAAAATACAGAAACATTTAAAGCAGTACATCACATATTGGTTATACGGGCAAAAAACAGAGAGAAATATAATGGTCCAGAATGGCTTTACGTATATGTTAGGCATATTATATTTTATTTTACTTTTTAATATGAAAACTATTCGCATTGTTTTTAACGTCCGGGCGTAAGCTCTTTTTTTTGTGACATTAAGATTACGACTTCAAACCGTGAAAATAGGCTCTTGTATAAAATATACGATAAGACTGTAATCGGACAACGTTCTGGTCTCTCTCCGAACTCTGCATAAACGCATGAAGCTACTGCATTGTGATTGCAGTCTTATCATATACACATGTTTAAAAAGGTGTTCATCAAAGAAGGACTGCTGCTCTTTTTCTAAAAAAAAAATTGCTTTTTACACGTAACAACAGGTGATTAGGGACTTTATATTTTATATCACCTTTAGCTTCCCACCGTATTCTTGGAATGGTGGAGTACAGTGGTAAACTTCAAAAAGTCTCTCCACATAGCCAATCTCTATGCTTCTCTATGACAGATATTTCATAAGAATAAATCTATTTCTCAACCAATTTCACTTGGAGAAGTTTTAAAACGAAATGTGGCACTTTCAGTTCTAATTTTGAAATAAATATTTTTATTTAGAAATAAGTTGCAATTTCTTTAAAGATTAATGTAGGTTATACTTTTAAGTATTTCTTTCCTTGCAAGTGTACAGAAGTAATGGAAACTTAGAGCAAAAAGTAAAATCCCTCACATGAAGGATTCCAACAGCTCTAGTCTCAAGGAACATGTGTGGATAGTGTAAATCAGGAGGCCCACACAAAGTGTTTCTTACAAACCAGGCTTTCGGCCTAGCAGCAGAGGAACACCCACATTGTGCACGTCTCTAGAATCAAACTCTTGACTTTTTGAAACAAATCTCAACCCAAGTGTTAACTGTACTATGCCT
Organism: Eustoma russellianum; assembly: GCA_036186865.1. NCBI lineage: Eukaryota > Viridiplantae > Streptophyta > Magnoliopsida > Gentianales > Gentianaceae > Eustoma > Eustoma russellianum. Next base: position 22,704,305 of record AP025075.1, on the reverse strand, counting down.
GGGGCCAAAAGTAATGAAAACTCTGAAAACATCTTGTTAATTTCGCTGAAAACTAAAGCTGGCCTCTTATGTTAATGGATGGAATCCCCTGAATTTTGTTCATTTAATTTTATAATCGGAAAGAGATACAGAAACTTTCAACCAAGTTAAATTTGAAAAAATCAAAATGCCATATGCACTAACCGTTTTATAACACCTATACTTTGTATAGACTGTTACTGAGATGAACTTTAATAAATCACAAAATATACAAAAGAGAAGACCAACTTTGAAGTAATCAAACCAATCTCAGCCCTAGATTAAAGCTCTTTGATATTTGTTGAAATGATCAATTCTAAATTAATGACTTAATTATTAACTATTAAGTTAATAATTAACTATTAATATACCTAAAGAAATTAAATTAAATGCCACCGCAGGACTTACCACTTGCACCCAAAAGAATTTTAAATTAATTATATTAAAGTATGCATAAAGCGAGTCATCGAGAACTTCCAACATGCGCCTTGAGAGGTGAACTTGTACTTCTCTGAAGACTTAATCCACGAATCATAATTTAGAAGAGGTTAAAAGCTGTGTGAAATATTTTAATTTTTCTAATTCATAAGATCCAAATATGTAGATTTCTTAATTCTATTATATGCTGAAATTCAGTAAAGGGTTGGTACAAGCTAACATGGAAAGAGATTGCTATGTTTTTTTTCCTCTCTTTTCTCTCAATATTTTTTCTTTTTAAATTTCAACAGTGCTGAATTTTAGAAAATCCCGTATAATATATTGTCTATAAATTGAGTCTATACCTCATGAAACGAAACCACAACACTTTCAAGGATATCTAGTGAGCAATACATAACCAGAGGAAATGGCCAAGCTGGTTGCTTGTGTTGTTATCTTTCTGCTCTTTGCCTCCTGTGAGTTTCTTTGGTGGATCCTTTTGTGCTTGTTTACTCTCCTTCATTTCGGATGTTGTTTCTATTTCTAGATCTCTTTCTTCTTCACTTTCTATTCCTTGTTCCGTTTTTTGGGTTTCTTGTGGCGGTAGTTTTAAGGCCTGGACCGGAGACTTCTAATTATATTTTTTGATGCGTGTAGAAATTAGAATAAAACTGAACACTTTGTTGAGGTTATTTTATGTAGCTCGACCGTAGGGAGATGAACTTTGCTTCGTGTTTGTTTTTTTTTCAAACCCCCAACCCGCTCTCGCTCATACTACTCTTATTCTATTCTCCTCCTTTCTTTCATGCCTATTTTTCATGTGTTCCCTTGGTCCCTATTATTAATACTATCTTGTTTTGCAGTTGGAACTGGGGGAGCAGACAATGGTCGTGAAGAAGCAGCTATTGGTTCAAAGGACATGCTTCATAGTCGACACTTTCCTGCAACCCTCCGGAAACTACAGGATTGCCAACCTGGCTGCTGGTGTCTTTGGATTGTATCAAAGTGCTAACCAGAGAATGGGTGGGGGGATTATGTTATTTTACTGTGTGTTTTTCCTTTTCTTTTTTTTTTATTTTCTTTTTTTTATCTATAATCGGTTGTCTATTTGGCTTGAGAAATAAGAGAATGTCGTTTGCTTTGCTTGAATGATTTGATCAGAGGATGCTATGGGATGCAGCCTCGCTCAACCCCCCCCCCCCCCCCCCCCCCCCCAAAATTGGATACAGAAGTTCTTAGGGGAAAATATTGTACTGTGATTGTATGGTATGAAATATCTCATTTCAATATGTATGGTTATTGTATTTTCAGTTGTAATCCTTGCCAAACAAGAAATGCTACAACTTTACATTCTTCCGTCCTGTCTCGCATTGTTTTGCATTGAACCAAAGTCCATCTGAATGTAGCAGATTATTTAGCCAATCTCTTACCACTTAGTGTGTTGACCGTTGGGACGGAGGATTAGTCTTTTGGTTTTCGGTTGGGAATACTGTAACGCCCTGCTCCCAAACCCTAGCCTGCTACGAGAACTACAAGGCGTCGATCAAACTTCTTTATACATCAAGAATTACGTGTAAATCTTTTTCGCGGAAACGCTAATAAAAATAAACATCTCCATTAAATTAATCCGTCGGAAATAAGACAAATACCATAACTGTCGAAATCCACTACATCAAGTAGGAAAGACTGAAATAATCCGAGGATAAGTAAAAGTCTAGGGAAAAGTAGCCATCTAAGTATCCCAACATCCGGTCACGCGATCTCAATACGAGTCCTGAAACTGCTCACTCTCCCCAGCTGGCACAGTCGGCCCTATCCTCTATAACGATATACTCGAAATTCCATTCACATGTGGAGGAAAGGTAGGGGGTGAGTGATGGGAGTAACTCGTAGGTTACCCGTCTCTCCCGAAAAGAGACTGTCACATACTGAGTCAGGTAAACAAATAGAGCACGTAGAGCATAAACAGATAAATAAATAAAGCAAATAGAGCATAAATAAAGAAATAGCACATACCTGACCCGATCTGTATCCCAAAACGTAGCACTGAAACAACTTAATAACAAGGTCATCGATATTCACAGCAATAACAAATGCAATGCGCAACTTCATGATGCATGCTCTTCTATCTCTGTGTCACACGTAGTCATTTAATATCACATTCGATGCTCTTTCTTTTCCATGTTATGCTATGCATGTCCCGGGTCCTATTAGGCGAAGGTAACTGTTATTACCAACACCCATCACACGCCTCGTCAGGTCACACGTCCCGTAGGACCATACGACTCATAGGCCAAATGCAATGATCGTGGCATAAATGCTTCACACTTTCACACTTCTGTTTTCCCTATGTTGTATGCTCCGTTCTATGTTGCGTATTACGTATATTACGTAGTTACCCTATGTTCCATGGGGTTCATTACTGAATTTTATCTTCTACCGTTATTTTATCTTTCTAGAATTTATTTTGGTTTATACACTTTATTTTATTTTTCTTAGGCTTTCAAGCACTTAAATATTTTATTTAATTATTTTTCTCTTCCCCTACTATTTTTATTTATTTATTTTAATATATTTAATTGATTTCTAAATTTTTCTTATTTTTAAAGCATTTTTTATATCAATTTAATTAATTCAATATGTATATTTTTTCCTTCGTGCGGCATATAGCCCCAAATTTTTTTTGGTTTATATTTTTTCTTTTAATTTTATATATGTATATATTTCTTTTTAGTTTACTGGTTTATAATCCAAGCATTTATTAAATAATAATTATTTGTTTATTATATAAAACAATTTCAGACCAGGCTTTTTCTTTTTCTAATTGTTTTCGGCCCTGTGCCCATTCCAGGCGGTCTAGTCTGCCTTCACCATTGTGCTCCGCTGGCCTCTGGCCTGCTGACCCTTTTCACCTTTTATTTTATCTTTTTATTTCACTTCAATTTCGGCCGCTGCTGAGACTGGCCCACTGGCCTACTGAGGCTGGCAGGCTAGTTTGCAGGCAGCCTGGCCCATTTTTCCTTTTAACTTTTTTTTTATAAATCGCCAGATTTGGGCCGAGAATTTCAGCCTGCTGAACTTAACACTGCAGGCTTGCCTGGCTACCGCGGCAGGCTGGCCTGCCACCCCCTTTTTATATTTTTTCTTTTATTTCATTTGATATTATAATTTCCTTTTAAAATTCATATCTTTTTCATTTTAACTCTGATTTACCCCAAACCAATTCCATTGGTCTTCTTTTAACGCCGCCGAGATTTTCCCAGTGACACATCGGTGCGTGTACTGTACGTGCCGCTCAGGGCCGCACGTGGGCCGCACGCGCTGCCTGTGGCAGCCGCGCGTGTGATACGCGCGCAGCCTTCAAGTGTGTTTTTCGACGTCCTGAACCCATCCCAGCCTATTTCCATACTATGTGATCTATATCTAAGGCCATTCATGCAATTTCTATACCAAAACATAAAAAGTTCGAGATAAACATATAAAGAATAAACGTACAGTGATACACAAACAATCCCAATACATAATGCGAGGGAATCCAAAGCAATCCGACAGAGGGGATGGTAACCTAACTCTTGAATACGAAATCACTGCTCAGAATATGTTGGATTTGGTGCAATTGGCTTTTTCTTTCTCCCTTTCTCTCTCTCCCCTTTCTTTCTTTCTTTCTCCCTGCCGTTCTCTTCCTCCTCTCAGGCGAAGGTTTGTACTCTCTTCCTTTTCTTTCTTTTTTTATAATTGTTGTTGTTGCAGCCGAAGGCTGCTGGGGCGAATTGGGGGTGGGGAATTCAATTGGGGAAGGGGGGCCAAAATTAGGGGGTGGTGGGGAGTTATGGAGTGAATTAAGGGGGTAATGGGGAGTTATGGAGTGAATTAAGGGGTGATGAGGATTGAGTAGTTATGATTAGGATAATATGAATTCAATTTAATTAATTATTATCCATTTTTTAAACGGCTATAACATCCTACCCCCTTACAATAAGTTTCGTCCTCGCAACTTGCATACTTGCGTACCTTATTCAAAAGGGTGTGGGTGGCGCTCGCACATCTGCTCCTCGAGCTCCCAGGTTGCTTCGCGCTCTATATGATTAGACCAATGAACTTTGACGTATGAAATCACCCTGTGTCTCAGCACCTGATCCTTCCGATCAACTATTCTGACTGGGGTCTCCCCGTACATAGCATCACTTCTCACTTTCAGTGGATGTGCTTCAAGTATGTGACTAGGGTCCAAAACATACTTTCACAACTGCGAGACATGAAAGACATTGTGTACCTACGCCAACGTCAGAGGTAGAGCAAGTCTGTAGGTCAAGATGTCGATCCTCTCAAGTACTTCGTACAGACCAATGAGCGAGGACTTAGCTTACCTTTTTCTCCAAATCTCATCACACCCGTGGTCGGAGACACCTTCAGGTAAACCTTCTCCCCTACTGCAAACTCCAGAGATCGTCGCTTTGAATCGGCCCAACTCTTATTCTGAACTTGCGCTGCCTTCAATCTATCCCGGATGACCTTGATCTTTGCCCAAGTCTGCTCTACCAAATCAGGCCCTGCGATAGTCCTTTTGCTGACCTCATCCCAATAAACCGATGATCTGCACTTCTGTCCATACAATGCCTCAAATGGAGCTATTACGATCGCACTGTGATAACTGTTGTTGTAGGAGAACTCAATCAATTTCACCATACTGTCCCAGTTTCCTTTGAAATCTAAAGCACAAGCCCTCAGCATATCCTCCAAAGTCTAAAATAGTCCTCTCTGGCCGTTGGTCTGAGGATGGAATGCCGTACTCAATCGCAACTCAGTCCTCATAACCCTCTGATAGGTTGTCCAGAACCTAGAGGTGAACCTCGAATCTCGATCAGTTATGATGCTCACTGGTACAGCATGCAGACTGACCACATTATCAACATACAGTGTCACCAATTTCTCCATCGTGGCCTCACTAGACACCGACAGAAAGTGTGCGGACTTGGCCAACCGGTCGACTATCACCCATATAACGTCATAGTCGTTTCTTGTCTTAGGGAGCCCTACAACAAAATCCATCGTGATATGCTCTCATTTCCATTCTGGTACCTCCAACGGTAACAAAAGACCTCGGGGTCGTTGATGCTCGACCTTTACCTGCTGGCACACAAGGCATCTCTCAACAAATTCTGCTATGTGCCTCTTCATACCACTCCACCAATAGTTCTTTTTCAGGTCGTTGTACATCTTTGTAGAGACCGGATGAATCGACATCTTAATATGGTGCGCCTCCTTCAATACTTCTTTCCTCAAGTCGTCATTGTTGCGTACACATAGTCTTCCCTGGTACCATAGACTGCCATCATTATGTATCTGAAACTCATCCATTTGGCTAGTCATCATCTTCTCCCGGATCTCTCTGAGTGTCCCATCCTCCTTCTGAGCCTCTTTGATCTGCTTGATCAGTGAAGGTGTAATGACCAATGCCGCCAGAACATTTGTCGTTCCCTCTCCAACGGTGTCTTTCGGGCGTGACCTGACTTTTTTGCTCAGTGCGTCGGCAACTCGGTTGGCCTTCCCCAGATGATAGCTAATAGTAAGATCATAGTCCTTCAGCAACTCTAACTATCTCCTCTGATGCATATTCAGCTCCTTCTGAGTGAACATATACTTCAGGCTCTTATGGTCGGTGAACGCTTCGCACTTCTCTCCGTATAAATAATGCCGCCAAATCTTAAGTGCAAATACCACCGCAGCTAACTCAAGGTCATGAGTCGAATAGTTTTGCTCCTAGGGCTTCAGCTGTCGTGAGGCATAGGCAATAACTCTACCTCCTTTCATCAAAACGCACCATGAAACAGAGGAGTTAGACCAATACCGGAATATATATAATTTAAAATTAAAACTGTTTATATGTACCTAGTCCATTCTTGGACGCATCGCTGCAGATGACGAACCCTTCTGAGACAGAGGGCTGCGCCAAAATAGAAGCAGTGGTCAACCTTTTTTCAGTTCTGTGAAGCTCCTTTCACAATCGGCGGTCCAGTCAAACTTTGTCTTTTTCTGTGTAAGTCTGCTCAGGGGTGCCGCTATAGTGGAGAAACCCTCGACGAACTTTCTGTAGTAACCTGTCAACCCGAGAAAACTCCTCACCTCCATCAGATTGGTCGGTCTAGGCCACTCCATGATCGCGTCTATCTTCTTTGGGTCCACTGAGATTCCTTCTTCTGAGACGACGTGGCCCAAGAAAGCTACGCTCTTTAGCCAAAATTCACACTTACTGAATTTGGCACACAACTTCTTCTGCCGAAGGGTCTCCAAGACTTCTCTTAGGTGCTTTGCATGCTCCTCCTCATCAGGTGAATAGATCAGAATATCGTCGATAAACACCACCACAAACTTGTCCAGCTGCTCCCTGAACACAGTGTTCATCAGATTCATGAAAGCAGCCGGTGCATTGGTCAATCCGAATGGCATCACTAGAAACTCATAGTGACCGTATCGGGTGTGGAAACCAGTCTTAACCACGTCTTCTGTCTTGATCCTCAACTGGTGGTATCTGGATCGAAGATCAATCTTTGAGAACACCTTGGCACCCTGTATGGATGCAATAGACGCGATTAAAATTTAAATTCATCTTTTCAACCAACATTGTTGTAACTAACACTTACCTTCAATTGGTCGAACAGGTCCTCGATCCGAGGTAGAGGATACTTGTTCTTGATGGTGATCTTGTTGTTCTCTCAGTAGTCTATACATAAGCGTATGCTCCTATCATTCTTCTTGACAAACAGAACAGGAGCTCCCTATGGCGATACGCTTAGGCGAATAAAGTTGCGATCCAGTAACTTCTGTAGCTGCTCCTTCAGTTCTTTAATTTCTGCCGGAGCCATACGGTAAGGTGCCTTCGAGATGGGTTCAACTCCTGGAATAAGTTTAATCTCAAACTCCACTTCTCGGCTCGGCGGCAACCTAGGCAACTCATCCGAGAAGACATCTTTAAACTCGTTCACCACAGGAATCATATCGAGAGATGGCACCTGCTGTTCTGCCCCGAGTGCATACACCAAGAACCCGTCACCACCTTTTCTCAGCGCATGATGAGCTTGCGTTGCCGTTAAGTACCTCTACTTGGGCGTCTTTTCCAGTTTAGAGTTCTCCGGAAAAACAATCTCTTGCATGTTCGGACCCTTGATGCTCACCTGTTTCTGTCTGCAGTCGATGGTAGCATGATACTTCGTCAGAAAATCCATGCCCAGAATGATGTCGAATTCCTTTAACTGTATCGGGATCAGCATCGCTGTAAGCTCTTGACATCAATTCCTAACTTGCATCCTCTATACTACTGATGAGACACGACCACATGTTCGCCTACCGTCTGAACTCTATATGGTGTTTTAGGCCAATCAGGTAGAATATCTAGGTTCTTAACAAACCTCCTAGCAATGAAAGAATGGCTTGCGCCACTGTCGAATAGGACGTTGGCAGGTACTTTATTTATCAAGATCGCACCTAACATGTTTCAGGTTAATCACACAGAGAACACATGAAGGCAAATGCTTAAATTTAAAGCGAAATTTAAACGATGCGTAATTAAATGTACCTGTCACGACGTCGCCAGCTTCCTCGACATTGTTATCTATCATCGCGTGCACACGAGCATTCGTCTTTGGCCGTCCCCTCTGTTGATCCCCTGATGCTGTGGCTGCTCATGCTCTGGACAGTCTCTAGCATAATGTCTTGTTTTGCCGCACCGAAAGCATAGATTTTTCTTCTTCCAACACTCGTCCGGATGGGTGTACCCACAATAGGTGCATGGTAGTGCTGGTCCCTTGTCCCTCGGTGGCTGCTGCTGACCAATCGGCTGACGCTGGGGCACCTTCAACCAGCGCCAAGCTCTCCCTGAGCTAGAATCCTCACGGGGCCTTTGCGCCTCTCCTCAGTCGCAACTCTCGCTAGGTCATCCTCCACCTCACGACACGCCTCCAAAAGATCCTCATAAGTCCTCGACCTCGTTTATACAATCCCAATCTAAATGCGAGAATTTAACCCAATTCTGTACTTCAGCGTCTTGGCTGCCTCATTTTCCATGGTAGATGGCATGCACCTACACAATGCATGAAAACACTCAGTGTACTGGGCCACCATCATAGAACCCTGGGTCAGTGTCTAGAACTCGATCATCCTCTTCTGAATCACACTGTCTGGAATATAGAACTTCTGAAACTCTTCTTTAAACTGTGTCCACGTCACCGGTGTGGTTCAGCGGATCTGTACGCTGTGCCACCACTGCTCAGCCTCTCCTTCAAGGAAGGACGCAACAACCTCAACCGTCAGCTCCTTAGGCACTTGCAACAAACAGAGCTGATCAGATACATTCTTCAACCATATCTCTGCCTCCTCTGGACAGGAAGTCCCTCGAAACATCAGAACTTGAGATTTCTGCAACTCCCGATAATAGAATCAGAGATCGGGTGGGGGCGGCAGAGGCGGTACCTGCTGCTGATTAAAGTGCTGCTGATGTTGTGCCACAATATTAGCCAGAGTGGCCATAGCATCGGTCAACGGTTGAGGCGTGGCCCCCTGACTTTGATCGTCACCTCCGTTCCCCCCGTTTCCCTATGGATCACGTCTGGACGGCATCTTTCCTGTGAATTTTGCAACAGTACAAACACTTCGTTAGTCCAGCAAAGTTTGAGGGTAATTTAGAAAATTTGGTCGTTTATAGAAATTCGCTCTAAAATATAGGGGTAGAAAGGTAAATTAGTAAATAAAACAAACGCTTACCCTCGTACCCTATAACCCGATCATCTCTTAAGTCTAAGATCATCACATAACCCTATTTTGTTTCTTAAGGGTAAAAATGTCATTTAAGGAGAAGAGCGTAGCTTAAGTCTAAGTGATCTAGTTAATCCTATATTTCCGAGGTGGGTCTGAAACCTCGCTCTGATACCACCTGTAGCATCCCGCTCTCGAACCCTAGCCTAGGGAACGATTGTAGGATCTGCAAGGCACCACTAGAAGGGGGGGTTGAATAGGTGGTGCGGAAAATATGGTTTTTAAAATTTCTTTAAACCTAACCAATTCAAGTTCTGAAAACAGATTCTGTTTTCAGTACCAGTTTTAAAACGTTTTAAAAACTAGGTTAGAGGTCTCCAAAAATTATGAAATTTTGAGAGAACTTAGCCTCAGATGTTTTGAGGGTCCCCTAAAAATTTCAAATCAAAATTCAACCTTTAACCCCTTCAAAAACCGTTGGTACTCAGATTGTGCAAATCTGCCAGAACCGGTAGATGGTTTTGAAAAATTAATTTCTATTTGTGTGAATGTCCAAATGATCTGAAAATTTGACCAATAACTCTTCCCACACTGTATTTAAATGGGTTGAAACAGTTTTTGAAAATTCTTTTGAGAAGTAGGTCAAATACACCCAAAGTCTCAACCTTTGCAAGTCTGAAAATCAGACTGCACTAGTCTCAGAACTTTTGATGTTTGAATGACTTATACTTGTCCAAAAGGGTTGAAACTTGTGCCAAATTAACCCTAGAACGTTTATGTATGTTTCTGGAAATTTTTATAATTTTTAGAAAACGTTTACTATTTTTGCGAACGTCAACAATATAAGTAAACAGCGCAGAAACTGAAACATAAATGCAGAAAGTAAATTGCACCGAGATTTTTATACTGGTTCGGTTATAAAAAACCTACTCCAGTCTTCAAGGAACACCTTCCTTGGTTCACACTATTCACACACACACCACACCTTACCACAGGGTTGATAGAGTTACACCTAACTCCAACCCTTTACAAACCTTGTATTGTGAGTACAATTCACACGAACACCACCACCTCGTAAGAATGAAGATTGATCACACCTTGATCAATCTTGTACAAAGATGTATGAATGGTGGTTTCTATGAAGCCTATTCAAGGATGAAAGAAATAAAATACAATAGGCTTTTTACAAGAGAAGAAAGAAAGAAAGTGTAGGAGAAGAAAGCTTTTGCACTTTGATCACTTTTGAATGTAATTCTTGGTGTTGTTTTTGTTTGTTCTTCTCTTCTCCTTATAGAATGTCCAGCCGTCCACCTTGAGCCCTTCTCCCCTCTTGAAACTTTCCTTTTAATTGCTTGAGAGAGTGTGAGACATCATGGTGACAATGTTTTGCTTGCTTGGCATCATTCCATTGGACCATCATTTAGTCATTGCTTACTTGTCATCTTTTGATTGGCTCAATGTTGTCATCATTTGATGACATGGATATTCTAAAAAAAACACTAAATATATGCCAAATAATCAATTATTAAATCATGCCATAATAGTCACAATTTGTCATAAAGTGTGAGACACAAAAATCCTTCCTTCCACCCTTGAAAAATTCGGCCAGCACAAGGTGATTCAATGCTGAAATTTTCAGCATTAACCACATGAAATAAATCTGGATTTCTTCCATTTTTCTTTGAATTTCTTCCATAAAAATTCATCCATTATTTAAGGTAAGTCTTGCTACAAGATTGAGAATGAATTTGGACACCAAAAGGAGGTTACATTCGGCCACAACATCTTCACACATGCTGAAAAATTTCAGCATGTGTGATATGAAGAATATCACACTTAATACAATTCAAATCATTTCCATAACTCCTTTGATTTATTCCTTAATGAACAAATTGACAATTTATCTTCCTTAATAATGAAGAAAACGGCCACAAGGTGTGTGACATGCTGAAATTTTCAGCATGTGACATAAGAGAGGTGTATGTTGAAAACTTACCTTTTGTAGCTTCTCTCTTTGATTCATCAACATTGTATGATTTATTCTTGACCAATCAACATGCCAACAAGGCTCCACATGTGCTCCATCTCAGCTGGGATGACGTTTTGAAAGTGTATATACATGTGCTGAAATTTATTTTTGCTAACTTTGAAAAATAGTGCACATTTAATAATACACACATGTAATATTCCAATCAGCCCTTAATTTAATTTTCTAGAACACTTTAAGATGTATATTATATGTAAAAAGTGTCTAGATACGTGCCACATCATGTTCAAGAAAAACGTTCCATGTCAAGTGCGTAGAAAACCGAATTTTCGATATTTATCGATTACCCGATTTTTCTCTAATTTAAATTCCAACTTTTGCACATGCTATATATATTATGTTATACATAATATATATAATATATACTTTAATTTTCAGCACTTGGCTGATTTAAAGTGGTACCATAAACATGTGACAAAAATAAAATTGGAATCTTCACATTTTGGCCTAAATGTGAGATGATTTGTGTGTGCCAACATGGAAAGTATTTTTGTCTCAATATACAGTGTATGGCACGAAATTTTTAATAAATTTTGATGTATATGGGCTGGCCATTTATTTATGGCAAGTACGTGACACGTTGGCGAAGTTTCGGTATCGCCCGATACGACAGATTTCGGTTTAGAACCTTTTATTGTGTCGTATTTAATTTGTCATCACCATATCTTATATCATATGATATATGATCTGAATATACTCATAAATATGAGTTAAGTATAGTGGTGTGACGTAAACGTACTTTCGTAAGGTATATAACGTGTCGATAGTACGTTGGGATACATGTGTATGTGCCTTTTAAAAAAAATCTGAAAATATATATATTATGTATATATGGCGTGTGAAATTGATGTGGGGAGGAGGAGAGAACTTTCCTTCCATAGCCATGTTGCCTTCATGTCTTTTCCAAATGCATCTTCCTTTAATGAACTACTTAGTTTATTAAACTAAGTACTTCACTTAATGAACTACTTTAGTTCATTAATTGTGGCACCTGAAAATAGTATAAACTCAACAAATGTTCGCCATATGATGTAAGCTTTAAAGCTTCATGGCTCGTTAGTTCGGCAACATAATATATAAGCTAAATAAGGCAAGTTATCATGCATACATGTACACTTGTGTATATATATATATATATATATATATCCAACGTTTATATATATATATATATTCAAATTTCTTTATTTTGAAATCACTCAAACCCTCATATTCCTACAATCTCTCCCTTTTGATGATTTTCAAAATAACTAGTGTACATGATTTAAGTGTTATCTCTCCCCCTTGAATTATGCACAGATTTGAAATTTGAATTTCGAATTTCAAATCCGGCTCCCCCTTGATTCATGCAGATAGGATCAATCAGTGATCTCTCTCCCCTTAAATCTCCTTAAATCTCTCTCTCCCCCTTAAATCATGCTTCTCTCCCCCTTTATTTTGGAAAGTTAATCAAAAGATTCCTGTCAAAAAGGAAAGTAAATCAATCATATCGCATTAAATCATATCAACAGGAAGCATGCCTAATTTAGAACGGAGAGATTCAAATGTGGCTTGATTTAAGGCCTTTGTAAATATATCCGCTACTTGCGATTCTGTGCGTACGTGATCTATGACAATATTACCATTGTTAACGTGATCACGAAGAAAATGATAGCGAACTTCTATATGCTTAGCCTTAGAGTGTAATACGGGGTTCTTAGACAAATTTATTGCACTCATACTATCACAATATATAGGAATTTTATCTACGGTAATTCCAAAATCCGAAAGTTGTTGTTTTATCCACAACAACTGTGTGCAACAAAGGCTAAGAGCCATATACTCAGCCTCAGTAGTGGACAAAGCAACACTTGCTTGCTTTTTGGAAAACCATGAAATAAGGGAATTTCCTATAAATTGGCAAGTTCCGCTCGTGCTTTTTCTATCTATTTTGCAGCCACCATAATCTGCATCAGTATAAGCATGTAAGTCGAATGTAGAATCCTTATTGTACCAAATGCCTAAGGTGGGCGTGTGCTTAATATAGCGAAATATTCTTTTCACCGCATTTAAGTGTGACACCTTAGGTTGATTTTGAAAACGAGCACACATGCATACGCTAAACATGATGTCAGGCCTACTAGCAGTTAAATATAGTAAAGAACCTATCATAGATCTATATAATCCATTATCAACATCTTTACCATGTTCATCTTTGTCTAATTTAGTAGTGACACTCATAGGCGTGGGGGATGGTTTCAAATTTTCAAAATTGAATTTCTTGATCATGTCGTTTACGTACTTAGCTTGGCTTATATGAATTCCTTTACTCGTTTGCTTAATCTGCAAGCCAAGAAAATAATTAAGTTCACCAACCATAGACATTTCAAATTCAGCTTTCATACAACTTTCAAAATCCCTAACGAGTCTATGTGAGGTAGAACCAAAAATAATGTCATCTACGTAAATTTGAATAATAAATAAATCTGATTTTTCTTGTTTCAAAAATAGTGTACTATCTATAGTACCATGTTTAAAATTATTTTCTAAAAGAAAAGTAGCAAAACGATCATACCATGCTCTAGGCGCTTGCTTTAGTCCATATAGTGCCTTCTTTAGTTTGTACACGTGATCAGGATGTTTCAAATCTTCAAAACCGGGTGGTTGCTTCACGTATACTTCTTCTTGTATAAATCCATTTAGAAAAGCACTTTTGACGTCCATTTGATACAATTTAAAATCTTTCATGCAAGCAATAGCAAGTAAGAGTCGTATGGCTTCTAAACGTGCTACGGGTGCAAATGTTTCATCGTAGTCTATTCCTTCTTCTTGATTATATCCTTGAGCTACGAGTCTTGCTTTATTTCTAACGACCTTTCCTTCTTCATTCATTTTGTTCCTAAATACCCACTTTGTGCCTATTATTGTCTTATCTTGTGGTCGTGGCACTAAATCCCATACATCATTTCTAACGAATTGATTAAGTTCGTCATGCATAGCATCAATCCAAGATGAATCACTCAAAGCATCATGCACATTTTTAGGCTCAATTTCAGAAATCATAGCATGAAATTCATTTATTTCATCCGAAGTGATTCTTCTACGTGGTCGTACACCGTGAGTGATGTCGCCTATGATGAGATCATGTGGGTGATTTCTATGCCATCTTGGTTGATTATTTTCTAAGTTATCATGCATTTCTATATGATCATGCATTTCTAGTGTCTCATTCATCTCATGCATATCAAAAGATTCATTTTCTTCATCCAAAACGGGTTTCAATTCAAAATCATCATCATATTCCTTTTCTTTATCAATCTCTCCAAATTCATTGAATTTAACATGAATAGATTCTATGATTTGTCTAGTGAGAGGATCATAACATCTATATGCTTTTGAATTTATGGAATACCCAATAAAAATGCACTTAATCGATTTGGATTCAAATTTATCTAAGTTATCTTTTGTATTCAAGACAAAACATTTGCATCCAAACACACGAAAATAATCTATCTTAGGCATACGATCATTCAAAATTTCGTAAGGCGTCTTGTTTATTTTCTTTCTTATAGATAGGCGATTTACAATATAGCATGCACAATTTACGGCTTCCGCCCACAAAAATCTAGGCAATTTATTTTCGCAAAGCATGGTTCTAGCGATTTCTTGTAGTGTGCGATTCTTTCTTTCTACTACTCCATTTAATTGTGGAGTTCTAGGTGGCGAAAACTCATGTTTAATTCCTTTTTCTTCACAGAATGAAATCATCTCTTTATTTTTAAACTCACCGCCTCTATCGCTTCTTATTCTTTTCACATTTACGCCGTATTGATTTTCAAGTTGTTTAATTAATTTAGCGATTTCTACGGCGCTATCATCCTTATGTGCAAGAAATAAAGTCCAAGTATAACGAGAAAAGTCATCAACAATTACGCATGCATAGTGACGCCCACCAAGGCTTGTAGTGCGACTAGGACCAAACAAATCGATATGCAATAGTTCTAGTATTCTAGTCGTGCTTATCTCATTTTTAGGCTTAAGTGACTCACGTGTTTGTTTGTCTTTTATGCAAGATTCACACAACTAAAAGTTGTCTAAATCAAGCGTAGGCAATCCCCGTACTAGGTTCTTTCGTTGCAATTTTTCTAATGTAGAAATACCTATGTGTCCTAAACGTCTATGCCATAAATTCACATTGGGTTCATTTAACATAAAACATTTAACTTTGGCGTCTACTACATCGTCCATAGATGGTGTGAATATATTTCCTTCACGTTTTCCTTTTAAAACGGTTTCTCCATTTTTATTTATTATATTACAATAAGGGTGAGTAAAACACACATTGAAACCATTGTCAACAAATTGAGAAATACTGAGAAGATTGTAAGATAAGTTGCTTACCAAAAACACGTTGGAGATTTGAAGTGTATTCGGATTTCCAATCGTACTTTTACCAATGATCTTGCCTTCATTGTTGTCTCCAAAGGTCACGGATCCGCCTTTTGTGACCTTCTTTAATTTGGAGAATAGGCTCGGGTCACCTGTCATGTGCCTCGAGCAACCATTGTCAAGGAACCACTTTATTGATGTGTCTTTTGATGAGTGGTCTCCCTGCAATGTAAAAAGGTGATTTAGGTACCCTTTTAATTTTGGGTGCTTTCGAGTTAGTTAATCACCTTTTAGTAAAGGTACCTTTCGGTACCCATACTTGGGTGATCCTTCTCGGTCTATCAAATGGCAAGAAAGTAGATGAAGGTGCGATGTAGTATACATGTGGTGCATGTACTTTGGGTCTTTGCCCAAGGACTCCTCTATACTCATTGTATGAAGGACGTTTGTGATATGTCCTTGTGTGTGTGTGCGTGGTGCGTGGATGATATGTATTCCGTGTATGCATTGATCTCTTCTTCTCATATCTATATGGTACAACATTATATTTCACATGATATGAGGGAGTGGGGCGTGTGGAAGGGGGCACTTTTTGCGTCATCTTAGACGCCACTCGATGCTTAGGGGTGTCTACCTTTTTAAACACAACAAACTTGGTTGGTTTGGTTGATACTTCGTTAGTATCAACGTACCCCAATCCAATTTTGTCACTGTCATGCTTTTGCGATAATATGATGCGATGCAACATGTTTGACCCTGTATTGAATTGTTTCATCATTTTCTCTAAATCTGTATTCCTTGATTTCAAATTTGAAATCTCGGATTTCATTTCATTATTTTGAGAAGTTAATGATGAGATCTCGGTTTTTAATGCAATGATGGCACATGAAGACTCTTTCTTTGAATCGTTTAATTGAGCGACAAGATTCTCGTTAGAAGATTCTAACAGTTTCTTGTCTTCAATTAAGCGTTTCTTTTCTTTTGCGAGAGTCTTAGTGAATTTATGTAACTCAAGATATTGACTAAATAGATCATCGTAAGAAGGTTCAGAGTCAGATTCATAGTCAGATGATACCTCATTAGACGCCTTTGAAGCGAAGCAAACTTGAGCGGTCTCCTCTTCGGTCTCAGATTCAGAGTCTGATGAGTCACTCCATGTGGAGGCCTTTAGTGCACGTTTCCTTTGTTTAGGATCTGAGACGGGTCTATTTTTGTTCCGCTCCTTGTCAGGGTACTTATTAGTTTGCTTTTCTTTGTTTGGCCAGTCATATGATAAGTGTCCGAGTTTGCCGCATTCATAACATTTAATATCCTTATCATTTGACTTGTTTTTATTTCTCTTAGATGTAGTGCCCTTGTTTTTATTTCTAAATGATTTTCTCATGAATCTTCTTAGTCCTTTAGCCAATAGAATTAAGTCATCATTATCCGATTCGGAATCACTATCTTCTACGTGATCGGAGGGAGGGGAGACGTATTCATTTGATTTGAAAGCAATTGTCTTACCTTGTTTGGTTGATTCCGATTTCCGAATAATGAGTTTGTTTTCATACACTTTTAGTGAACCAATGAGTTCTTCCATTTTTATTGACTTAGTCTCCTTGCTTTCTTCTATGGCAGTCACTTTAGGATCCCATTCCGAAGGGAGGCTCCGTAGGACTTTCTGTACTTTTTCCTGCGTTGTAAAAGCCTTACCAAGAGACTCAAGAGAGTTATAGATGTTAGTCAAACGAAGATCCATATCTACAATTGACTCATTAGGCAACAACTTAAAAGACTCAAGAGTAGACATAAGCATATTGATTTTGGACTCTTTTACTTGACTCGTGCCTTCGTGTTTCATTTCTAAGATTCTCCACATTTCTTGTGCACTCGAACAATTGGACACATAACTAGACTCACTCTTACTTAAGCCATTTAAGAGTAATTGCATGGCCTTAGCATTCATACTCAGTTTCTTTTTGTCTTCACTAGTATAGTCTTGTCTCGTTTTAATCACTTCTAGTGTGACTACATCTACAATGGACAATTTAGACGGGACATATGGACCATCTTCAATTATTGACCAAAGATCTATGTCTATAGCCATAAGAAATAGTTTCATTCTAAGTTTCCATTGAATAAAAGACTCACCGTCAAAAAGTGGAGGCCTTTGGCTCGACATACCTTCTTGTTCGGTTTTGAGATTTGTGGATGCCATCTCACTGAATCGTTGGATTCCTTGTTGTGAGTATTCCTGCGCTCTGATACCACTTGTAGGATCTGCAAGGCACCACTAGAAGGGAGGGGGGTTGAATAGGTGGTGCGGAAAATATGGTTTTTAAAATTTCTTTAAACCTAACCAATTCAAGTTCTGAAAACAGATTCTGTTTTCAGTACCAGTTTTAAAACGTTTTAAAAACTAGGTTAGAGGTCTCCAAAAATTATGAAATTTTGAGAGAACTTAGCCTCAGATGTTGTGAGGGTCCCCTAAAAATTTCAAATCAAAATTCAACCTTTAACCCCTTCAAAAACCGTTGGTACTCAGATTGTGCAAATCTGCCAGAACCGGTAGATGGTTTTGAAAAATTAATTCCTATTTGTGTGAATGTCCAAATGATCTGAAAATTTGACCAATAACTCTTCACACACTGTATTTAAATGGGTTGAAACAGTTTTTGAAAATTCTTTTGGGAAGTAGGTCAAATACACCCAAAGTCTCAACCTTTGCAAGTCTGAAAATCAGACTGCACTAGTCTCAGAACTTTTGATATTTGAATGACTTATACTTGTCCAAAAGGGTTGAAACTTGTTCCAAATTAACCCTAGAACGTTTATGTATGTTTCTGGAAATTTTTATAATTTTTAGAAAACGTTTACTATTTTTGCGAACGTCAACAATATAAGTAAACAGCGCAGAAACTGAAACGTAAATGCAGAAAGTAAATTGCACCGAGATTTTTATACTGGTTCAGTTATAAACAACCTACTCCAGTCTTCAAGGAACACCTTCCTTGGTTCACACTATTCACACACACACCACACCTTACCACAGGGTTGATAGAGTTACACCTAACTCCAACCCTTTACAAACCTTGTATTGTGAGTACAATTCACACGAACACCACCACCTCGTAAGAACGAAGATTGATCACACCTTGATCAATCTTGTACAAAGATGTATGAATGGTGGTTTCTATGAAGCCTATTCAAGGATGAAAGAAATAAAATACAATAGGCTTTTTACAAGAGAAGAAAGAAAGAAAGTGTAGGAGAAGAAAGCTTTTGCACTTTGATCACTTTTGAATGTAATTCTTGGTGTTGTTTTTGTTTGTTCTTCTCTTCTCCTTATAGAATGTCCAGCCGTCACCTTGAGCCCTTCTCCCCTCTTGAAACTTTCCTTTTAATTGCTTGAGAGAGTGTGAGACATCATGGTGACAATGTTTTGCTTGCTTGGCATCATTCCATTGGACCATCATTTAGTCATTGCTTACTTGCCATCTTTTGATTGGCTCAATGTTGTCATCATTTGATGACATGGATATTCTAAAAAAAAACACTAAATATATGCCAAATAATCAATTATTAAATCATGCCATAATAGTCACAATTTGTCATAAAGTGTGAGACACAAAAATCCTTCCTTCCACCCTTGAAAAATTCGGCCAGCACAAGGTGATTCAATGCTGAAATTTTCAGCATTAACCACATGAAATAAATCTGGATTTCTTCCATTTTTCTTTGAATTTCTTCCATAAAAATTCATCCATTATTTAAGGTAAGTCTTGCTACAAGATTGAGAATGAATTTGGACACCAAAAGGAGGTTACATTCGGCCACAACATCTTCACACATGCTGAAAAATTTCAGCATGTGTGATATGAAGAATATCACACTTAATACAATTCAAATCATTTCCATAACTCCTTTGATTTATTCCTTAATGAACAAATTGACAATTTATCTTCCTTAATAATGAAGAAAACGGCCACAAGGTGTGTGACATGCTGAAATTTTCAGCATGTGACATAAGAGAGGTGTATGTTGAAAACTTACCTTTTGTAGCTTCTCTCTTTGATTCATCAACATTGTATGATTGATTCTTGACCAATCAACATGCCAACAAGGCTCCACATGTGCTCCATCTCAGCTGGGATGACGTTTTGAAAGTGTATATACATGTGCTGAAATTTATTTTTGCTAACTTTGAAAAATAGTGCACATTTAATAATACACACATGTAATATTCCAATCAGCCCTTAATTTAATTTTCTAGAACACTTTAAGATGTATATTATATGTAAAAAGTGTCTAGATACGTGCCACATCATGTTCAAGAAAAACGTTCCATGTCAAGTGCGTAGAAAACCGAATTTTCGATATTTATCGATTACCCGATTTTTCTCTAATTTAAATTCCAACTTTTGCACATGCTATATATATTATGTTATACATAATATATATAATATATACTTTAATTTTCAGCACTTGGCTGATTTAAAGTGGTACCATAAACATGTGACAAAAATAAAATTGGAATCTTCACATTTTGGCCTAAATGTGAGATGATTTGTGTGTGCCAACATGGAAAGTATTTTTGTCTCAATATACAGTGTATGGCACGAAATTTTTAATAAATTTTGATGTATATGGGCTGGCCATTTATTTATGGCAAGTACGTGACACGTTGGCGAAGTTTCGGTATCGCCCGATACGACAGATTTCGGTTTAGAACCTTTTATTGTGTCGTATTTAATTTGTCATCACCATATCTTATATCATATGATATATGATCTGAATATACTCATAAATATGAGTTAAGTATAGTGGTGTGACGTAAACGTACTTTCGTAAGATATATAACGCGTCGATAGTACGTTGGGATACATGTGTATGTGCCTTTTAAAAAAAAATCTGAAAATATATATATTATGTATATATGGCGTGTGAAATTGATGTGGGGAGGAGGAGAGAACTTTCCTTCCATAGCCATGTTGCCTTCATGTCTTTTCCAAATGCATCTTCCTTTAATGAACTACTTAGTTTATTAAACTAAGTACTTCACTTAATGAACTACTTTAGTTCATTAATTGTGGCACCTGAAAATAGTATAAACTCAACAAATGTTCGCCATATGATGTGAGCTTTAAAGCTTCATGGCTCGTTAGTTCGGCAACATAATATATAAGCTAAATAAGGCAAGTTATCATGCATACATGTACACTTGTGTATATATATATATATCCAACGTTTATATATATATATATATATATTCAAATTTCTTTATTTTGAAATCACTCAAACCCTCATATTCCTACAACGATGCACTCGTTGTAGCTTGCTACGAGGCTACAAGGCGTCGATCAAACTTCTTTACACATCAGAAATGACGTGTAAATATTTTTTGCGAAACGATAATAAAAATAAACATCTCCATTAAATTAATCCATCAGAAATAAAACAAATTCCATAACTGTCGAAATCCACTACATCAAGTATGAACAACTGAAATAATCCGAGGATAAGTAAAAGTCTAGGGAAAAGTAGCCGTCTAACTATCTCACTGCAACATCCGGTCACGCGATCTCAATACGAGCCCTGAAACTGCTCACTCTCCCCAGCTCGCACAGTCGGCCCCATCCGCTATAAAGATATACTCTAAATTTCGCTCACCTATGGAGGGAAGGCAGGAGGGTGAGTGATAGGAGTCACTCGTAGGTTACCCGTCTCTCCTGAAAAGGGGATTGTCACATACTGAGACGAGTAAACAAATAGAGCACGTAAAGCATAAACAGATAAATAAATAAAGGAAATAGAGCATAAATAAAGAAACAGCACATACCCGACCCAATCCGTATTCCAAAACAAAGCACTGAAACAACTTAATAACAAGGTCATTGATATTCACAACAATAACAAATGCAATGCGCAACTTCATGATGTATGCTCTTCTATCTCCATGTCACACGCAGTCATTTAATATCACACACTATGCTCTTTTTTTTCATGTTATGCTATGCATGTCCCAGGTCCTGTTAGATGAAGGTAACAGTTATTACCAACACCATCACACGCCTCGTCAGGCCACACGTCCTGTAAGACCATGTGGCTTATAAGCCAAATGCAATGCTCGTGCCATGAATGCTTCACACTTTCACACTTCCGTTTTTCTTATGTTGCATGCTCCATTCTATGTTGCGTATTACTTATATTGCGTAGTTATCCTATGTCGCGTGGGGTTCATTACTGAATTTTATCTTTTACCGTTATTTTATATTTCTAGACTTTATTTTAGGTTTCCACACTTTATTTTATTTTCCCTAGGCTTTCAAGCACTTAAATATTTTATTTAATTGTTTTTCTCTTCCCTTACTATTTTTATTTTTTTTATTTAAATATATTTGATGGATTTCTAAATTTTTCTTATTTTTAAAACATTTTTAATATCAATTTAATTAATTGAATGTGTATATATATATATATATATATATATATATATATATATATATATATATATATATATTTCTTCGTGCGGCGTACAGCACCAAATTTTTTTGGATTTATATTTTTTCTTTTAATTTTATATATGTATATATTTCTTCTTAATTTACTGGTTTATAATCCATGCATTTGTTAAATAATTATTATTTGTTTATTATATAAAACAATTTCAGACCAGGCTTTTTTTTCTAATTGTTTTCGGCCTTGTGCCCGCTCCAGGCGTTCTAGTCCGCCTCCACCATTGTGCTCCGCTGGCCTCTGGCCTGCTGGCCCTTTTCACCTTTTATTTTATTTTATTTCAGTTCGATTTGGGCCGCTGCTGAGACTGGCCCGCTGGCCTGCTGAGGCTGGCAAGCTGGTTTACAGGCAGCCTGGCCTGTTTTCCCTTTTAACCTTTTTTTATAAATCGCCAGATTTGGACCGAGAATTCCAGCCTGCTGAACTTAACACCGCAGGCTGCCTGGCTACCGTGGCAGGCTTGGCCTGCCACCCCCCTTTTTATATTTTTTCCTTTATTTCATTTAGAATTCTAATTTCCTTTTAAAATTCATATCTTTTTTATTTTAACTCCGATTTACCCCAAACCAATTCCATTGGTCTTCTTTTAATGTCCCTGAGGTTTTTCCGGTGACACATCGGTGCGTGTAGTGTACGCGCCGCTTAGTGGCGCGCGTGGTGATACGTGCAAGAATGGTCCTTTCTTTAACTCTAAAGCTCCTCCTCCAAATATGGTTTAGGCACAATGAAGATAGCTTCACCTTGCTTCCAAATAAGTTGAAGAAAACCTTTTGAACATAAGTCCTCCAATGAGTTTCACAGAACCCAAACAAGATACCTCCCTCTTGGATGTTTCCCTCCCCGAAATTGGACAACTCTCACAAGGATGTTCAAGCCTTGAAAGATTCTAGCCTTGATTTTGAATATGAACCAAGAAAACACACAAGAATTACTCTAGAAGAAGAAGAAATTTTCACTGAAGGTATGTGTTTACAAAGCTTCTCTTATGTGCCTTTTATAGGCAAATATATCACAAGACAACAAACTATCTTACAAATTGAAATAATGATTGAAAAGACTACACACTTCTAAAAACTATTCATGTAGGCTCCATAAAAACTAGTCTTGCAATTCTTGAATGATGATTTTCAAAGTAGGTCCCTCAAGTACTATTCATGTAAGACTTTAAGGATTTGTCTTCATCTTGAAATCTTTTCTGGATTGTGACTGATTTTTGGACATCTTGCAATCAGAATTAGGCCTTGATCTTTCTTAGAGAATTGTAGCCAATTGAGTGTAGAAAATAAGCATATAAATTTCTTTGCATTTGGCCAAACCATTGAGGAGATACATCCAAATTACTGAAGGTATGTCACAGAATTCGGTAAGAACAGTATTTCCATTTGCATGCTCTTTTTGGATGCCACGAAGACCGATTTTGAAAAAGTACAAAACATAAAAGTTTTAGATCTTTGTCTTAGATTTTCAAATCATCTTGAAACTCCTAATTTGGCCTTGTGGTTGGAGAGATACGTCAATGCTACCAAAACAGGTCCTGCAGAAACTCACAATCCGAGATGGGCCTAAACTAATACAACATTTACATTTATAAAAAAATAATAAAGAACACATTCTATGCTAATGATATTTTACAATGGTTCTAAATTTATTACAAATTATGTTGTAGGTTCAATAAGGTGAACCCAATGTATAAGTTCTCTTGGTTCATCTTGCACATGCTTAAATTGGAAGACCCCTACTTCATGCATTAGTTTCTTAGTTTTACTTCTTGTTAAGGGTCCTTGATCTTTCATTTTCGTAACATTATGTGCATTCTCATTATCTTGACATGGATGAGGGTTATGAACCTCATCATTCCCCCCTTCTTAAAATTGAGTTCACTTTATCTTGGTCCATTTCAATTCCATTTGCACTAACCAAAAATCCTAGAAACATAACTTTTTCCATACAAAAAGAACATTTCTTGAAATTTGCATATAATTGTTCTTTCTTCAATGCTTCAAAAATGCTTCTTAGGTGGCCTATGTGTTAATGCAAAGTCTTAGAGTAAATCAAGATATCGTCAAAGTACACAACAACAAATTTTCCAATGAATGCATGTAAGACTTCATTCATTAATCTCATGAAAGTACTAGGTGCATTAGTTAAGTCAAACGGCATGACTAACCACTCATATAATCCAAACTTAGTCTTAAATGTAGTTTTCCATTCATCACATTCTTTAATGCGTACTTAAAAGTAACCACTTTTAAGATCTATCTTGGTAAAATACTTAGCACCGTGCAATTCATCAAGCATATCATCAAGTCTCGGAATGGGGTACCTGTATTTTACAGTTATCTTGTTGATGGCTCTACAATCAGTACACATCCCCATCTTTCTTTGGTACAACGATCACAGGAACAGCACAAGGACTCATGCTTTCCCTCACTTTTCCTTTGGCCAAGAATTCTTCTACTTGGCATTGAATTTCCTTCGTTTCAGCAGGGTTTGCTCTGTAGGCTGGCCTATTAGGCAGGACAGCACCAGAAATAAAGTCTATTTGGTGCTCAATTCCTCTTAAAGGCGGCAAACCAGAAGGTTCTTCTTCAAGAAACAGCCCTGAAAACTCATCAAGCAAAGATACAAATCCACTGGGCAAAGTGGAGGGTAAGTCACTCATAGAAAACAGAGACTCCTTAAACATCAAAACATAGACAATTTTGTTTGAGTTTATGGCATGTGAGACTTCACTTGGTTTGACAAAGAAAGAAAATTTCTTTTGAGATTTGTCTTCATCAATGTTTACTATCTCTTTGCCTTTAGACTCATTTTTCTTTCTTTCACTCTTAATACACTCCAAAAATTTCTTTTATGCATCTTTCTCCTTAGGATCATTCCTGTTCTTACACATTCTCTTTTGATCTTCAAATACCTTGTTTGGGGGTAATGCATGTAGCTTAAAAAACTTATTGTTAAACCTGAATGAGTACTTATTCAAGTATCCATCATAAGTAACTTTCTTATCAAACTGCCATGGTCTACCTAAAAGGATATGACTTGCATGCATAAGAGCTACATCACATAAGATATCATCTTTATACCCACCAATAGACAATGAGATCAAAACTTGTTTGCTAACACTCACTTCTCCACAATCATTCAACCAAGATAGTTTATAAGGGTGTGGGTGGTTAAGTAATGGCAAATCAAGTTTTCTAACGAGTTCAACACTTGCCACATTAGTACATGATCCAGAGTCAATAATCAAACTACAAACTTTTCCTTTAACCATGCAATGGATATGAAAAATGTTGTCTCTGTGTTGATCTTGCTCATCAATCTTAACATGTGCATTAAGAGCTTTTCTAACAACTAAGAATTCTTTTGATGCAAGTTCTTCATCCTCACTCATACTTTCTTCATTTTCATCATGATTTTCTCAACATTAACATGTTCCATTTCCTCGTCATCAGAATAACATTCATTAGATTCTTCAATGAACATGATACGTTTAGGGTTGGGACATTAATTTGCAAAATGACCTTTATCTAAACATTTATAGCATTGAATGTCTCTAAATCTAGTAGTGGAATTAGAAATGTTACCTTCAACCTTGTTTTTCCCTTTATCCAAGGTTCATCTTGCACATGTTTAAATAGGAAGGCCCCTACTTCATGCATTAGTCTCTTAGTTTTACTTCTTGTTAAGGGTCCTTGATCTTGTATTTTCGTAACATTATGTGCATTCTCACTATCTTGACATGGATGAGGGTTATGAACCTCATCACGTGGGCCACATGCGCCGCCTGTGGCAGCCGAGCGTGTGCTACACGCGTTGCCTCCGTGTGCATTTTTCGACGTCCTGAACCTATCCCAACCTATTCCCATGCTATGTGATCTATATCTAAGGCCATTCATGCAATTTTCATAACAAAACATAAAGAATCCAAGATAAACATATAAAGAATAAACGTACATCGATAAACAAACAATCCCAATGCATAATGCGAGAGAATCCAAAGCAATTCGACAGAGAGGAGGGTAACCTACCTCTTGAATACGAAATCACTACTCAAAATAGGTTGGATTTGGTGCAATTGTCTTTTTCTTTCTCTTCTCTCCCTCTTTATCCCTTTCTCTCTCTCTCTCCTTTCTTTCTTTCTCCTTGCCGTTCTCTTCCTCCTCTCAGCCGAAGGTTTGTTCTCTCTTTCTTTTCTTTCTTTTTTTATATTTGTTGTTATTGCAGCCGAAGGTTGCTGGGGCAAATTAGGGGTGGGGAATCTAATTGGGGAAGGGGGGCCGAAATTAGGGGTGATGGGGAGTTATGGAGTGAATGAAAGGGTGATGAGATTGAGTAGTTGTGATTAGAATAATATGAATTCAACTTAATTAATTATTATCCCTTTTTTTAAAAGGCTATAGCAGATACATTGGGCAACCAAAAAGTCCATTTCTTAGGGTTTCTGTTCTGTATGTTCAATTCCCCACTTTGCCTTGTATAATTTGCATAAGAGAATCACTTTTTTTGGCATGCTTATTTCTCATTTCTTTTAGGTGTGTTAAAGTGAGGCGCGTAAAATGGAGCCACAAGACAGTGTAAAGTTTCAGATAGGATCGGGTGCTACCAGTGGCGGAGCCAGGAGTCTCTTCTTGGGGGGAGCACTGACAGGCTTCGCCACAGGAATACTACCGGTTACCGTTTTGGACTGCGAAAACCGACAAAATCTTCTAGACATATTTTTGTATTCTAACATAAAATACGTGAAAGAAAACACATCTAAAAACCAATGTACAAAAAAGATAAACAACACACAACAAACAATATGAGGATCATAATTATTAAATAAATATAGTAATATACATCAATATGTACCTTTTATTTGCCTATTGTAGGACGAGAAGGAGTTGCCAAGGGACGCAAAAAGGTTCTTCGAGATGACATTGATTGAAATCGTTGCATAATATCTTCATCTTCAATAGTGCTAAAAATTTCATGCTCAAAGTAACACAATAAACAATCCGATAGTACATCATCCCCCAACCGGTTGCGCAGATCAGTCTTGACGATATTCATTGCAGAAAAAGTTCTTTCAACACTAGCCGTTCTAACAGGTAAGATCAATGCTAACTCGATAAGTCGATATACTAAAGGAAAGTAATTGTGATAATTTTTCTCCACCAACTTCTTTGCAATATCTCCAAGATTATTTATGTTAGAGAATATTTCATTTGATTTCATATCGACAATGTAATTGTCAAGTTGATGGTTAAGTTCCATTCGTTCCAAAGAAGTGAAGTCATCTGGATATAACTCAGCAAGATGCAGCAATTGACCATGATCAAAGTTGCAAAAGAATTTGAAGGATTAAGACACATTACACATCTAAGTAAATCTGTGTTTGCCTCTGTGAAGTGTTCATCCATTTCCATAGCAATAATGTCAATCACCTAAGAATTTATATGAATAAAAATTAATTACGATGTAGAAAAATTAATCATCAATGTCATATGTATGAACACAATATAGATAAATGAAGTACCTTTATGAAGATTTCTGCACGAAAATGATGAAAGTATGTCATTATTTCACCACCTTTACGCTTTTTTCTAGACCGGCCAATGACAACATCCTCCATATTAGGCACATCAATTTCATGTATTTCACAAAACTCAATGACTTCTTTCAACAAATTATCCCAACCATCATCTCTATATTCTCGTAAGCTCTTTTTTACCCCATTGATCATATTAAGAGCACACCCTATGTTTTGATCTCTCATTTGTAGAATCTTAGAAAGTGTACTTGTCATTCCTAAAATTTTCAACATAAATTTTCCAGCAAATACAAACTCAAAAGAGTCCATCTTATCAATCAAACTCGATGCAGTATTTTGGATATCTGATTTCTCGCCATCCTCGTATAATGAGAGAAGCAATTGTCCAATTGGATTCCAACTATCAAAAATTCTCAACAATGTTTTATAATGAGAATTCCAACGTGTATCGCCGGGTCGTGCTAAACTTGTTTCTTGATTCTGACCCCTTCCAGTTGAAATCTCACCCATGTCTATGTTATCTGCAATTTCATCTTTGAGTAGCTGACGAAAATAATCCTTTCTTTTGCATGAAGCTTCAATTGTGTTAACAATCATTGATACCACTTCAAAGAAATTTTTCACACTTTCTTTTTCTCTAGCAGCTGACACAACAACTAATTGAAGTTGATGGGCAAAACAATGGACATAATGCGCGTTCTTGTTTTCATTTAGAATGAGTGCTTTCAAGCCATTAAATTGACCACGCATGTTTGAAGCTCCATCATAACCTTGACCTCTAATTCTATCAAGTGATAACCCATG